>CM076406.1:18489363-19023263 GCA_038363315.1 Mugilogobius chulae | reverse complement strand
ACTTTGATGAAAGTCACCTTAGCTGAACAGTGTATCATAATATCATTACGGGCAGTCTACCATGGTATGAGCAGTGAATATCTGACTGAACAGTAACATCTCCCTAATCTGAAATTTAATAATTGACCTCACACTAATGCATGAAGTAAAGATGTACTTAAAAGGTTATAGGTCATACAAAAAGTTCAAGTAAATAAGGTTAGTAACGTAAAATCAAAACTAAAACAAATGTTTCATTTATTTTTTTTTAGCCACTACATACTTTTAGTCCTTTATCACAATGTCACAAAATCAAATTGATTTTATGATTGTTGTGAGGGAAAAAACATATTTATTTATTTAGGTTTGTATTTATTTATTTATTTATTTATTTAATTCCCTCTAACTCTAAATGTTTTTTTCTGAATCAAAACTGAAAAACTAATTAAATTTAATATGACAAAATGTCACTTTTAGACTGAACTAAAAACATGCTCAAACCTTGTCATCCCTAATCATGAACTGACCAACTCTGAGACGGGACTGGATCACGCAGCAAATGAAAGTGTGACTGCACCTGCATTTACACCAACATGACACACATGTATGACAAATGACTGTATGAATGCACCACCTGCTCAGCAGCTGGGATCATACGCAGCACAATGGGATCTGTGAGAGCAGACACAGACTGACATAGTTCAGCAGGTTATTCAAGCAAAATCATGTGTTTTTAGCTTTTCAATCAAGACAATAGAATCAAGTTTTGTATGTGAATTGTGTGTGGTTTTATACTAGCTACACATTATTGAATACACAGTCTGAGGAAATCCACATGGAGCTGAAGACGACTGAATCAAAGACAAGCAAAGGCAAATACTACAACATTTCTTTATGGCTTAGGGAAAACCATTAAATTCACATTAGCTTCAATCTTCAATCATTTGTTTTAATCAGAGATAATGTGTAGGTTTTAATTGGAGAAATCTGTCATCTTGGCCTTTGCGATTTTTAAAGAACTATGAGACCCTAAAGACAGCTGACAGCATTACTGTAATGAGGGGGTCAAAGAGGGACCAACCTTTTGGAGAAAGTGTATCAATTGTTTCCTAATCCATGTTACATGCTAAGTGTTTTAGTTAAGACACAAAGGTGAACATAAGCTTCACAGCATGACATGGCTGTGGTGTGCATCGCCTACAGTCAGCTCACACAATCTGTTCAGCTGGAGGGTGTTTCAGGTGTGAATACCATGCAGGAAAAATACAACAGGATATGCTTTAGTCTGGGTCAAATGGACTAAAACACACAGGCAGTGCAGGACTATGGTGCCAATCCAGATGATGGAGCACTTTTTACAGTGTCATTCCTCACCTCAGAAGTGTAAAAAGTGACAGGCCTTGAGTAGTTTCTGGTTTAATAAAAGCACAAACTAATCTTCAGTGAATAATTTTATTAATTTATTTTTGCTTATTGACCTGAGAGTATCAGCTTGTCACACAAAAACTTTACATTTGTCAGAGTAGAGCATGCTTTTATTATTTTATCACGATCAAATATTTAAATAGTCAATGACAGTAAACATTATGGTCCAGATTTACAAAGCAACATCATAGGACCTTGAAGTATAATGTGAAAACTACTGTTTTTTGTTTGTTTGTTTGTTTGTTTGTTTGTTTGTTTGTTTGTTTGTTTGTTTGTTTGTTTGTTTGTTATATCAACCATGCAGGTGTCACCTTTGTTAGTCTTAGTTAAGGCTTATGTTTTACTTTTTATCATAAGTCTACCAATAATTAAACAAAGTTAAGCAGTTGAGTAGTTTCTCCTTTCATACTATATTTTGCCATGCTGTTTTATTTATCTATGATCTGTTGCACTATAGCATAATGATTTATTCTGATAACAACAGGCTCTTCCTCTTAATTTCCATCAATAGTGAGCATTGAAAGGTTATCTACATGGGTAACACGCAGACATAACACCATCTAGTGGACAAATTACAAAATGAGAAAGCCTTACTACTTTTTACTAATTACTTTTATTACACAGACTTTATTACTTCACCTGCTCCTCAGCTGTTTACTTGAACCTATGGCTCAGTTTGACTCTTACAGGCTGGTGAGATCATTGAATAAGAACAATCAGTCAAATTAAAAATGTTAACCCATTTGTGGAATCAGTTACCCATATATTTTGGGAATGCTCCTACACATATTTAGGAATATATGTTTTTGTTTGTGAATGGACCAAGAAATTGACACAGCAAGCCCTGTTGGTGTATAGGCTATATGAAAGAAATATTGCTAAAAATATATCTGTTAACCCTCTACTGCATGACTTTTTATTTTAGGAGGAAAAAAATATTTCAAGATACTTTTTGAGAGCTTGTGGGTCCCTGACATTATATCAATTATAACATTTGACCCCCACGCCCCCCCACAAAAATCTGGGTTTGTTGCCTCAGGGCAACAGTGTGCGATGAGGGTACTAAAACACCAAGGTTTTCAATACTGAATGGAACAGGAGAAAATAATCTAAAAATGTATCAGAAAAGGTTTTATTCAACATAATACTAAAATTTACCTAAAAAAGAGCCAATTTAGGAGAAATGACGTTCCCACTTGCACCTATATCTACCAGCTCAAGGAGTTGCACTATTCGCCCTGTGTAGATCTCAAAGTTATGTGGAATACCTTCAAAGCTGGCTAAAATGAGTATTTTGTATCCCCATTTCTTAGGTTTGGCTGGTAGATATTGCTTGTTCTTATTCTTTCCCTTGAAGGGAACTATCTGTTCATCCACAGCCAGCTTCTCACTCATTGAGATGGATTGCAATTTTGAAATAAGATGGTCTACCAGTGGTCAGATTTTGTAAAGTGGATCTGGACTTCCTGCAGGTATTGCCTCATTGTCGTTGAAGTGGAGAGCTTTCTTGATGGCCTCCCATCTGTTCAGACTCATGGTATCAGCTACTTGATGCACCCGAGAGGCCTTGGAACAAAACATCCGAGTGACTGGTAACCCAAACAGTGACATGTAGACTACAGTACCTATGAACTGTTCAAGTTCTTTAGTGCTGAGTTTTAAAGGTCTGCTTGGGTTGTTTAGTTTAGTTTAGTTTATTAGTTTATTTAACAGGGACAGTGTGCAAAAACATTGAAGATGCTTTGCACCAGATTTTAGCCGTAGCTAGTTTCCATCTGCAGTCCCTGAGCAGGTGAGATATACAAATTTAACAACAACAACAACAGTCAAACCTGTAGAGCATACAGGTTTGACTGCTCTGTGATCACTGGCAAGATATTTTCTGAAAAAAACATCTTGAAGTAATCTTCTGATCTCGGAAGGCTTCCTTGCCATTCAGGATAGTCGGGGAAGTTGGCATTATGGGGTGTTCTCCAGCCATTGTCTTCCTCTGGTTCAAACACCTCATCCTCATCCTCATTTTCATCCCAACACACACACACCAACACACACCTTACAGAACCCTGACTGACCCCTGACCTACACTGAGTGTCAAACCTGATTCAGGGAGCCACTCTTCTCCACTATCACTCTCGTCCTCAAGCTCACTGTCTTCACTGTCGGATGGAACTTCACTACCATGTTCATTCTTGGACCCATAAAATGTTTTTATGTCCATTTCCTACAAGCAATAATACTCATTATTCACTCCAACACATCTCTTCTTGAGCACTATTTTTCCCAACAAAAGTGCTACATCTGCATGATGTTGCCCTAGGGCAACATACCTAAAACACAGTATTAGCATAAACATACAAGTAAAAATTATATGTAAACAATCAAATGTGCATCTTGACATATTTCTGGACATTAAAATATTTTTTTGTATCAAATTATTCCAATTTAACCCAGAGAAAAGTGTTATTTATCTTACCGTTACCTAGCACTGTGTCACATGTGACTTTGCTTCCAGAAATGACTGCTTCAGACTCAGTCAAATGTGCACACCCACTTCAGCCTCTGATTTTATTGGACAGAAACATGTCTGCTAACATTATAAAAAACAAAATAAAAAAAAACTTAAAGGGCCAGTGTCCAAGCCAAAAAAGTGGTTTGTTGCCTAAAAGCAACACTATGCGGTAGAGGGTTAAAGGGGACCTATGTAAAATTTTAACCATGTGTAATCATCATTAGTTTAGCCATAGTTCATGTTTGAGTAATCTTGTATTGCCCTGCAGCTGATGCTCAGTGCTCAGTAAAATCACCCGTGTTATAGCTTGCATTAACTCAAAAATTAGGATTGCCGGTAAAACATGTATGGTTCAAAATTGTCATACAGACACTTTCCACAACAACAAAAATTATAATAATTTCAAGTAAAATTGATAGTGAAGAGGCGGCTTATCAGTTCAGCAGTTTGAATTAATTGAAAATTTGAATTACTGATCTGCATATACCATAGCTTCACTTTAAAACTTATTTCCTAATTTGTCAAAGAATAATTCCTGTAATGTGTCCAATCAAAAACCCAGATTTATTGCATTCCGTTCTCCTTTGTCCTTTTCATTATTGCACTAACCCGAAAGCTGTGAAGACCATCAGAAATGTATGGATGGAATTTGAGTTCTAACTAATTGAAAGAAAATGTTTTGCATATGTATTTTTCTCCATGTGTAATTTAAATGAATGTATGCTCTAAACCAGACCTGGGCAAACTGCGGCCCGGGGTCCAGATGCGGCCCTCAACCTTTTTTATCTGGCCCCCGGAGCACTTTTGAGAATAAATGTTACTCTTAAATTTATTTTATTTTATTGATTTAGCTGTGGAGCATGTGTCTTTTCTTGATGTCCTTATACTTATCATAATAAATTATCAAAATATTAGATTAAAAAGCCTATTTTACAAATAAATTGACCTACAATAATGATAATTTGTTGCATCAATGACCGAATTTCGGCTCTCTACCACTAGTTCGGGTTGTAATCTGGCCCTCGGAGAAAATAATTGCCCACCCTGCTCTAAACCTCAAGCAATGTTATTGTTACCATTGTAAATCTTAGTGCAAATTTGTGGGTAAAGCATAATAATAAAAAAAGCCTAAATATATCCAGCAGGTGGCGGTAATGCACCAAATGACAAACAGTTACAAAACCCCAAAAGAAGCAGCTACAGCAGCAGCAGCCCACGTGAGAGGAGGAGGAGGAGGCTTCTCATAAACACCAGAGAGCTTAGAAACACTCATCTGCTCTGCGGGTCTGTCAAACCTTGAGCCATGGCCTCTCACGCCACTTTAGTTTCTCGTTTCTTGGACGGCCATAAACGGGTGCAGTATTTTAGAAAGTGTTGCTACGGGGCGTCAACGTGGACACGCAACTTTACCCCAGCGTTGCGCCAAAGCAAAATGAACTTGACTCCGTTGACACGACTTCAGCTGCTCACAACTACAACTATTCTGTCAAAACATCCTCGAAATTGGTAAGAACTGCTGCCAGCTTAATGCAACCGCTTTGACAGTGTGGTGTGATTATGCATACCAGGCTCCATACTGTATTAATCAGTAACAACCTCCGGAGTGGACATGCTTGGAGTCAAAGTTCACCTGCTGTTCTCCGCTGTATGTTTGTGTACAGAAAAGGTTTAGAGACGACATCAAGCCGTTTTCAGCCTTTCTGACTGACACTTTTGGCCGGAGACACTCCTATCTGCGCATATCCTTGACTGAGAAATGTAATCTGCGCTGTAAGTATGCTTTGTTTGCTTACCTTTCACACAGTCACGTCTTGTGGCTTTACCAATATGTGAAAGTATGATCTGAAAAAAAGTGGATACAGTTACGGATGATGAAATACCCTAAATCTGTCACAAAGTATTAAGAAAGCAGAAAGAGAAAATACATGCTTGCTTCAGTTGCTTGTTATTACATTACATCATTTGTTACTTTATCATTGTTCTGTTGCTTTTGTTGTTTGTTTGTTATTGTTGCTTTTGTCTATAACAAATACATCAAACTTGCCTACTTTATGCTTTAGCAAACTTTTAAGCTGACTGTTTGTCAGAACAATTTTTAATCAAGAGCTTGAAGAGCTCTTGATTAATCTAAGCCAGGGGTGTCCAAATCTTTTTCATAATGGGCAGCATTTTGAAGCTTATTGACCCTATTTTGTCCCGCCCACTTGGCTTGGAAGTGCACTTCCTGTTTAGCTATGTTAAGGTAGCTAACGTGTTTGTCTGTCTGTCTTGTGGGGCAATCTTAAGTAAATATAATGACAGTTAAAATAAACCCATCGACTGAAGTCTACAGACTAAATGCAGCTAAACAGGAAGTGCATGTCCTAGAAAAGTGGGCGGGACAAAATAGGGTCAATAGGAAGGGAGGGCCACATAATGTGTGACAGTGAAGTGAATCATCCAAAATTTTCCATTTGACATAATTTTAATGAACCACCACACTTTTAATAAGGCATTTAGCATTCATTTTAGGTTTTATAACATCAAAATGTTTGTTATTTCGACAATGATAGAGGAATTGCTCAAATTTGACATTCAAAACTGTAATTATGGATTTTAGGCCAATCTAGCAAGAAGTCTGTGGGCCTAAAAAAATTGGTCCAAGGGCCTCATTTGGCCCCCGAGTCACAGTTTGGACATGCCTGATCTAATCTCTATCAAAACTAGGTTAAAAACTCAATCCACAATGTTTCATAATAAAGACAGCACTATTATTATTTGTATTACTATTTCTCCAAAAGCATTTATTCTAGAATGCTTGTGTGTTTTTTCTTTTTTTGTTCCAGGCCAGTATTGTATGCCTGAGGAGGGAGTGAAACTGACGCCAAAAGCCCAGCTGTTGACCACTGCAGAGATTTTAACCATCGCCCGCCTTTTTGTACATGAGGGGGTCGATAAGATTCGTCTTACTGGAGGAGAGCCTCTCATCCGCCCAGATGTGGTCGATATCATAGGTGAGGTGGACCCAATTGATAACATGTACAGTTGACCAGTCACTAGTGCAATTCAATACTTTTATTGTTTTATAACCTAGCTTAGCACAAGACTTAAACCTATGCAAATACCATACTAATACCAATGATGCACAGTAGTGAATAGTACTCATAGTAATCATCAATAGTAATCAATAGTAATCATCAATAATACAGCCATCTTGTACAGTCATTTAAATATATTCAATCATAAATGCAATAAATGCAAATGCAATAAACTTCAGATATTTTTAGCTCTTTATCTGTATTTTTACATATTATTATTACTTTTTTTGTTAATATGTTCTGTTGTTGCTTTTGTTATAAGATACAATAACAGTCCTAACCAGCATGTTGTTGTTGTTCTCTCTATATAATTTTCTTTGCTTTAGATCAGTCACAACCATGAATAAATAGTTTATGCATGCCTTAAAATCAGTCTAATACACGTGACTGGCAAGAAAATTACTTTGAAATACCCCATTGTCCTAACTTATTGCTTTATATTTACTGCTTGGGTGTAGTGTGTGTGTGTGTAGCTAGTTATATAGAAAGGAAACGTCTTTGTTGGTAAGGACAATTAAGTGTGACTAAGTAGAAGCATTAGATTGTGTCACTTGACGAGGAGCTGGTGAGATGTCATGTGACCAGTACAAACTGATAAGGTTACAAAGAAATAACCTACATTTTTTTCTCTCCAAAAGCTGAATTGAAGAAGCTGGAAGGGCTCAAAACAATTGCTGTTACAACCAATGGCTTAAATTTGTCCAGGTCCCTTCCCCGGCTGAAGCAGGCTGGTTTAAGTCACATCAACATCAGCCTGGACACACTGGTCCCTGCCAAGTTTGAGTTTATTGTCAGACGGAAAGGTAAATATTACTCTTAACTTTAACTTTATCTTTATCATTATTTTTATTTTATTTTTTATAAATATATAATATATATTATTGTTATTATACCCTTCTACACTTCTTCTACTACACTACATTACAGCTGTTAATAAAATGTCTTATCTCTTTAGGTTTTCACAAAGTTATGGAAAGCATTGACAAGGCAATTGAAATGGGCTATAACCCAGTCAAGGTATTTTTATTAGCTCTGCCCTGTTTTTTTCTTGAAAGTACAGCTACACAATGATTAAAATAACTCTACTTCAGCATTAAGTCATAAATTACCAGTTGCTGTCTTGTGGTTTCCTCTGCAGGTCAATTGTGTGGTAGTGCGAGGATTTAATGAGGATGAGGTGTTAGATTTTGTGGCCCTTACAGAAAGGAAGCCTGTGGAAGTGCGGTTTATTGAGTACATGCCTTTTGATGGTGAGTTTATTTTATAAAGCCCTGACATAGCTATTCTGTGCTAGTCTATGTTTCAATGATTTTACACCAAGTGTATTATACGGGTAAGCATCTCATGTTTTTATTACAGGAAACAAATGGAATTTTAAAAAGATGGTGAGTTATCAGGAGATGTTGGATCAAATCCGTCAACATTGGCCAAATATTGGAATGCTTCCAACTGGGCCAACAGACACTTCTAAGGTCTGACATGTTTTCGATAATATTCCTTATTTACACATTTATATTTTGACTTATTTATGCATAAATATACTTTATCCACACCAGACATATCAAGTTCCAGGTTTTAAAGGAAAACTGGGCTTCATCACTTCCATGTCAGAGCATTTCTGTGGTTCCTGCAACCGCTTACGAATCACCGCAGATGGCAACCTTAAGGTAAAGCCTGGAACATTGACTGGTCTGAAATAGCGATTGTTATAGTAAAATGTTTATCATGTCTGTTCAGGTGTGTTTGTTTGGCAACTCGGAGGTGTCACTGCGCGATGTCTTGCGCTCCGGTGCATCAGAGGAAGAATTACTGCAGATAATTGGAGCGGCAGTAGGCAGAAAGAAGAAGCAGCATGCAGGTATGTTTACCAAGGGCACATAAAATCTTTGCCCACTTGTTTACAGTTGCTTTCTATTTCAGGGATGTTCAACATTTCTAAAATGAAAAACAGGCCCATGATCTTCATTGGTGGGTGACAGTGTACGTACACACTCAATGCTATCCAAAAAACTGTTCATTTTAGTAGGTTTTTTTCTTTTAGCTTAAAATGTGTGATGTGGAGTTTTTTGTTGTTTGGGTACCAATTTCACAGATCCAATTATTACATTATTTGCATAGAAGATTATTTAGATTTGTGAGAACAGAGTAATAGAAATTATAACTGAGCTGCTGTTTAAGATCTTCAAGTTTACAAAGTCTAGTTGTAAACTTTATTTTTTGGTGCTTTGTGGCTTATTTTGTTGATCAAGCAGCATTTTCTCATAAACACCCTGCTTCACAAATCTCTTAAGCACATTACTGATATTAACATCTATTTAGCAGTTCTTTTTGTGTGCTCTTCTACAGGTGCCATGTCCCAAAGGCCTACTCAGAAACTCACTGATGGTCTGGGGGCTTCTGTAAACAGAAAGGAAGGGTCACTTCCTGAAATCATTGACCCCAAAAGACTCCAGCATATTTTTCATTCTGAGGATATTGTGTGCCTTACTGACTGCAAAGCAAAGTTCAGCCATGTCTTTTCTCCCAATCTAAATGGACATCTAAAGTCACATCTTGGCAAGAGCCCTCTTGAATCTGACTTAATTTCTTTCACAATATTTCCACCTAATATCAAAGTACAACAGAGCATTCGCCTTTGTCATCACAGATCTAATGTAGATAACCCTAAGCTTTCACATACAGATGCTCAGGGTCATGCTTCCATGGTGGACGTTAGTGTCAAAACTCCTTCATGCAGAACAGCCTCAGCTCAAGCCACTGTCCTTCTTGGCCCGACAGCATTTTCGCTTTTGCAGGAAAACCAACTAGCCAAAGGTGACGCATTGGCTGTTTCACAAGTAGCAGGGATTTTAGCTTCCAAACAGACTTCAAACCTGATTCCACTGTGCCACCCGCTTCCCCTTGATCATGTTTCTGTCACTTTTGAACTGGATAAATGCAGAACGCCGCTATTGTCCGCACAACCTGCCGCACCACAGGCAGGACGGGGGTGGAGATGGAGGCTCTGACCGCAGTGTCTGTGGCCGCTCTGACTCTCTACGACATGTGCAAAGCTGTGACCCATGATATCATCATCACAGACATTAAACTAATCAGCAAAACCGGTGGCAAAAGAGATTTCCATCGTTTTCAGAACACAAACAAGGATGCATGAATGTTGAACCATGTATAACTTTAGTCTATACGTGGGTGATAATTACTACTATGCAATTTAGTGTACTGATTATATTTTGTAGACTCAAAAATATTAGGTCTTAAGTTATATTTAGCACTTTTTTAGACACGTGTTGTGATAGGCATTTTCAGGCATCTCTTTGAGTATATCCAAAGGACTGAAAACCAGCTCATTAGAAAATCAAGAAATTATGTAAATTATTATGTAACACTAATGAAATGAATCTACTGTACATGATGTACCACTCTCCAGCTCCTAAACACTAATCTGTCCATTTCTATCATGTTGAGGTCTGAGTGCCATAGAAATGCTGTTAATAAAGCTCTTCTAACGTTTTCTCTTCGATGTTCTCTTTCCAAATGTGAGTGACACAAATGTCAATTTAATAATCTGCTTGGCCTAAGTCTTCTATGAACTGTCAACAGGGTGTGATCTATTCATTAAAACTGTGTTGATAGTTTTCTTTTCCCCATGTTTTTAGACAAAGGTGAAGATAAAGCCTTTATTACATGTTGTAGGCCTACATCTCTAACAGTGTTGGGAGTAGTTCAAAAGTAACTATTGTAATATATTCCACTTTTCAGTAACTAAGTAGTGTAACTCATTACTTGTAAAAAAAAAGTTGATAATATATTACTTTACAATCTGAGTAACTCAAGTTCCTTTCATATAAATTAATATTATATTCTATTGAAAACGACACTTCAGGAACAAAATACCACTAAAATACTGTCTGTGGCTTAAAGGTAAATCAAATACTATGAGGAAAATGTGGTGTGACATCACATTTCCATAAATTCATCAGTAATCAAGTGTAAATGTAACAGGACTAGTCTTGTATAATGTCTTAACAAATGTGTGATTAAAGTAACTCACAGTAGTGTAACTCAGTTACATTTTTGAGACAGTAATATTGTAATACAAATGTATTACATTTTTCTCTCTGTAACTAGTAATATATAATGTATTACAGTTTTAAAGTAACTTTCCCAACACTGATCTCAGTCTGCACTGGTAGCTACAGGAGAATGTTTTGTTCTATGTTCCATCCCAAAAGTAAGTTACAATTAAATATTAAAAGTTAATAAAACTAGGTTATATGTTGTGATGAAAAAACATCAGATTTACTTGTTTCTAATATATATTAAAAAAAAAAAAAAAAAGATCCCTCTCACCTACGCGGGTGGTCTCATCCGCTTTCCAAGCTCGGGTCCTCTACCAGAGGCCAGGAGCTTGAGGTTCTGCGCAGTATCCTTGCTGTTCCTAGGACTGCACTTTTCTGGACTGAATGTCGGATGTAGATCCAGGGATATGTTGTAGCCACTCATCCAGTTGGGGGTCACGGCCCCCAGTGCACCGATCACCACGGCCCCACCGTTGCCTTCACCTTCCAAGCCTTCTCCAGCTCTTCTCTGAGCCCTTGGTATTTCTCTAGTTTCTCATGCTCCTTTATATATATATATATATATATATATATATATATATATATATATATATATATATAATATATATATATATATATATATATATATATATATATATATATATATATATATATATATATTAGTTTTATATATTTTGTTTATTTTTTTTTTTTTTAAAGATTGAGATCGTTTTAACGGTTACGTGCCGTGCGTCACTCGGATGACTGGAGTCTAAAATATTGAGGGACATAACTGCGCAAAATTCTACACTTTGGTGAGTTAATGTAAAGAGAACAGAAGAGAAAATGAAAATATTGACTAGCCTTTTAACCCCCATAGACAGTTTATACTGTCTTTGATTAACGTTAGTTAAGCGTAATAACAAACGTTCACGTAAATTAGCTTAACGTTAACTAACGTTAACTAGTTAGTTAACTAGTTAGCTAACTACTTCTGCTGTAAACAAAGCAGTCTAAGCATAATCGTTGTGAAATAGCGTTAAAGCACAGGTTGCTAATGTTGATTTGTGATCATACTAAGTTACCTCTAGAGGGCAGGCTAAATCAGGGCTAACAGTTAATGGGCTGTGTGCACGGAATTTCAGTTGGCTTGCGATTGTTCAAAAATGCTAACTTCTGTACATACAACCGCGTCTTTATTTTTCCCAACACAGTTATGCCGCTTCCTGGCATACCTTTCCCAAATCCCTAAACTTAACCAAATTAATTTAACCTAACCCTAATCCTAACCCTAACCTTACCCAAATCCCTTAAGTAAAAATTTTAAAATATAAACTTTTGCTAGCATAGCCACCAATGCAAAGTGATGGTGTCTGGCATAACTGGGTTGGAGAAAAAATCAGGCCATACAACCATTTCCTGTTAGCATTAGCATTTAGACACAATTATGTCTCTTTTTAAACACAGAAGTGTTCTCTGATGAAATATTCCTCTAATATGTAAAGTCTTTAACATGTTTTCTGTAACATTCACCACAACTGTCTGATCTAACGAGAATTTATTAGTTTTAAACTGATGTAATGAAAACCTCATTGAAGAGTATTGACTGCACTCAGTTGTTTTGTTTTGGTTTAAAATACTACATCCTGTACATACAACGACTTCCTGTTCAATACTCTTCAATGAGGTTTTGGGTTTTCACTACATCAATTTAAAACTAATAAATCCTCTTTAGATCAGACAGTTGTGGTGAATGTTACAGAAAACATGTTAAAGACTTTACATATCAGAGGAATATTTCATCAGAGGACACTTGTGAGTTTAAAAGAGACATAATTGTGTCTAAATGCTAACGCTAACAGGAAATGGTTGTATGTACAGAAGTTTGCATTTTAAAACAATCGCAAGCCAACTGAAGTTCCGTGCACACAGCCCATTGGTTTTAGCGAGAGGTTAGTGGGACTCATTTGTTTTATTTATTTAAATAGTTAAAATTATTTTGGCCTTGTGGAAATAAACGATCACTTGTCTAACGTTACATTAAAAACACATAGGTCTATAACTACTGATATTATTTTTACATAATGAACATGCACCTACAGCAGATATGGAGAGAATCGTGGATAAGTGGAAGGACCTGGTGAACTTTGACCCACAGGTCGTGCTCAATCATGTAAGTGTTAAACAATGAAACCAAAACGCCTCTGAAACCCTAATATTTAAGCTATGTCTATGCTTTATTTTTCAGAAATTGCACCAGATGCGCCTGAATCCGACTGTTGACGAAGAGATAGAGGAGGAACCAGAAAATGACGAGCCTCCGCCAATAAAAGAGCAATGGTTGTTAGTGAAAAGTACGACTAGCTTGCAATGAATTTGTGTATTTTGTTTAAACGGAAATGTAGTATAATACTTTAAATGGGCAGTATCGCATAACCTTCATTGAAAGATGCATTACTCCTATTTCTGTTAATTTTCATTAAATGTTTACATATTTGAATATTGAAATAAGTAAATATTGCATTAATTGAGTAACTGTAGTTCAAGGAGATAGCCCCACCTCTTTACTGTAAAATTTAGCAGTAACTTTTTTAATTGTTGAAAAGTGTCTACATGACAATCTTGAACCCTACACATTTTACTTGCAATCAGAATGTGTAGAGTACAGTTGTGCGTGGATAGATTGTAGTTTAAAACATACATTTTCTGAACACTCAACCATCAGCTGCAGAACAACTCAAGATTTCTCAAACATACATGAATCAATCAATCCAAAAACAACTTGGAGTGAACCAATGTTGAGTGACTAGTGTTATAACATGGTTGAATTGACAAAATATGGTTCATTAAAACATTTGTGTTATTTGTCTAATTTTTTTAGAGACTAAAATGCAAGAGGGCAAGAAACCTGACAAAAATGCTTTTTACGTAGACAAGACCAAGCTTGAGGTTGGTAACAAAAGTATTTATTTTTTTTGATGAAAATGTTTGTATTGATACATTGATGGTACTTTTTCTCTTAGATGACCCAAGTATATTCCAAATCAGAAATAAAAGCAAAAAATGAGTTAAGGGCCTCAGAGGAGTGTAAACTGTTTGTGCTTCAAAAATATCTGGAGGTTGATCAGAGCGTTCACGAAAATTACATCAATCAAAACAAGAAAAGATCAGAAAATGCTTTTATAGGGTGGGTCAAAAAAGTTTTTAATACACAAAAACTGCATTTTTTTCTAGATCTTTAAAGACATTGTTGTTGCAGGCTTAAACAGGCACAACGCACCGAGCTGGAGTTGGATGTTCAGACTGTGTCTTTGACTGAAGAAAAAAAGGACATTGAAAGGTGTGCTTTAAAACTAGTTCAGATGGAAAGCAATGATTCAAGAGATTGTCCAAAAATACTTTCTAAATCCTCAAATGTATTGTACTCATCATTCTTAAAAAGCTACATAAAAACTATCATCACCAATAAATCACTTAACCCTCTGTAAGAAAAAGCTAGATGGCTATTTTGGCTTTTGTGCGCGTAATCTTAACAGTACATTGTGATTCTAAGGGTTTACTTATCGACTGATTGTCATGTTTTACAGAGATCTGGAGCAGATCGAGGGCGTTCTCAATCAGTATACCCACTGCAGAGATGTTATGTTCAAACTGTCTCTGGACGAGTGGCAGGAGGCACAAAAGTCAAAGTAAGTAATACCACAAACCTTTAAATTTGACTGATTTTTAAACAGTGCATCAACAATAGGTTCTCTTCATGTGATGTCAACCATTTTACCGGTCAATAGAGGTTCTGCAGCTAAACAGGAAAAATAGACTACAGTTTGATAACCTATTCAACCCACCACAAGTCTACAGAGCACTGGGTTTGTAACTGACATGTAAAAAGAGAAAATCAAGTCAACAACAAACAAGACTTTAGCTTCTCACATTTATCACAGGCATTGAAATCAAACACAGTTGAACTTTCTTCTTTAAAAATATATTTTTGAGCCCGTTTGCTGCAGTTAAAATGTCCTAAATCATCAACTGTTGTTAGCAGTCAAGCCGCTGCCATGACAACAAAGAAATACATTGAAAAACTGATGTCAATGCATAACCTCTATATTATTTTAATCGTATATGAAGCAGCTAAAATTAATATTGTTTCAATGCAGTTTTCTTTTTTTTTTGCTGGAATTCAAAAGTTAATGGGTCAAATCACATACAGAAATGACCAGATTATAATCATTCATTAGCCTTATAGCAATAACACATTCTCGTTCCTTCACTGATCAAAGAATTTTGTTTTTTTCCCTCATATATTTGTAGTGAAACCAAGACATTTTCTAAAGCTGGCACACGATCAACCAGACATTCAACTTTTTAAAGAACAACAATAGTATATGTATTTATGGGAAAAATGTTTTGACCCTTTATACCTAAAATTAAATATATAATCAGAGTTTCAAGCAGATTTATAGGAGACCACAAGTCTCCACAAGCAATCTACAAAACCACTTATTGAACACCAATGCTTGTAGTAAACGTGGCACTTACAGCTTTAAAATAATATTTACATTTATGATAAGCATAATTGTATCACCAGTTTATTGACTTACTCTCAAAATGTAGATTATGTGGGACCTATAGAAAACACTGTATAATTTCTCTCATAAAAATATAGTATATGCTTTAAGTACAACTCGTGTTTGCATAATTTACAGAGAAACACCGAAAAGTGGAGTGGAAGACGATGTAAGTCTTGTTTGTCAAACACTATTCAAAATCATTCTTTTTTTTAAACCTCTTAATCATTTCTTCTTCTTTTTTTAAACCACAGAATTCACTTTCTTTTTTCACAACTGCACCAGAGGACTTACTGGACAAGATGACAGAGCTAACAGAGCAAAACGTGTCTCTGATTCAGAACGCTCCCAAAGTGGACGACTCACTGGAGGAGCTCAAACAGGCCATAGAAAACACCTCAACCAAGACGTATGTTAAAAATGCATAATTGTACTTTTTGTGAAGTCTTGTTTCTAACCAGGAATGTATATCAAAATGCCCCGGACTACACATTTGACTACAATCTGCTAATACTGTTTATATGGAGCTCAACAGTGAAGCCCGCCTGGTTCCGGAAGAGTTTTGCCCATGTATAGTCATAGGCTTTTCGAAAATTTAAATTTTAAGAGTTTAAACATATCGGGCTATCCAGCTATGTGCTAACTCAGATCCACAGCGCGTTGTTTTCAGTCTAAAAAGCACAATATAATTAAAATTCAGAAAATGTCGTAATAACTTCGTATTTACAAGCTGAAAAACGCTTTAAACAAAATGTAGGTCTTATGCTCGTGACTCACACATAGCTGCTTAGCCCAAGACGTTTCAATTTTAATATATTTTTTATCGAATTCCTATGGCAATTTAACATGGGTCGAGATTTTGGAACCAGGAAGTGGGGGTCATGTTAGCTCCATTAGGTTTTACAATTTTCTTCTTTGTTTAGGACTACATTTGTATCTCTAGATTATAAATCATGACATCACACTAGGAAGTTGTCTATAACTATGTTGTACACTGGGCCAAAATTCTCTAATGTCTAGCATTTTTGTTTAAATATATTGAAATATGACACACTTATATTGTTAAATCTATGTCACTCTGTGAAAAAAAAAAACTTTTTATTTATTAGTTTTTTGTCTTAACAGCGACAAAGGGAAACAAAAACAAAACATTTCACTATTCAAACAGCCATATTGCAAGTTACAGTATGAAGTGTCCATTTCGACCATTGTTTTTTAAGGACATGTCCCTTGAGCCGCCAAAAAAAGTCATTCTCTCCATTGTGTATATTTCCTCTATAATGCCCAGCCAATGTTTTTCACACAAACTTTTTTCATTTGAAACATATCAATTATACTTAGGTTTCTAATCCTTTTATTCTAATCTTAGCTACTCAGTGCAATATTATTTTTAGGTGCATACTGTATTAAGTGTATTATTTCTAAAAATAAATTAATGAAAAGCTGCTCGACTTATTTTTACATCCATTTAGAAACTTCTTGAGAGCAAAATTGTTTTGAGAACTGTGCCTGATTGTCTTAAAGCTTTTATGATAAAAAAAAAAAAGATTATCATATAAGTGACACAGATTAGTTTTCTGCAGTGGGTAGGATGCATATTTACTCAGGAAGTAAAAAAAAAAAGCCTTCAAATGTACATTTGTGAATGACTTTGTCTTTGTCTTATTGGTAAATAAAGGATAGCGCTTGAAGAAAAAGTGACTTCTCAAATTCTTGACTTGAGGGAGAGAGTGGATGTGATGAAGACGAGTACAACCAAGCTCAAGCAGAGAGTCCAACTGTACGACTCGCTAAAGTCAGCCGACGAGGTAAATTCATTAAACACACATATGATTTATTTGCCATCTCATTTTATTAGTAGCTCATCTAAAACAGCCACAGTTTAGTTTTGTTACATTCACAAAATCCTGCATTTTAGACTGTCCAAAGCTTAAAATGCTTTGTTCTACCTTGTGATGTCATGAAGTGGTAGTTTTATCATCTATTCCCCTATATCATTAGATATGCATATTTCTTAAAAAAACATCTGATTACAAACAACAAAAAGAAACAGCAAAAATAAATAACATAAAAAGCTGTAATATAGACCCTTTAATGTGAAAGTCTGATGTGTGCAGGACATTATGTTGAATTCTTTGGAGGAGATCGTGTCCAAAAAGTATTCTCAGTGCGTGGAGCGGCGGGCGCAGTACCTCCTCAGCACACTGGAGATGTTGGCGCACATTGAGGACCGAGTGTGCAACCTTTTAGAGCAGCTGGAGAATATCCCTGAAGAATTTGTGGAAGTAGTCCTGAAAATTAAGGAAAGTGAGAAGAGAAGCAGGTTAGATCTTTTGATTCTGTGGCCTTGAGTGTCAGTAGAAATGTAGTTTTAGCAAAGAACTTTATTCAGCATGTTTATTAAGTCATTATCATCACTAAGACTTTACTTAGCTCTCCTCTGTTGTCATACTTATATCATTTTAACTGACAGGTACATATCTTAAAATTGCTTATAATAAAAAAAAAATAACTCACACATTAGAAAAGTCCAAGTATGGTTACTATGGCAACTTCAGTGCTTGTGCCAAAGTATCTGGATGTGCCAGATCAAATCTGGCACATATACATAAGAAGATATTTCTGTAACACTAAAATGACCTTCATCTGTAAGCAATTTATAAAGCATGTATAAGCATTATAAAGAGACATTTACTAGCATTTGTAGCTGACCATAATTATTTCACATTAATAACGCAACCTTCTGTGACGCAGCCTTTCTTTCTGCAATTTATCATTACATGTTTCCTAGGCAACAAGAGGAACAATTACGACTTGAAAGACTGAAAAAAGAGGAAAGGCTCAAGAAGTGCATGCACAGAACGCTCAAGGAAATCCCCAAAAAAGTAATGTTTTTTTTATTATTATTATTATTGATTTAATTTTCTCTCATATTTATGTTATTTTGTATTTCTGTTAGTATTTATGCACATACTTTTGAACATTGTTTTGGGGAGTAACTACAAGATTGAAAATTCATAATTATAGTCTAAAGTCATATCATTGAACGCATAAATCCATATTTAAACATTATAATGGAAAATACATCTTTGGGATCTTGGAGTGGAGCAACAACTTTCTTATTAAAAACTATATTGAAACCATAGAATTCATAGATTAAAATGAGTAAATGAACATCCAGTTGTGATCCTAATAATGCAGATAATTTACCGGTCTTTTTGTGTATCGTTCCAACAGCATCTCTTTTTAATGTATGTATTATTTTTGTGTTTGTAGCGCGGGAGGAAGCTCATGCCTCGATGTATCCCTGTAGAGACCCACGTCAAAGAAGAAAAGCAGGAGAGCGAGTCAGAGGAGGATGAGCTGGAGATGTACCTGTTTGGTCCCAAGAACAGAGAATAAAGTCAATCCTGCAAAACCAACTTACAGTACAGACAGGTTCAAGTATTCTTTTCACTAAATCAGAGTCAGAGATGGCAAGTAACAAAGTACTTTTGCTCAAGTACTGTACTTGAGTAGTTATTTTTAAATATCTGTACTTTAATTGAGTATTTAAAAATCTGGTCACTTTTTACTTTTGCTTCCCACATTTTTCAAGAACATTTTAAAATAATTTGAGTTTCTTTTTAGGTCCCTTTTTTAGTTTTTTCTTTCTTAAAACCAGTGCAAAGCTGCTGTGTGGTCAGCACTTTGTGAGCAAGTCAGCAAAATAAAATCTCCAAAGATTTCTTAAAATTATAAATGTATTACATGATAAAAGTCAGTTTCATTATAATTAGTTCTCATTAATGCCAAACTTGCACTTCAACTTTTGCTATTGAGTTTCAGCTCTACTTTTGCTTTCGCCAGTCATTTTTACTTAAATAACTGTACTTTTACTTTAGTAAACTCTAATCAAAGTTAAGATCATTGTATTTCAGATTTTACAGAACGTTTCACATATTTTATCTCAGTTTTTTTTTTTTTTTTATTTGGATTAAACACGCATTAAATTGGGCCAAAACTCCCATTATGTTCACTTGAGAAACAAAAATAGACCACACATTTTGTTAAATTTATGTATTGCTTTTAGAAATCATGGCAGTTATAGGTCAGGTTCAGGACAAGAGGCCTATTAATAGTGAGAAATATATATTTTTAAATATTATACGAATAGAAAGTGGTCATTTTCTGGAGCGACTGCACTGATTAAACTTTTGTATTACAAAAATAATCTCCATTAAAGAATATCTAGAAAGAACACTGGCCTAGTTGTGAAATTCAGCCATACAGTGTTATAAAGATAAAAGTGTTAAGAGAAAATTGAAAATGTCCTCGTCTCCCCTTCTATATTTTCAAATCTACCAAATTAAGTACAATTTTCAAAACCTCGTATATGCACTATAACCATTTATCTATTTAGAAGTTAATGTAACTTATTTCATGTCTACAAATGTTCATGGGTTGTTAAAAAAACAAACAAAAAAAAAAACAGCCCAACACATTTGAGGACAAACCTGAAATTCAAGCCTGACTGGTTGAAGGACTAAAGTATCATTAAACAAACAATAGCCCATAACAATAAAATAGTGGTTCATGGTGTTAAGTTATGTAAATACAGAAGCAAATGATCTTCTGTTGAAGGTGCTGTAAATCCAGACATCTCAAAAAACTCTTCCAGGGACAAGTTTTATTGTAACCCTACAAAAGACATGGTGAGAACAATACAAATCAAAAATAATGCAAAAAGTTCTCATCTCATACAAGATTATCATCATGATACAAGGACCACAATTTTATTATTCATATTCTTTTAATATAACATTTTATTGTAATGATGTGTGTACATACAAAATATAGCAAACTAAATAAGGCAAATAAATAGAGGTATAATTTACAGGTAAATGGAACATTCCTCAAATGTGTCTTTTTTTTAGTTTTATCTTTTGTCAAACATCACGAATGGTGTACAAAATGCTTTTTTTTCCAACTGTACATCTTTCGGTGAAGGATAATTTATCCAACCGTAAAAATACTGACTCCTTACAATTTTACAACCTCAAAAATTAGGTGCAACATTTTTGTTTTTCCTCACATCACAGGCTGACCGTGTTGCAAGCAATACTTCTTATAAAAGCCAGAAATACACAGTGTGCACCTGCTTCGCACATGCAAGTGACAGAAACATCTCCCTCCCTTTATTTAACAGCCCACCGTTGTCCCATCAGCACGTGCCGCTCGCCCCTCCTAATCTTCAACACAAGAGCAAACTCGCTGCAAAATCGGAAATGTCCCATAGTACAAAAAGTGCATTAAACAGCTACTAATTTCATTCCTCTGTATTTTTTCTCCATCATTTGACACTCCACAAATTTGCCAGTCAATGGCCATAACAAACACAAACGTGAAATAATACTGACGATGTAACTCTTTAGGAAATAGAGCCAGCTATAATAAAATAAAATTACAATTCAAATGGGTTGGGAGTTTAAATAGTCTGTCAAAATCTGGTTTTCAAAACAGGGAATTGGAAAGGTGCAGAGGAGAAAAAGGGTTAAGTCAATCTGAATTCACCTACACGACATGTTTTCATATCGTTTTGAATCTTTATGTTTTTGGTTTGCGAGAATTACTTATTACAACAACAGAAACACGTTGAGGGATGATGAGGAGATTAACTCATAAATATAAGTAAATTATTTCTAGATGAGAGATGCTACTTAAAATTCACACGACCTGAACTAGGAATTTATTTGTTTCACCACAAGAGGGTGCCCAAGTTTTACAAACAACTGATCATTTTTAGTTTTTTTCTCTTCAGTTGTGGGGCAGAAGCAGAGGCACTTGAACTTGAAAAAACAAAAAAGACAAAAAAATGAATAAAATGGTTTGAGTGATATGAAGAGATGTCTTGCATGATTGCCTTTAAAACCAAGTGCTTGTAAAATTAAGTGCAGTGACAATATTTTTCATGAAATTGTAAATATTGTCATGAAAAACAATCATTTTATAGTTTATTTTGCGACCACAATGGAATGAGTGGCAGTATAATTGATCCAAAACCCCAACTATGCCGTACTCTAGTGGAAAACTACTTTTGCTATAACTGTGAAAAAACTGATGAGATTGTGTCACTACACTTGTTGCTAGTCAGTGTCTTGCACACCAACACAACCTTGCTTAAAGTGCTATGTTGCTATGGTAATCCTGTCATAAATGCATATGAACTGAAATATCGAAAGCTACATAAACACTAAATAAGTTTATGTGTGTGATTAAATGGGTCTCATGTTTTAGCACCAGTAGATCAGATCCATAACGAGAATCTTAAAAAAAAAAAAAAAAGAAAAGAAAATATGCCTAGCAAAATATAGATATAAATTCATATGGCATTCCTTCATGACCTTAATGAATGAGCTGAGGATACATCCTGGTTTGGCCAAAAGCTACGGGTGGAGCTGGTGCTCATAGGGCTTCCACAATCTTTTACTCACAATGATGTAGAAATTATCATGACTAATTTTGTGAACTCGCAACACCAGCATTCACTAAAGCAATGTGTGTACAAAAAACAAGATGCTATGGAAACATATGAAAACCTCTTGGCAATTAGCTTGTCTGCATCTAAATATAAATATATATGTACTGATACACACCTAGATGCATTAATACAGGTTCACACTTCTCCTGTACACCTCGAGAGCAATGTACAAAACATTTAACAAGGTAAGTGACTCCATATGGCACATTTAGTGTCAGGCTGTGAAGACATTGGCGTGAAGTAGGAAAGGGCAAGGAAATGCGCCACTTTGATGAGGAAATTAATTAGGATACATCCTCGTGACCATCTGTGTGTAACTTTGCTGACAGGACTTAACGTACATGTCTTTCACTCAGTCACTTGGCCTTCCGCTATGTACAATGTGACTGCTTAATCCCAATGTTCATTTTTAGCTCCTGGGGTTATCGGAAAAGGGAGCGAGCAAACAGGAAGTGAAAACAACACATTAGCACAGTGCTAACAGTTAATAGTGTCACAGTGGTCTGTCAGTCGAGTCTGTTAGCGGTCACTGGGCTAGCTCCAAAAGCTTCTTCAACTTCAGCAGGTGAAAAGAGCTTTATGAGAGACACAGAAAGATCCTTCCTGTGGCTCTGTGTGACCAGTCAGTAACAGACAAAATTGTAGGAGGCGTTTTGGGGTTTTTACATTTCGTTTTTTCTCCTCGTTTATCATTAGTAGTTGACCTTTGTGACAGCGCGCTCTCGCCCGCCGCTTCCCTCCACCAGCTGATTGACAGAGCGCTTACGGTTGCGCTTAAACTTGTTGAGGTCCTTGTCAAAGACTTCGCCCGAGCGTAGAGCAGACACCAGGTCGTCGAACTCTCCGCCCACTTCCTCCGTTGTACCAGACTTCTTGGTCCGACGTTCACGCTCTCGCTGCTCCTTCAGCTAAACACAAGAACAACATATTAGACTCCTACAAAGATCATGTACCAAAATCTCTTTTTATTTTCAGTTTTTCACCCAGGTTTTAGCAGGGCAGGTTTAGCCTGTATAGGCCTATATTTTGCAGGTTTATAATTATTGGTAGTACTTTCAATGCCATTTTACGCCTTCAATCTGCTATGAATTCTTTTAAAAGGATATTTTATAATATTTATAACATGAAGCTAAAGTTTGCAAGTAAAAAAAATATATATCTTTATTTGATTAATTTTGTTTTGTTTTTGTTTAAAGTAAAATGCCCTTTATTGGCTCTGCTATTAAATATTAATAAAAAAACACTGATACAGAAAACAAAACAAAACACATAGCTTCTGTATATATGTATGTGAACATGCCACAACAATATTGATGCTCATCTTATTTTTAGACTGCCACCATAGTTTCCTCTGTTAAAATGGGAAACAGTGCTCTAGATACTTTTACATCAATGTGCAAATGGACTAAAGATTGAAGTGAAATGCGTATTTATGCAACTACTGAGTAGTTGGTAAAAACTTGTTCTTGATCTTATCTCGTCTTTTGGGGTTTGTGTCCGATTACTTTTCGTCTACCACAGCAGTATATTGTATGCTTTACCATAGCCTCCATCCGTGCCCTTCTCTCCTCTTCCTCTTTGCGCCGCTGCATGTTTTCCAGGTCTTGTCTTGCTTCACCAAAAGACTGCAGAAACGTGTCAAAGATCCCAAAAACTCGTCTGGCTGCATCCTGCCTTCATCCTCCCCAAAGTGCTTCACAGCTCTGGCAAACTGCAAAAAAAACAACAACAATGTATTCAAGCTTAAAAGCTGTGTTGCTTCTGTTTGAAATTAACATGGCAGGTCCTAAAACTGCACTCTAAAAATGTTGACACCAAAGAAACTGAAGAAGCTTGACAACGTTTGACCAGCGTATGTTCACTCTGCTGTGCCATCTGTCTAATTAACTTTGCCAAGATGATGCTTGAAGCCGACAGCACACAGTCATCATTCCCACACTCAAAGCAAGATGTCCAGGACATGTTTTTGTACGTTTTAAATCACTTTACATTTCAAACACTTTTTTTGCCTCTCAATAAAACTAGCCATTTATCTTTTGATATAAAATAGTTGTTTAAGGAACAAAAGGCTAAAGCCTGAATAAAAAGATTAGGGCTTTAGTCAACCAAAATAATTTGACCAAAATTAACTAAAATCAAGCCCTGTAGTTTGCTTAATTTAATAAAAAGAGGCGTGATAAAGCTACTGAAAACAATGTAAAAAGATAAAATAAATAAATAAAATTCCAAACCTTTAACTAACTACAAGCTTTTCCATTTTGATTATCTGCTAATTTTAAGCTTTAAAAAATGAATTAATCAGTTCTAATATTTACCCCAAAAAGTTAGAACGATGAAGCTGGTGACTATACTGTAGGAGTATATTTATACCATAACTTTTTACTACATACTACACATAACATTAGTATATTCCAAAATTATTGTTAGCATAGTCAAAATAGGAATTGCTTAAGTTGTTTCTGCTCTGAGTTGAATCCGGTCTTAGCATACTATATACAGTATGTTGAGTGTATCTGACCTAGTATCAAAAGTACAGTTCTCTTCATTCATTTTACAGTGAGATTCCAAAGTATCACGTGAGTTTTGAGCGGTTTGAACGTTCCATGTGGCCTCAAGTGTGAGGATATGAAGAACTCATTCTTTTCTGAGGATGCAAAACCATCCTGTTATTATGGGCTGGCAGCCATGGCAACCACCGTCACCATCTCTCTCTCTCCTGTAATTACGTGTCTGGTCAGGTCTGCTTCCTGTCGTCCCCCTGGGTCTGTGCTAAATGAGTAAACACACACACATTGAAATATATAGGAAGTAGAGTTCAAATCGCAACAAGTCGTAAACAACTTTTCCAAGAGGTCTTTTGCCTAAAATATAACTTGCTGCCATGTTTCTAGTGGGAAACAAGAGGTCCACTTAAGACTAAGCATGAATCAATTGTTTTGTGTCTTTTTGACAACACGACTTCAAAATGCAGCTCCACACCCAGTTTTACTATGATTCACTGTGTTTTCTGACACATCTCTGTAAACTACACAACTCAACACAACTTAATAAACTGTTCTTCAGTGAGCTGCAGAAGCTCTTTACACTGTGGAGGAGAATTAGTATATAATTATATATACTATAATTTATATATAATGATCAATTGCTTTGAAGATATGCAAAAATGTAATGTCAAGTTTATTGTGTTTAACACATTTCTGTTGGACTGTTGTAATTAAGATATGTGTCAAAAGTATTGACATGTCCAGTATTAGTTTTTGGCAAAAACACCCAGGCATACGTTACAACTCTGACAGACACTGAAAACTGGGAGTACCTAAAACCCTTGTTTCTGTTGCCTCTCATTTACATACACTTGTTCAGAACGAAACTGTTCACTTGCTAATATAATAATTCCCATCCACAAGTGTGATGGTGATTATTAACTGCACCCCAGTCGGCAACATCTGGGGCAGTTAAAGGTGCAGAACAAAAATTTTCAAGTAAAGTGAATGTTGCTTGTTCCACAGAATGAAGACCATTTTTTAAAAATAAGTTGCAAAGAAAAACATCTAGTTAAATGCTGTGCCACAAATTAATAGGGAAAGTCATTAACTTCCTTACAGACTGAGCATGTGGCATACCCTCTAGAAGAAAAAATAATCACTTGGTGCCATCTTTTGGCACCAAGTGATTATTAATACATTACATTTGGGCTGTTTTTAATCAAACCATCAAAAGACAAATTATAGATGGATTTGCAGAATGGCATGTTCAGCCCTCTTCTCGACATATACGATAAGATGTGTCGTGTATTCAAAAATCATTAGGCAAAACACCTAGGCGCGATCTTGCCCGTCAGTCTTACTCAGTCTAAGCGGATGGTCTTAGTTATTCCTCTGTTGGCCACTAGTGCGCTCTCTCCAAGAGCTCCGCTGTGAGTGCAGCAGGTGTGGTGCCACCAGATGTGTGGGGTAAATTTCAATTAGTGAACCCAAAGGGACCAGAGCTTACGCAGCACTGCGCTCTCCTGACTTTATCTCATGTATCTGTGTTGTGGGGAGAGCTGCATTCACACTAACACTGAATGAATGAATGAATGAATTTATTTGAGCAGCATGCCATTATCAAAACAAAACAGTTTCAACAGTTCAGTAATTTGATCAGTAGAGGTTCTCAACCTGTACAAGATCAAACACTGTCTCATGTTCATCTGCATCTAATTATTTTTTATATTAAGTCAGCAGGCTTTATGTAAAGAAAAGACACATTTTTAGACAAGTTGTTAAAGTTTGTCATTTGAATAGACTTTTACCAAATAGATTTTTATTAATAGAGTTTTTTCCAAACTGAAGCTGCTGCTACAGTAACTTTTGCCTGTGATCTTATTGCAATGCTCACGTGTCACAGACGTGTCACATAGGCCAATGGTTCACTAATTGAAATTGTACCCCACACATCTGGTGGCACCACACCTGCTGCACTCACTGCGTAGCTCTTGGAGAGAGCGCACTAGTGGCCAACAGAGGAATAACTAAACCATCCGCTTAGACTGAGTAAGACTGACGGGGCAAGATTGCGCCCTAGACTTATGGCTGTTACAATGAAAACAAATCAAGCTGTTTTGTTAAATCTGTGTTATCTACATCTTCTAAAAAATCTTTTAAAAATTGGTCTGTTTTTCTACTGTTGCTTTAAT
This sequence comes from Mugilogobius chulae, assembly GCA_038363315.1. Lineage (NCBI taxonomy): Eukaryota > Metazoa > Chordata > Actinopteri > Gobiiformes > Gobiidae > Mugilogobius > Mugilogobius chulae. The sequence goes on along the minus strand of CM076406.1, from coordinate 18,996,449 downwards.
GGTTGTGTTTGCCTTGATGACTTTTCGTGGCCGTTTTAAGGATTTTGAGAGACTAGCCCAGAAATACCCACACTTCACATTTGTATTCTGCTGGAAACTTGTCAAAGAGCCTTGACATGCTGAGTTAGTACGTCAGATTCCCCACTCGGCAGCACAAACTCCCTGACGCAGACAGTCAGCAGTGTGAGGAGACTAGTCAAACACAACCTCTTTTGTTTTACAGAAGCAACCCGGGCCCAACTCCTCCTCCTCCTTTCCTTTGACATCATTGACCTATTTATACTTCTTACACCATTCAAGAAATCCCTGTTCAGACTGTTATATGTAATGTCACTTTTGGATGCTCCATCGTGTCCTGCAGCCAGCGTGTCATCATCAAAATGCTAAATGTGCTACGGGAGCACCAAAGGCCAGCAAACTCAATGTTCAAATAAATCCTTTCGAAAGCTGTCTTCTCCGAGATCCTCTCCAAGTCCCAGAGAAACTTTCACATTACATATTTCCTACAATCCATCAGTTTGCAGACCTGCAGAGTTCAGAAGGCCGATTCTCCCACTTGTAGAGAAAAGAGGTTGTGTTGACGTACAATGCAAAATCAAAGAGACAAACTATCCATTTTCTCTTTCTGCTGAGGACTTCAAGGGTTCAAGTTCTCTCCCTTTAGAGTTTTGTCTGTCTTCAACACTTTTCTCGTCTCACATAAAGACTTGGCAAGGAGCTGTAAGCCACCCACATGTGCTAATCCAGACCCACAGATGCTTTACAAGTGTTTAACTACCTTGTCCTTGGCCTCGCTCAGCTGGTCTTCCAGTTCAGAGAAGCTAAAGCCGGCCACGGTAATGAAGTCTCCGATTACGGCCACAAACTTGTCGCCACGTTCCCTCGTTCTGCTTTGCTGGTAGTGAAGCTCCTAAACATACAACATATTTTAGTTTGTTAAAAAAGAGCGCTATCACTTTGTAGTTATATAGGGTTAAGATTTACTAACATGTTCTAGTAATAAACTATCATTTATTTGAAGAACTTAATTTAATGGTTAACAACACAGCTATAACCAAACATGAATTAACCTTGTAAGTACCAAGCTTTTTCTTTTGAAATACAATCCAGTAATCCAGCAGAGATTTGAAACTTTAGCTTGGAGAAACCAAATATCTTTCTGTATTATTTTACATAACTTCTGATACTATCAAGTGGAGGCTGTAATTTTCCAAGCTACAGAAAAAGAGAATCTGGAGAAAGAGAGCCTAATGACTTATTGGTACTTTGTCGCTTAAAAGGGTCATTAAACTCTTATTGATTATTGACATTTTTCCACATGAATAAGCACGAAACAAAAGTTAACACTAAATCAAAAAAGTAATTAACATCATACTGACTAGAAAAGAGTTATTTTTAAAGATAGTGATGGTAAAAAACAAAAAAACAAAACATTTTATTAGTGCAAATTAGTAGCTTGACAAGTTTTAGCCTTTACTCTTGAGTGTGTTTGCATCTCTACTAAATTTAATCCTATTGGGCTTGGAAGTGGGTCTTCTTCTTTTTTCCATGGAAATGTTGTTTTCTTGGAGTTCCTAAAGCGTATCTAACTCCATGAAAACTATGGCTTTACATTTAGATTTAGTGGGATTACACAAGACTGACACTACAACATACTATCAACATACTATTAATACATTATACAATGCTGATAAACTGTCACATTTTTGTACTAATAACATATTTTCCTAACATTCCTAGGTGTCCCATGTGTGAACTTAAATGCCAATATGTCATGAGGGCTGTTTGTGTCATCAGTGGCACTGAAACACCTCACATTGGTGTCTTCTGCTGTACGAGCCCACATAATTAGAGAGACTCAAAAAACAATGTGAAAGATTGTGACACAACACAGACCAACTCACCGCCTCAAGTGCTTTCAGTCCACTTTTGATATGATGCACTTCTTTTTCCAACTCCGCCAAGCTAAAAAGAGGAACAAAAAGTGATTTTCATTTAAAAAATATAAATATATTTAACAGTTGAAGTTGATTTAGTATTTTAGGAGTGAACTTACTTGACTTTTGCAGCCTCTGGCACATTACTGAGGTCATTTTGGATTTGCAGCGTGTCTGGATAGTTCTTCTCAAAGATCATAATCAGATAGTGCAACATGGTAATATTCCTGTTATCAATGACAAATCAAACATGAGAAATAAATTGAATGATTCGTATCGTTAAGGAAAATATTTTTACAACCTCATTTTTATGGTCTACTTGAAACGTGATTATTTTGGAAAGTGATTTACAGTACATGGCTGCAGCATCAAGTCATTTTTTTTGTTTTAAGTGTCAGGGGAAAAATTACACAGGCCAATCAGGGTCAAACCTCTTGGAATCTGGACTGCATTTCCCATCATGCATTGGAACAGGCTGACAGGAAGTGAAGTCCTGGCATCAAGTTCGAGGTCCTTCGAGTTTACTTCTGAGCAGTGGAAAATAGTGCTGTACTTTTGGTGTGGTCTGTGTTTGCCCTGTCACCATGGTTTTAAGAAAAAAAGTTCTGATCCAAATGTGTTACTAAATATAAAAGGCAGAATTTATTATACATTTATAGTTACGGTTTGTGGAGGGATTTCTCAACAATGTACATTTTCAGCACCCGTTATGTAAACTTAAGAATACATTCAGGAGTATTTTGTGCATATGTCTGCCATGTTATGTTTTGAAAGAGCAGATTCTCACCTGTCTATGCTGGACTTGGTGTCAGCGATTTTGTTGAGGCTGGAAACCTTGAAACCGAAGGCGTTTCCTCTTTGGCCTTTGTTCATGAAGTTCCCAAAGGCCAAAACCACCTCCAGGATCTGAGTCAGCCGCTTGCTCCGGACCACCTCCTTAGACGCGCTGAGGAGAGCTAAGAGATGACAGAAAAAGGTGCAGCTGCAGACGTCATGAGATTCACATTCAAAAGTTAGGCTGCACATAGGGATGCTACCATTTTCATACGATTCATACAGTTATGCAACCTTCTTTATGAGTCAGTTTTATCAAATCACCCTTTCTAAATGAAAAAAATTAAATGTTCCACATGTAAAGTTGCAGTACCTCATTTTCAAACAGTAAAAAAAAATAGACGTTTACACATTTCTAGCCCTTACCTTGATCTTTACATCAATAGATTTTTATTTATTTTTCTGCCATGCCAGTAGCACAGAAACATTAATGTAAAGCAACCAAATTCCAAAAAGTCATGACTCACTGGGCTCTTTCTTACAAAAAAGCTAATTATAAGGAGAAAAGTTAGATAGTTTGCCACAATGTGTTTTTTCTTCTGAAATAGTAAACATAAAAAATTGACTTTCTTGTATGTCTTTAGCCGATTTCTTAATTCATCAGCTCACTGCACGCCACAGACTTTCATTAACGAGTATCTGGTTTTGTCCTCTTTCCCCACTGACCCAGATGTGACTGTACATGGCTCTAAACTTCTCAAGCAGCTCTTTACGGCTCACATTCCTCATAATGATTGATCAGTGTCTGCGTGGGTCAACAGGGAAACACATCAATGTCTGCTGTTCATCTCTAAAACAGCAGGGGAACAGGTTCACTGCCCCCTTCCCCCCAACCCACGGACTCCCCGTCGCTTTGGCAAAGTGCAGGTGCTTCCCGTGGCAGCAGAGTGTATGCAAAAACCATCAGCTACAGTCAGACTGTTATTGCTGAGCCTCATCTACTGCCACACCACAATAGTTCTGTATTCGATGTCTTTTAAAAGGCTCTATTAAACATTTTGGGTGGTCCATAGATGTACAAAGAAAAAAGTTACATAACGAGACGTGAGGTTAAAGGTCGAATGAGCGAGGTTTTGAAACTTAAATTCAACAGGTGCTCCAGTTTCTAGTTGTGAGAAAAGAGACAGAAGATTAACGTATTCATGTTTAAAAGGACATATAGAAAATAAACTTTAATAACCTAGTAACGTGTCCCTGGCACTCAGTTTTTGATTGCTCTGTGCATCAGAGTCATCTTGTGTTGTCCTGATGAGGCTTGAGTTCTCAGAAAATTCCTGCTTTATCTTACGTTCATCCTGCCCAATTTTCTACTTAGTGTAATTATTAAAAATACTATCAAGTCACTGAGCATTGCAAGTAGAATTCTGCGTCAAATACATTTTTACTGACAGAAAATTGGATGGATCTACTGATTCAAAACTCCTAAATAACTGATGATTTGAAATGACATTTGTGGGACGCCAACAAGCAAAATTACATATCAGATCTGTGGAGAGGTAAGCCTACTCAATAAGAATTATGTTTTTTAAATTGTTTTCAGCAATTAAAAGTAAGTAGAACTAAACGAATGCCATTATACCGTCCAAAACAATACAATCTCTATAATGACAAGCTTCTTCAAATTCTACTTTATTGTGTTACTTTGGCTGAGCCTTGAAAGATTCCATCTATGAATAAGACAGTGTTTTTGGTTTAAAAAAAACTCTTTGGTAGTAGCTCTGGTGTGGAGGATTGTGACAGTTCAGCAGCGACACACCCGCGTTCCCACACGCGTCCGTCAGTGCAGCCGCTGCTCTCTGAAGTCGAGTTTATGAGAAAGACTCTTCCCTCTCAACACAAGCCAGCTTTCCAAAACAGGCTCCTGGCAACTGACGACTGGCTTACAGGGAGAGGACTGCAGCGTGCAAACAACTTACCGTGCATGAATTTCACAAGATACTGTCGAAAAGACTAGGCTCTAAACTGCTGACATGTTTAGTGTCTGTAACATGTTTTTGCTTGTAAACGTCTAAGTGTATACAATATGATGCGGCAAGGCTCTATAATCTTTCATTTGATTTCTCTGGGTAGTTTATCGCCTGTGTGAGCACGTTAGCTCAGATTTAGAGCACAGAGGAAAATAATAAATTAAGTTTTGGAAAGCGAACAATAACTCAATATTCCACAAAAGCGTGGCCTCTGTTTGCAGGGCGTTTTATAGGCCCCTTAAGCGTCTGTCCTTACCTTCAACTTTGGGCTTGGTTTCAGCCAGTCGCTCTGCAAACTTTTTCTTGAAGAACAAAGCCTGCAGTCGCTGTTGGTAGTGGTCAATTCTGGAAATCAATAAAGAAATGAGAGAAAGTTACATTTTATTGTGGGCCTGGGAGTCACAAGGGACCACACAGTTCAATATACAATCTGGCTTTCAATACAATTTAAGTTCTCCCACAGAATATTAAGAATGTGGTGAGACACTGGATAAAAATAGTAAGAATAATACAATGATTTATGAGGATGAAAACAGACATCATTTCAAAAGAACAAATTAATGGGTTATGGATTTATGAAACTTAAAATGTCATTGCTCTCTGGTGTAATGGAGCCATCAGAGTCCAGGGCAGAACAACCCTTTTAGTTATTAGATGAATCAGCTTGTGATATAACTTCTTATCTCACCCTCCTCCTACAGTTCAGCTTGAACAATGTGCTCACAGTAAAAGAGACTCCAAGGACAGACTTTTTATTAAAACACTGCTTGGTCACATCAAAAGAGTGAAGGGTTTGGTGGAGAGGCGTCAAGTACCTGCTCATCTCGAAGAGGAATCGGTCAGCCCGGGCCATACGCTCCAGCTCGTGTTTGTGCTCTTCCAACAAGTCGATGTCACTCTTCTCTGGGATAAACTTTAGCAGCTAAAAAGACACACAATATGACTGACTCCATTGTGGCTTTCGGTATACATTCACCATCGAAAGACAGCAGATAGCCAGCACATCCTTCAGACACCTCCAAAATACATTTTTAGCCCTTACAGAGGCTTACCAAAGTTGTTAAATAAGGTAAACATGTATGTAGTTCTGCTTAAACAAATGTATTTACTAATCAAAAATAAATGCCAGGTTTTCTTTATTAGTTCAATAGTAAATAAATAAATGTCTAAATGAAAATGTCTATAGCTAGAGGTCTCTGCAACTTATTTTGAGAAACAGTTATGCTTAATTACCTGCTCCAACATGTCTTTGGCGAGCTCCTCTCTCTCGTCCATTTCTAGAATTGCCCTCTTAATCTCTTCATTGCTCATTTTTAACCTGTGAATATAAACACACAATCACAGATGAAGTGGTTTGTTCAATTAATACCCATTATTGATTATAATATCCAGATTACAAAGTGTTAAAAGGGCTGTGAGTGACATCCGAGTAACTCTGGGACTCGGGCCAGCTGTTGCTAGTGCATGTGATCAGTGCTAAGTGTAGTGGTGTGGATCAATAATGGCATTGTTAGTCTGTGCACCAAAGCCATATTGACCTAATCCTGTCCCCATTTGGCTCTGGCTCGTGCCTCTGGGTCTTTTGGCCATTGACAGACTGAAGAGTTCATGATCTACGCTTGCAGTGTTTTCAGACAAAGATGCTGGAGAAAGCCTAGTTATTGATCGGTAAAGAAAAGGGGGAAAAGCCTCAAAGGACACTGGGCAATTGCTGCGTAACGATAGTACTAAAAAGAAACATATTGCAGAGTAGCTTTTTAAATGGTGGGAATTGATTATGGGGCACAGTTAGAACCTCTAAGGATTATTTAATGCATTTGGATTGATCGTGTCGGTCTCTGAGTTCATGTGGATAGTTATGTCATTCATTAAAAAAAAAACAACAACAAAAAACTAAAATACTATGATTGCTGTTTCTGCATTCTAAATGAACACTTAGGGGAAAAAAGAGCAGCTGGACTTTCTTATCTAGCCTCTTTGGCTAACAAAAGAAAATTAATTTATCTAAAAAAGCCCTTTCCAAATTAGATTTTTTATCAATCAGAAAATATTACCGGTCTTCCATTACAATTAAAAAAAATAGATAAATGCTTCATACTGATTTTTAAACAATGAACCTTTTACACTTGATTACAACTGAATTTTTTGCAGCCACTGGGCGCCCTGAAACTGGAATTAAATTTGTTATTTGATAGTGATATATCACACAACTCTAATGCTCACACCAAACTAAAATATATTTCAAAAGAAGAAAATCACACAGTTGGCTTCCCTCAAAACTAAAAAAGTCTCCAGCACTGAACCAAAACATAAAAAGTAACTGTCAGACTGAGTGAGTTATGTGTGTGACCCGGGCGACACATTTGGATTGTGATTGCATTTACACGTGTGTGATGTTGATTCTCTGTGACATGTGCTGCAGCCCAACAGTGGCACGTACTTTGAAAGCAGGATGACACAGTTCTGCGCGCGCCTGCCATCAATAACCGACAGCTCTTTCACTTTCCTTGTGCTGACGTACAAGTCGTCCATGGAGCCAGTTTCTTTCTGCAACAAGACAACATAGGAAATCATAAAAACACTGCATCCGGCTTCTGAGTCTTTACGAGGTTGTGATTTTAGACAGAATTCAAAGTAAAGAGAAACCCACTGACGGTGCTATAAAGACTGGGGAATGCAACACAGTCATATTTGGTTAGGCATCGGCTCAGTTTTCCGTGACCGGCTTTTGAGTGTCACTCATTATAAACGTGAAGCCACAATGAGCATGGGATAAGATTTTTTTTTACTCTAGTTAATTTTGAATCACATGCACTTCAAAGAGCACTTTCTTTCTGATTTTTATAAAAGATTACAAAAATTCTAAAAATACAAATCATAGCAAAACTCATACATGTTTTTATTTGGCAAATTGTTTGGTACTTCACAGGTATTTAATTTATCCATCAGGTACTTTTGATTTTTGGGTCTATTTTTCTTGGTATTGCTACTTAAAGCTCAACTTTGATGGACCAGAGGCAAATTTCACCAACTTGTTGAGTGACAATAATACATTATTCTGATAATATGATACAGAAATCCCCATAACAATCTCTTAAACTTGTAAACTCCCTAGAAATGTAATTTCTACAATCCGTAAAGAAAGGAATGTCAGTGAAGCCGGTTGGGGATTTATGTTAAGCATGTTTCTATTTGTGATTTGAGCTGGTTTCCTTTGCGACACGCTGCTGTGCATGACGTTTGTAAAACAGATGCCGCTTGTAAAGAAAATGCCATTTTCCATGGCCACATTGACCTGTATAGTCTGGCAACAGTCTAAGGTTGGCGCTAGGTTAGAGGGCAACTCCCATTCACTGGTGCACAGCCAAAGTCAACTCTGCCCACGCTATGCTAACCAAAAGTACCAACTAGTCTTTGCAAACGAACGCAACTCTTTCTAAATTTATTGTATAAGGGATACTTTTCTATAGAGGTTATGCACTGACATCAGTATATTTGGAGAATGCCTGTCTCTCTGGCAAAACCATGAGCAACATAGTTGATAAAACGTGTTCCTTTGCTTTTTCGGTACAATTGTACTGTGATGTCACCAGCATAACCTTTATTTTGGAAATAAATACACATTGTTACACAAAATACAAATACATTGTTGAATCATTCTGAAAAGAATCTATCTGCAATTATTTCTAAAGTTGCTACTGTTGTTAGAATTATTTTAAATGTATTTTTCAGATAAATAGAAATATGAATCGCTAAAATACAATTATCTTGTGCATTCGAGAACATGAATTTAACTGCAGGTTTTATACATACCCCGAAGAGACTGTTTTTTTGGTTTACAGAATACAGTATATTGAAGTCTTTACAACATTTTTGGTTGAATTTCTTTAGGTTAGTCACTGCAGAGCCAAACTTTAACAAACAGTGGAAAATTAAGTCTGGGAGACCTCAACTCACCTGTTTGAATGATTGGTTAGTGAGCAGGTCCTGCGCAGGCAATCGGAGAGTACAGAGACACACACAAATCAGAAACACATGCAGATATTAGCATTTCAAGCAGTACAATGAGCGCCGTGGCTGGAGGAAAGATCTACAACTACTATGCATATACAAGCTGAAGCTGAAAAAGAGCCATCTTCTACTGTTGAAATCATCAGAGACTCATGACAGAAGATTTATCAGAGCTGCAGAAATGGAACGGGAGTATTTTATTTGGGTTTGAGGGTCATGATTGTTTAAATATATTCTTTTGATTGGATCTACATCTGTCTTGACATGGGAAAACAAGAATATGAAAAATGAGTGTGGTAACTAATCCTACAGAGGGCAAAAGTCAACAAAGGGTTTTTTTTCTTTCTCAGTGACAATGTTAAAAAATGCCATCATGTCGTATATAAACAGCGCCTTCCTTATTGTTTGGTTTAACTGAAGGCTGCTCTCGCCAAATGGAACTGCGTTGTCAAAGCCAGGAAGATCTCAGGATTTGATGTGGCTTCATCCTCAGAGATCTGCATTTAACCATTAGCTGAGCCAATAAAAACCTGCTCTGTATAAATAAATACCCACAGCAAATCACTGTCAGCAACAACCTGGAATGACCCGTTACCCTTAAATACATCACCGAGTAAACCAGTGGTGCTTTGGCTTTCAGAGGATTGTCAAGTACAGCACAAATTCACATCAGGGGTTACCTCAATGACAACTCTGTGAACCTAAACCTAACAGAAAGCCCTTTTAAAATGATTAAGTGTGTAATTATAGAGTAGTTAGAAGCCCAGTGGGAAGACATGTGCTGTGGTGCATCATCTCAAAAGGAAACAATTACCCCATTAAGTATGCCTCTACTTCATGATGCTTGAATCAATTGCTTCCTTATTAAAGTGCAGGAAAACCCCTCGTGTACCATGACTCCTTGTGACCAGTGCAAATGACTGGTTTCTCTGTGCGATAGTAAAACATGAGCCTGTGATGATGTCGTCATTCTACAAATCTATAAAAGACACTATGGCCAAGCTTAAGCAGTCATTTCTACATTAGAGCATTCAGTGGAGAAACTGCTCATGTTAGCCCGAAGCCAAACTCGTGTAGCCTCAACCACACTCACTTTCACACTTTTTACAGTTACCAACACATCATAATTATGTTTGGTAATCTTTAAAACATGCACTAGTCTTCAAAATGGTAAATGATAAAAAAAAATAATAATAATAAATGCAAACCTGCTGCCTTTGATAGGCTGAAAACATCTTCTCTATGTCCTTCAGGTCAAGGATTTCAAATGCTCGTAGGTCGTCTATCTCATTCCAGATTGTGCCATTGATCATGTGCTGAAAGAGAGAAAAGTTATAATTGTGCAATATTTCTGAGTTAGTGAGAGGAGTTGTGTGTTGTCTCACCTCTCCCAGTTTGGCCCAGTTGAAGGACTTCAGAGGATGTGATGGTTGAGGAATGGACTTGGAGCGCTGCGTGTTTGTTGAGCCAAAAGAAGGCATAGAAGGTGGAGGAGCGCCGAACATGGGTGGTGCCCCTGGAGGAGGTGGAGGAGCCCCAGGCGGAGGTGGAGGAGGCGGTGGAGGGGGGCAGCTCATGGGAGGAGGAGGGGAGGGGGAGGAAAGCCCCCTGTCATGGGGGGAGGAGGGGGAGGGATCATGGGAGCAGCAGGACCTCCAGGTGGAGGCGCAGGGGGAACGACATGTTGCCCGTCTACAAGGGAGGAAAAAATAATAGTCAGTGTGTATGCAATGTGACCTTGTCTCTGAGTTTTCATTTGGACACGTTTGACAAAATACAATTGACATTTCAAAAATCAAGCAATTTCAAAATGATGCACTTCTTTTTCCTTTCTTTTATTTCTATTGATGCATTAACAGAATGTAACTTAATTATAATGGGCAGTTTGACTGGTTTCATTTCAAATGCTAAATGTGTACTCTATTACCCCATTTGCACATAGGCTGAACCGTTATAGAGAAATCACAGTAAGTGTTACAGTTTATTAGCCCAGGTGTGGATGATTATAATCAGTGTTCGGGGGCAGCTGCTGAAGTCTGATTGCTCATTAGGTTGCACTGGAATTACAATCACAAGTATTTTCCAGCCAGTACTGAAGTTGAGATGATGCATCTTTGTTTCACAAATGTTTACTATAAATTGATATAAAAGCTGTGATATTAATGTGTTGCTAACTGATGAAAGTTAAAGAAAGTGCTTACTGCAATGTCATTGATGCGTGTGGAAAGGTCTAGGACTTGTTCCCGAGCAGAGCGGAGCTCCACGCCTTCTCGCTGCAGTTTGTCCTTCATTTTGTTTAAGGTCTTCATCATCTCATCTTTTTCTTGAGTCTTTGTATCACATTCACGTTCCTTTTTCTCTAGTTTAGCCATCAGTTCTGCATGGTCTGCATGAGTAAAAAGGTCATTTTTAAGCACATTTCAAGAGTTTCAGTGTTAACCTGTAGAGAGCAGTGTGACCCACCTTTCCTGAACTTCTCTGCCTGTTCTCGCCACTGCTTCACCTCATTCTCATTGACCAGCCTGTAATTGAGAAACACTATTTAAGACAGACAAACAAAAAGACCTTATTCTGCACAAGGGCATTGTTGGTAAAAAAGCAACAACAGTCCAATCAAATGATAAATACTTGTAATATAATTTATCTGTAAATCACATTAGTTTCAACCAAATTAATTCACTTCTGCATTGATTGAACTGATGCTTCATAATCCTTTGGCTGGGAAGTAAATGGTTATTGCAAAATAATGAGCTGCAGAACTTAACAAGATTAAACTTTAAATGGTCACACTGTGGTTAATAGTTTATATTAGTTTATAAGATTGAAAGATTTTTTTATACAGAGAGAAACAAGGTTATATTAAAAAAATAAATAAAAAGACAGGGGATGTAGAGAGATGTACAAGAGAAGTTCCAAAAATGCAACCTGAATTCAGGAAGCTTGCTGTCGAAGAGAAATATTATAAAATATGATTATTCATTCATCATTTCTACCGCTTAATCCCGTTAGGGTCGCGGGGACTGGACCTATCCAGTAACTTTGGGCCTTAGGCGGGGACACCTGGACAGTGGCCAACTTGTCGCAGGGTTAGACAGAAACATTCACTCTCTCATTCACTAAGGTATTTACAGTGATGCCAATTAACTAAACATCATGTTTTGGATGGGAGGAAACCGAGTACCGGAAAACCACGTGACGGGAGAAATGCAAACTCCACCAGAGAGATCGTGAGATGTGATATGGTCCGACCCGGGAGTCGAACCACGATCCTTATGGGAAGCCAGAGCTCTAACCACTGGCTACGTACTGATTATCATAACTGAAAATGAAGACGGGGGCAATAGAGTAATTTTACAAGATGAAAGAAAAAACGTTCAGTAATCAGACCAGTGTATAAAGTCCTTTTGTTGATAATCACTATTGTTTGAAAGTGGTGGCCTTTTGCATTTATACAGCCAGTGGGTCTGCCTTTTCACATATCTGTATCTTTTAAGCATTTTTTTTTCTTTGCAATAACACATTTTTGGCTTCTCTAACCACCTTTGGACTTGTCAAAAACCTTCACACATCATTGAACAAACAAAATCCTTGCAAAGTGTTGCATCGGCCGCACGTGTAAGTCGTCACTGCATTCTTCAAAATAACCTCTGGTGATAAATGACCATGTCTCCCTGCTGTTTGAACAGTTGTTTTAAGGTCCCTCTTAAGATGCGAGACATACTTTGACCCATTACGCGGCACGCAGCCAAAATAACACAAAAATCTCACTTAGGGCATTCTTCTGCAGGCGTAATTTACTCACGGAGAGTTTATGGAAACACAACAAGGCGCTGGCAGGAGTGTAAAGTGAGACATACATTTCGACCCTGTGATGGATCAGTGCTGAACAGTAATAGACAGACTTCCTCAGAAGTTGCATCCAAGTACAGTATTTAACACCGCTTCGGCTTGCTGATTGCACAAACAATGGCGCTTGAATTAGTGAGCAGGGCACGAGCGAGCGTAAGCCAACCACGCTACCTTGCTATATGTTATACAGCGCTTTTCCCTTATAGACTAAACACATCACCGAGCGGAGACTAGGACTAGAAATAACATAAAGTGGAGAAAAGAAAGCATTATGGTGAAAGAATAAAACAGCTAAATGTGAGAGGAGCGCACACCATTATTTTGTCTGGACAAGCTCAGAAATCAAGCTTTGAAATGTCAAAGTGCAAGCTGCTTTACCACAAGTTGGGCAGGAAAAACAGAACTGTAAAATTGTAACAGATTGAACTATTGCAATGTGTAATTTTGATAGCATTTATGCGTTGACAAAGAAAATTAAAAAACAGCTAAAATCAAAACTGAGTTTGAACCGATTGCTAATATTAATCAGTTTAGGGGTGTAGTCTGCTGTGGAGGGAAAAGATGATTCAACTAAACTTTATCCCTCTTTTAATACCTTTCCAGAGGAATTAGATGTACTTTTCTGAGACAACTGCACATCAACAAATTACTTGTGCTTAAATCACATACTTTTTTTTTTTTATTTGTCAATTGCTATAGAAACTGCTATAGAAATCTTTAAATACAACACTACAGAGTATTAATCACAATAACCTTTTAGAGAAAATGTGATGTGATGCTAATGATTATTATGTTTACCAATTAAACTGTCAAATGATTTGGCCATTTATAAGTGAATGGGTTGTTCTGATAAAGATCAAAAATAGGAGTTTGTCTGTTCGGCCTTTCGTACACCCGCTTAGACAATGTTTTCACTTTCACTTGTAATCAAATGTGACTGCTATGATTGGTGTGTTTGACTGAACTTACATGCGAATGATATTTTTAACACTAAAGTTGTCGAGAGGCGCCAAATCGGGGTCCTCTCCTTTGTCGTCCTGAAGCACGATCTGTTGGAGGATTCGATCTAAAAGCTGCCAGTGCTGTAGACCGCTGCGTTTATCTGCGAGAAAAGGGGAAATTACACCTAAAATAACATCGATATCAGTGCTACGCTAATGCTAATCAGTTGCATACTTACAGGGCATTTGCAGGCAGTGCTGAAGAATAGACAGGAGGTGTGGGTACGAGTCTGAATGGCTCAGCTTCTTCTTGATCAACTCAAACATGGCACCAGCACTTTTTGTATCGACATGGTTCTAGTAATAACATTACACTGTAAATACAACAGTGCTTGTTTAAAGATTTGAAAAGTTTATAAATCTAGACTTACCATGTCAAATCTTTTGGCTAATTCAGAGTCGTCCTCATTTCGAACCATCTCAAAGAAGTCCAAATGCCTGTGAGGGGAGATTCAGTGAATAATATTAATAAGGTGTTCAGTTAAATCTATGCCATGATTGCTTTTTACCTGTCTAGTGTGGCGTTTTCATGCTCTCGGAGTTTGTCGATGACTGGCTGGATGCCCAACATTAGAAACTCGTACCTTAGATGAAGACGAAACTCGAGGTTGTCCTAAAATGTAAAATATCATGTAACAAATGTATTACTATCAATTATATTGCTAATAGTTATTTTTAAAGGAGCACTCTATAACTTCAGTGGTAGAAGGTATGCCATCGTCTGGTCTCGATGGCAATGTTAAAGCCATTCTGAAAGCTCTGTAGTATGGGCATTAAACTAATCTATATGTATGGAAAGTAGGCATTTACATGACGTTTCGTAATTATGGAGCTTTCCAAGAAAAACAATAAAATCTCTATGGAGACTACAATTGTCCATTAAATAATAAAAAGCTCTATATTTAATAAAATTGAGTGAGCACTTGCCTCTCCAGCTCCAGCGTTGAGCACCGCGTTGATGAAGGACATTATGGCTGTCTTCAAGTTGACCTCATCTCTATAGCGGCCCGTACTCCTGTCCAGCTCATTTAATAGCGTCTGTTCAATTTGAAAATATAGGAACATTATTTGGCAAGATAACGACAGTGCTGTATTATAGACTTATACATTTACAAACAAACTGTGGATGGCATTAGCGCATAGGTCAGTGTTCTCACTTCACACCCCCTTCAGTGACCCCAGACACACTCATAGCTCAAGGCAACATTAAAAGAGCTCATAAGTCTCCCATGGACTTAGAATGAGGTGTCACGATTTACCACAAACCCCTGGGGGGTGTGAGATGTGGAGGGTTGACTCAGTCCGAAATCACCACACAGCCAGTCGATGACCTGATTACTCACAAGGCCCCATTCACCGTCCTCACCTGTCTTTAATATAGCCTCCATGTTGACTTACCCTGAGCCATCCGTCCAAGTAGCTTTGGAATGAGTCAGTGGAAATGACCACGTCTTTTTTTTTTGCACATTACTCAAATATATTTCTGTTTTTGATAATCTCGTCTGGCCTGTGTCTGCAGTAAAAGCTGACTGAGTGTTTTTACAAGCATTAATGACCCACGTGTTGGCTGTCTACACTCCACTGCCACTTCATACGATTATTTTAAGCTTCAATTCGGTTAGTGCTACTTGATTGTGGAAAAATATAATCACATTTAGGCGGGTCATACCTGCAATTTACAGTAACGACAAAAAAAAAAAAAAACTTACATTCAGAAAGATAACTTGTAGTTATTGACAAATTTATTTGTAATTTATGTGATGTTTTCCATCCCACTTTATTAAAAAGGTATGTTTTGTTTTGCTGAACATGTTTGAATTGCACAATTTTATGAATAATTGAACCACAATAACTGTATCAGTAGCCTACAAAATGTGCCTATTTGTGCATTGCCCTTATTAATAGCAAGTAGCAATTAGGCTTAGTATTGAATACAAAAGCTGGAAATTGAAATGTGGATTTCTCTGTGAATATTGCTCCCATAAACAAAACTAATATTCTTGACATGCCCCTCTATTTATTAAGAGTTAAGAGAGTTGTCTTGTTTTCAGTGAGAGGGAGAAAAATCGAGGTTGATGAAAGCACCTCTATCACAAAAAGGCAGCTGTGTACCGTTTGCGTCAACTTATAAAGTATGTTTATTCTCTGGGAATAAATAGTGATCTAATTGCACGGAAGTTTTTGTTAGCATTACTGCAACTTTGGCATCTGAAAGTTGTAAAAAGAGCTTATTAACTCATTACAGTGAAAAATGTGTTTGTTTAGAATGTGTAAAGTGCTTAAAAGTAGTTCTGTTTTTTTAAGACCAAAATAGTGTTTAAGACAGAAAAATAATGTACAGTGCTGTATTAATGTTGGTGCAGTCATAATTTTTCACCTGAAAGCGTGTCCTTTCCGCTGCGTACTTCTGGTAGTGGGCCATGGCCTGTAGCACTTTCTTATGTCCACCGGGGACCAGACAAACCGCACCCAAGATCTCCAGCACTGCCACTTTGGTCTTAATGTTCTCTGTGCGGAGGCTTTGGGATATGGTGTTGATGCTTTGTGGGTGTGCCAGGACATGTGCGCGCCCCTGCGAATTGTTCATGAGGGCTTTTATGCAGCCGATGACCGAGGTGTGCACGCGGCTCTCACATGTCTCGTAGTCCATGCTGCGCAGGAAGTTGAGAAGGCAAGTGAGGCCGTCCAGCTCTATGAAGCGAGTTACAAACCTGTGGAGAAAAAAAAATATTGCTATTGTAAACTGCTTAAAAGCAAAGCAAAAATATATATATATATATCAGAAGTGGCCTTTTTGATACTATGGAAAAGTAATAACATCAGTGAGGCAACTTTGTGTCGAACTACGCAGCTTTAAAACAAGAATAAAGTAAAAGGATAACTATCATGTTTTTTCATGCATTCAGCAATAAACTATAACATATGCAGACTAATAATTTACAGTTTGTTTATTGCAAAACGCAAAAATTATGTAAAAAGGTTGAGAAATATAAACAGGTCTGTTGACCCTGTTCAAAACTGCATAACTGCTAAACCACCCCTTTTATCAACATCATCAAAAATAATGAAGTGCCCCATTGTTAACTAATTAGGAGTGATAATTACAGGCAACAAGACTCAGAGATAGTGTTGCTGCTGGGTGACAGACAGAACACACAAACAGTAAATCGTGGGATGTGACATCTGCGTAGTAAATGACCTGCCCACTTAGAGATTTCTCAATGACATAAATTACTACAAACAAAAGAACGCTTGTAAGGCAATAAGAGATGCACAGAGAGACACAGGCGACAGTGTGGAGAGAAGACAGCACAAACAACCAGAAGAAACTGGAGTGAGAAGCCACATTTATAGCGCCTCGCAGTAACAGATACATTGTTTTGACAGTGTCAGAAAGATGCGATCCAAGTTCCATCCCCTCCCACTGCTGCCTTGGCTCCATATGCACTAAACAAAACAACTGCAGAACTAAATCTTCGCCCCATTACTGCACTGTACATCTGAGGCCAGGATCCTCTCACAGCCAATGTCAGAGTTTCATGCATATACGACCTCTCGAAAGCATGAAGTCAAACATTATCAGTAAATCTCCTCATAACGTAAGATCTTCAACAGCAGAGAAACAAGAACAGATACTTCATCTTCCACACATGTGATACATGGACCCAGTCAGTCTGGCCTTGTGATAAAGCATCAAACAGTGAGCTTCTTGTTTAGGAGTCACAACATAAATCAGCAGGCTAAGCTGTATGTTATCTAAGAACACAAATTCTTACATTTTTTAAAAATATTGCCAGTATGGCAAAGTGTAAGGTCATTGTTCTTGTTCTTCTTAAGTCAAGACATTAAATTCATACAGCGCCTAGGGTCTACTCCTGTTCTGTAATAATGTCAAAAGACTATAAATAGATTAAATTAGTTGCACATATTGGTTAAGATAAGAACAAGTTATTTATTATTCCTAACAGTAGCCTATACCTGTATATTACGATATATGGGTGCAGCGGTTAGTACTCTGGCCTAATAACAAGAAAGTTTGACTCCTGGGACTTTTCATGTTGAGTTTGCATGTTCTCCCTGTCTCTATGTAGGTTTCTCCCGGATGGTCCGGTTTGCCCTATTACCCCTACATGTACAATAGACTCTTCATCCCAGGACGTGCCTGTAAATGAGATTTCACCCTCAGTGAGAACTTTCCTGGGTAAAAAAGGTATTCTGTGACGACCCCAGCCATTGGAGGGACTTGGTGCTGCTGCCTGCTCTGCCGCTCTCCTCCTTTTGCCCAGGTGCTGCTGTCCAAACTACCTGCTGCTCCGCCCATGAGTGAGTAGCGGGTATAAAAGACTCCTCCACCTGCTTATTGTTTAAATAAACGTCCCTCAAAAACCCTCCTGGTGTTCTGTCTCGCCCATTATTATCGTCCCAGAGCCAGGTGTAACATTTCTTACTTAAAATTTTCATTTTAATCCAGTCAATATATTCTCTAACTTGAAATAGAAATGCCAACTGGGTAATAATGCTTAAGTAGCATCATAAAAACTACACAAATTATATTTCATCAGAGAAAATTGTTTAGTTATATTATCTGCATAAACAAAACACAACTCTAGATACGTTTTTGATTTTGTAACAAACATGGCTAAAAGTTCACAGGAGTTTTGCTTAGCGCAAGACCATTTTCCTATTTCAAAATGTGTCCTTGTAACCAATTCTCAAAATATTACAAATATCTGACATATCATCATCTGACTTGCCCTAGATAAAATATTCCTTAGCTCACAACGACTATTTAATTAATTCAATTTGTTTAAATTTGGTCCAAAATATGACAGCTATTGCCACAAGACTGAGCTGAAACAGAAAACAATAAATGCATAGTATTAATCCAATTACCACCCACATCTGGTCAGTATCTACAGTGAACAGAAAGGTGTTGCCCATTCAAAGTAATAAATTGCACATAACTAGAATCAGATGCAGGCCTGACATTGGAAAGTGGAGACAAACCTGAACCGATCCAACGTGTTAGAGTTACACGTCTTATATCAGAGGGAATTCCTTGGACGACGGCAGCTGTTATGAATCTCAGGGCCACCTCTGTGAGAGCTTTCAAGCTGCAGGAGAAATTAGGCTGAACATCTCTCTGATTAATGCGTGGAAATCAGAGGGTGATCGATGTTGTTCTTGGAGTTCAAAAAGGTGGACCGGAGTCAAAAAGCTTCACTTGTTGTTGCCTTCTTCATTCGGCTGTGCTTGTTGTTGACAACACGCCAGACACACGGCAAATGTATACAGCAGGATTTGGCCCTTACAAAAAGCACTGAGCAGAAACTAATAGGCAAGAAATTCAAGTTATCACAGATGAAACTCACTTTATGTTTCCCACTCAATTAAAATCACACTGTGCTATGTTTTCTCCATCTCTGGAGGCTCCTGTCAACCTTTGTTATCTTAATTTTGCTAAAGTCTATGGTCAAAGTGTGCAGGTGACCCTTAAAGAAAAGAACAAGCGCTGCAACATGAAATGAGCTACAATGGTCTGAAATGTTTCAGTAGAGCTGAAATTATAACTGAACTAAGTAACATAATGCCATAGTCTCTACCAGAATCTAACCTCTAACCAGTTTCACTGTGCACCTTTCAATGTTGACTTTTGGTCTAGTTAAAAATAATATTTCCAGAAACAGCAGCTTTTGCTTTTTTTGAACTGGTCACTGAACTGTACTCAACCTTATTTTGACTGAAGTTTTCCCATATAAATTATCACATTCACATTTCAGCACTTATAATACAACAGCCAGACTTCCATTTTAAAACTACACTCAAGTATAGTTTGGCTCCACATACAATTATATGACAATAAAAGTCTGGGCCAAGGTGAACATGTGTGATGTGTACAGTCTGTATTGGCATGAAGAATACGTTTTTATAGATGAGGTTTAGGATCTGTTTGTCTGGGTATTTTGAATGTTCTCCAGATGACCAGTATTTCTAGCTACTGTGCAGCGACATCTTAAATTTTATATTGTTCTCCATAACAGTTTCAATATACAGCATGACAACTATTACCAGTTGTATACGTCTTCTACTACTAGATCAACTTTGAGAACCACAGCAGGGCATTCTGGGTAAGAGTAGCCTCCCTAACCCTTGGAAAAACCTTCATTTCCTGTCATCCCGCAGTTATTGGACAGAGGAAATGACTGGAGGACAAGGAGCATCACGTCTGCATCGCAGGAATGTCTTCCACATATCAGCAGAAGTAACACAACATATAGATCACCACTGGAGCTGTAGTCGACTGAAAAATTCTTGGTTTTAACTAGTCAACTAAAAGGGGGCTAAGTAAAAGCTTACTAAACTGTTCAACTGGTTTGACTGCACAGAAAAGGATAGAATACCAAACAACTATTTACATATAAAAGTACAACAAAACAATGTAGATAAAGCTAATTAAACTCTCAAATCTTAAGCAAATTAACTCATTATCTCCTAAATTATGCTTCTGTCTGAATAATCTAAATACAGCTGATTAGTGGAATAATATTATGGTTGACTAAGTCACCATCTACTCAATATATAACTAGACTGAACGTTTTGCATAAATGAAATGCAGATGTAATGTCGAGCTTGTTGTCTCAATAATTACAGTTGCATGTGTCGAAAGCTATATTTCACCTTAGTAGACAAAATGAGCTCCTCAGATTTGGCCTAAGTCATAAGTATAGTCATTAAGACATGCTTAGACTGGTGTCTTGATTACAGCAATAAAATGTAGCTGTGGCTGATGTCTGTATTTGTTTTGTGGTTAAAGGTGTGACATGGGTCTTCTCGGCCAAAAGCAAAAAAAAAAACATTTAGCACTGAATTGTCTGCTACTGCTCGGCTTACAAGGCCGAGCAATTAATATGTGAAAAAAGACTTTGTGAAATGATTTAGGCATCAAAATACATAATTTTGATTCAGCATAAAACACACTTTTCCATTGTAACCTCTCTCATTGTTTAGCGTCAGTTATGCTCAACGATCACTGTTACGTATGATAGAAGTTAAGTATGACAAAAGACGATTTTCAATACAAAGATGTTGATATCAAAAATGGGATCTAGACTTGTGACATTAACATTTAATAATCTTCTACATCCTTGAAAACCTGGTGAATAGTGTCGTCCGGAGACTAAAATCAAGCTATAACTAAATCTCTTTTCTATTTTATCACAGATACTATAACTTGTATTACAACCAGGGTCAACGGGAAAGCATCAACTCTTCAAAACTTCACCAAAAAATGCCCCTCACACTCCCAGGTCACTTATGTTGGGCAGCTCTGACTGGGACACTGACAAGAGCAGGGTGGCACTTAGTACAAGAGGAAAATCTGAGCCGTGGTTGTGTTACTTTGGGGGATGGTCCAAGTATTAGACTTTCACAACAATTTGCCAGAAGTGCCTCACCTCATTGGTTGTGTCCGGAGCGCTGTCTTCAAGTCCTCCACCACTTTGTTCCTCATCTCCATTTCCTCCTCATCAAACGCAAACAGGGTCTGCATCTGCGCAACGAAAACATGCAAACGGAAAGTCTGAAAGTGAACACAACAAGTTTGAAGTAAAATCACCTTTGTGTTGAACCAGAAGCTGAATAAATTATAATGAAAAATTTTTTACAAATGAGGAACTAGCTTTGTGTCATGGTATTTTTTGTAATTTCATAATGAGTAGAAATTGTTCAGAATAACATGTACTCCGGTGACCTTGTCTTAAGATTCATTGTGACAATTCTGCTCAAACTGAATTAAGATTTCTGCTAACTTTTTGAAATGTATAATTGGCCCCAACATTGACTGTCACATCCTTTGTTCTGTGAGGTGTGTGAAATTCCTTAATCTAGAAACACAGCAGTCAAACATCCATCATGTCAACTCCAGATGGTTCAGCCGTCTTCGTGCCAAGAAGTAAAAGCTCTTGTTTCTTCAAATATTCATAGTGAGCGGGAAGTTGGACTTTGCAAGTGTTGGAAGAATGAATGATTTACCCTTGTTGTGTGCCAGTTCACCATGCCACGAGTCTCGCCAAATATCTCCTTCCTACATCTGCTATTTATAAGTTAACTTGAGGCCAATATGAGGACACCATGAGAAACCGTTAGCGAAGAGGGTAATTCCCCAAATCCTTTGAAAGAAGTGTCCAGTTAAACCAAGACTCCTTAGTATTATTGGCATAGCTGTAAGGCCAGGCTCCAAAAATTACCAATTTTTATACAGGGATTCGCACTGTTAATTTTGAAGCTTTTTTTTTTTTTTTTTTTTTGAGAAAATGGGTAGATACAATTATTTTGAACAACAATTGAAAAAGATTCCTTAATGCAGGTATTCTCTACATTACATTTAACTTGTTTATATGCGCTGTGATTTTTGCAGTCTTACAAAAACAATTAGGACAGACCACATCTTTAGCTTATCTATTCAACTGTGAGTCTCCTACTGTTCAAAACAATATATCCTGAATTGCTTTTCAGAACTTTCAGAAGCCAACCTGAGCAGTTATCCAGAAAGTTTGTTATTGAAAGCATTTTTGTCATTACGAAACAAACTGATAACTAATTGTCACCTGACTAGATACTTTGACAATATATAGTATTTGAAGGTTAAAGCTGATATTAAGATATTTTGTTGTACTTTTTTAAATTGGTGAGTATATATTGCCTGTAGTGATTGAATGTAACAAACCTAGCGACTGTGATGAGCTAAGTTCAACATTCTAACACATTTTGCTGCCATGGAGAATAATGAATCTTTTAATGTGTACCAGGAAATGTGGAGTCATGAAAACCCTGAAGCCATTAAACCAAAAATGCACA
Organism: Mugilogobius chulae; assembly: GCA_038363315.1. Lineage (NCBI taxonomy): Eukaryota > Metazoa > Chordata > Actinopteri > Gobiiformes > Gobiidae > Mugilogobius > Mugilogobius chulae. The sequence continues at coordinate 18,973,994 of CM076406.1, read as the reverse complement.
CATGTGATTTTCTTTTTTAACTAGTCGATAATGGCTCATAAAGTTCCTCTTATATCGTAACAATGCACGAACAGAGGTCTAGAATAGCCTTTTCTCATAGTAAATTATTCTCCCTCTCCTGCTTATAAACACTGCATTGTCTTCGCCTATTATCCACTCACCATTTCCAAACTCTAACTGATTTAGACAGCGCAGTCTTAGTCACAATCACTTGGATGAACAAACTGCAGACGCTGACATGACTTTATGAATGAAATCTAGAGAGAGACAGAGAACAGTAATCTCTATGGGCAGCGGGGCAAACAATGAGCTCATATAATAATAAGTGTAGCTACTGTGGAAGGACTTAGGAGCCAAGACATGAGGTCATATTCTGAAATGAGAGATATTAAAAACTGCTCGTGAAAAGACACAATCAAGTATGAAACACAGGAGAGACTACTTACAAAATTATATGAAGCTACAATAATTGAAGGTTTTTATTAAATCACATACTTAAAGATGGAGTATAACTTTTTTGGTAAGAAGTCTATTTCGTCCTTGCCATTGTCCATTACTGCCTTGTCTTTCCCTTAAATGTTCTAAACATGACACACAAACTGAGTATCCCATGTTTTAAGATTCAATTTACAACTGGACCTATAGTTTATTAAAAAAAAGACAGACAAGTTTAATGCTATACTGAAGAACATTCCAGGCAAAGCAATAAAATATCAGTATTACACAGTGCACCTTTAAAGCTGGTTTGCAAGACTTTTTTTTGGTGTAAATTGGTCAGCTTGATCAATTTTGCCAAAAAGTTATTGTAAATGTCGCACTTAGTGACAATATCTGATTCCAGCGTACTGTCTGAATCAAATAACAAGATTTTTTTGTTCTCATGAAGAGCAATGCTTCGATTTACTCCAGTTTCACCTTGCTGTCTGTTAAAAAATGTTCTTAAATTGTAATTGCAGACATTAATAAATGCATGTGGAAACTAGCTGAAGGAGTTGTGAGAACTAAGAAGTTGTCGTACAAACTTAGATACAGTATAAACCCACTTCTGATTTTGCAGGGTGAAAATCAGTTAGTCAAGCTTTAGTTCTGTAGAATAATACCACTGGACATTCAAGCCTCCAACTTTTTCCGTAGAATGAAATGCCATGTCTTTAGTCAAGAAGGTGAAATGTAGCATGCAGCTCAAATATAATGGGTGACACCTAACAGTACAGGTCCTGCTAAAGCGCTCAGAGTTCGGACAAAATAACACATCAGCACTTTCTCCTGACTTCTCCTAAACCCTGTGCTGCATGAGAGTCGCTCTGTGGCTGTAACAATGATGTGTTCTCCAGACCTCGGCAGAAAACGCTGAGTCCAGGTACAGGCGGCTCATCTCCAGTAAACAAAAACAGATGGAGCAGTAAATGTGGTTTCAGCACGTCTCCTATAAATAAATATGATTCTTAACACATCGTAGATAAAGAAAAATCAATGGATTTCAGAGCGTTTCAAACTGTGGTTCACAAAAACAAATGTTGCATGGAACTATTGAGATTAAATGCTTTGATTTTTTAGGTCAGTGCTGCTCGTCCTTTAGTCATGTTATAGTTGGGTTGACCATCCATTTAGTCGGACCTCTACAAGTTATCATCTGATTAATATACATTTTAATCTTTTAAACAGGAAAGGCAGATTCATGTGAGTCACTAAATGACTCTTTAGGACTAAAATTGTGCAAGCGACCAAAAATGGATACATTTGAAAAGTCGTGATGTATCAAAGGTCTTGGAGTGTGATTTAGTTTACTTATCTTCTTTTTTACCATTATAAAATTGATTAACGGCATCTTGGGCATGTTTTATATTAGAGTAACAATTAATGGATTGCTTTGGAAAAGGATAAAGATGTATCACAACAGAAACTAAAAGAGCTAGAGTGAGTTAGCTGATTACAGGAGTGAATGATTTTACCTGTATTTTTCTTATCTTGTCAGTGCAAGTTGGATTAAATATGACTGAGGCTATAGATTTGAAACCTTTTGCTTTTGTCACTCTGCTTCTAGTTTGAGTCATCCTTCTTGTCTAAGTCTTTTAAATGAAGATGGCTCTAAACGAATGTGCGCTAAAACAGTTTTTCTTTGGATTTGTCAGGGAAAGAAGCAAAAATTTTCAGAATTTCAAGCCCATGTGTCACCCTTAAGGAAGCTCTCATAAAACTGTATTTTATGATGTACAAACATTTGGGAGCCAGCTTGTCGTGCACATGAAAACTTGGGGTCAAAGTTCACAGTGGTCAATGACTCTACAACCAAATACTGCAAAGTTAGTGCGTCAAACCTTACATATTCATAATGCGGTCAAGACTGAAGGCAGCTTTGCAACATGATCTGGCTGTTGTCGTTGGCATTTATTGGAGCTTACAATAATAATGAATATTGTCATTCCTGGCCTGGCTGTGCTCGGAGTGCTGTTCCCACTGACCGAGCTGCTGAGCGTCTAAATGGCCTGTTTGTCATCACAATGTGTGGAGGCCGGGGTCACACAGTGGAATGTGCCCATGCCAATATCGCAGGCAGTCAGCAGGGGCGCGCCAAAGTGAGCCAACTCCAAGAGCCTCAAATAAACAGTGACTTCAGAGGGCCTCTGACTGTTACAGGAGGTGATGGAGGACATGACACCACCACCAGGCCTGAGCAATACTAGGTCACATTTGGTTTGGGAGAAATGATTTTGCAAAAACAGAACAGAGACATTCTGTATTTTTATATCTATTTATTAGTAAAATTAAATTAAGTAAATTATTTATTGACAACTTGTTCATATTGCTATTGCTAAGCCCGCTCTTTATTGTAAAATGCTGCATCTGTTTTTTTAAACTAACATACCCAGACATCAGCACATCACCCTAGTCCTTTCTAAACTTCATTAGCTTTCAGTTGCTTTTAGAATTGATTTTAAATTTTGCTTTTTAAGGCTCCTAACAACCATCTTTTTACTTGACTGAAAATTTGAATGTTCAAAACCAGTTGGGCTTTAAGGTCAACAAAACAGCTCTCGCTTGAGGTTCCGAGAATCTGGCTGAAACACTGATATGATTGGGCTTTCTCTGTGGTTGGTTCCACGCTTTGGAACAAACTTCCCCCAGATATCTGCATCATCAAGGACTTTGGACTTTTTAAATCAAGGCTCAAAACATTTGTTCAGAATAGCATTCAACATTCAGTAAATGTAGTAACATATGTCTATTTTGTATTATTTGTTTTACTGTTACTCTATATTGATTTTATGTGTGTGGTATATGTATTTTGCATTTTATTGTCTTTTATTGGGAAGCACTTTGGTCACTGTGTTGTAAAAGGCTTTATAAATAAAGGTTGATTGATTGAATTGGTAACAGATTTTGAGTTAACCAAACAGCATTATTAAATCTAACCACCATTGTTCCTAGTGCTTCCCCATCATCTAAAGATGACAAAAGCCTGATTTAGTTGTTGTGTTGAGTAGCATAAGGTAAACTTACAGCAGCCATGGAGTTGATGCGGTCAATGTAGTAGTCAGGCCAGCTGGTGGCCAACTTGTTTGGGTCCTCCTGCTCCTGCAGAGGTAAACAGACAAGCATGTTTAAAACAATGGAATGACAAATGTTCTGGAGATCAATTATAACAAAGAATGTCTTAGGGCTGGCCAATATGGTGAAAAAAACACAATTTGTAAGTTCATTCCTGTGACATTTGAAGCTTTGGTTAAATCATCTGCAGATACTTAGAGCCAAAGTATCGGCATAATTTCCTGATCCACTATTTGGTTAGCTCCTGTAGAGTTCTGAGTGACTGAATGCAGGCAATCCTACTAAAGTAAAGCTTGCTTATGTCCTGTGAATGATGCACAGAACTGCAAAGAATGAAGGAGTTTATTTTAAAACAACAGAAAAATTAAAGAATCATGATGAAATTGAAAACATGGCTGACGGAAAATCTTTGGTATTCATAGCAGGGCAGCTAGTTTTAGTATTGTTTTTAGTATTGTTTTTCATGTGATACCTAATGATAAATGACATGATAGTATGGAATCTAAAGCCAAAAGCTTAACAAACAATAGGGAAAGATTATCTTGGAGAGAGAATGTACTTTCCCTCTAATGCGTTGGCACTGTACCTACACGTCCACCTCACAGAAGAATTCCTGTCAATAATAATTGGGTCACAACATCTCTTTACAATGAGAAGACGAACTGAGCAAAACGAGGGATTGCCTGGGGGAATCAACACACACTTCACAATAGTTTTTATTTTAAATAGTCCTCTCTGAGATCAATTTGTCCCAACCAATCGGAACAGCCTGATGCCACGAGCAACCGCGACACAAGGGAATACAGCAAACATGTTCCTCATTCACATCTGGTTCTCTTTAGGCCCAGATTAAAGTTGGTCTGGTTACAGCGTGCAAGTAAATGAAAGCTGCATAGCATTGTGAACAACATTAAACTGCAATTGGATAGTTTACCAAGATAAGACTATAAACCTCTGGCATGTTGTGTATAAAGCCACAAAATGTCACTGGAAATGGAAATGTCAAATGCAAAAAATATGAATGACAGTGTTTGAGAAATTAAATATGGTTTCTTTTCTCACAATGGCAGATTGAATGGGAAAAAAACATTGTCTTGATTCTTTCTGAACGTGTTTAAGTTTGCATGCAATTACACTGTGACAGTAGATGATCATTATAGCAACCTTATTTTCTACAAGGACAGTCTCAAGGACAGTCTTGATTAAACATGATGAGCTCATCAACTTGTTCAGAATTGGTAATCAATATTTCATGCAACCAATTTTTTCATAAATAATAAAAAACAAAGACAATCAAAATGTTTTATTGGTTTTGTGAAACGAAGGTCACACTACAGACCAGTGATTTCCACTTTTGAATGTAAAGAGAGAGACACTTGTGTGTGTGATGTAAAATTAAAAATTGATGTAGATATACTGCAATACATGTTATATTAGGCTTCATAAAGTCTAAAAGCTTTACTTATTTACATTATAACATTGTCAGGCCTACATTTAAATATGCCGCTCTCAAACAACTAACATTGATATTTTGGCTCCATCTCTTTTTGAGCCCCGATTTGAATACTTGCATTTTACAATATCAAAAAGCAGATTTTTATTTACATGTTTTATAGCTGAAAATAGCAACAGGACATTTTTGAACCCCACAAGGGAGACTTGTATTGTAAATATTTTGAATAATTGGAAGTAACCAGAAGACTAAAACTGTTTAGATAACTTTTTGGCCTCAATAAAGGAAAAACTATATCATCAGATATATCACTTGTTTAAATTATTTGCCCCTATAAAATAAAGAAGTTATAATATGAATAAAACTAGTTGTTCTACTTTATATTCCAGAGTTTCCAGTTGCATGTTTAAGTGCGACAGATTAAGGTCAGTCCTGTTCTTCTATTACAGCAATTACACACAGTCACTACATTGTACATTCCTCACGTCTGGAGACATTACAGCAGATTTACAATCAGAGTGGGACAGGAATCCTCCACAGTGGATCAGGTAAAGCACAGTGAGGAGCTGGTCATACAATGCACCTGCTGAGGTTTTTCCAGCCCAAAAATGTCAGAGGAAATCTCAGGAATATTTCATTAGCTGTTGGCAGATGATTGATAGAAATTGTGGAAAAGGCAGAGTATTATTTTTGATTTAATATTTGTCACTTGCCAATGTTTCCAAATCAAAAAATGCTTTTCGATTAGATATAACCATTTTGGGTTACTGACTCTCAATGACTTTGGAACTTGAGTAAACAAGGCAAGTTGAGTCAGAGTGAACACACATTTTCATATTGAGTTAACTATACCACTTGAGTACCATGTCTATGGAAAGGAGGTGATTATCCAAAAATGTACAAAAGGAGGAGGGTGAAAGCTTGTCGTAGAAAAAGTAAAATTGATGCAAACACAAAATAAAGCTGTTCAAATATCAGCAGCACATGTGGCAATTTCGCTTCAGTATACATTAATCCTTTATAATGTCTTCTACAGAGCCGAGTGAAACACAGATCTAAGTCCAGCATGCTTTCACTCTGTGCTTTTGGCCTTGTCTCTCGCTGCAGTAGCCAAGGCGTATCTTAAACAGGCCACAGTCTGTGCAGAGACTCACTGACATGCTAACATGTTCCTCTGAGATCTCTGTGGAGACGCTGCCTTGTCTCACAATCTGTTCCCATGTGCTCAGAGAGGCCCGGGGGACCTTGGAACTGCAGACTTATGGGGGCTGATCAAATGATGGCCAAAGCATGATGAAGGAATGTTGACTTGGACTCCCAAACTTTGAGATAAGACAAGCTAAGAAAATGTTGCTTTTAAAAATAGAATGGAATGTAGTATTATTGTTTAATAGCAGTCCGACCATTATAAATGCATAAATTACTATTATAATTGCTACCGTGCACGGGGGCACGGTAGCCAAGTGGTTAGAGCTCTGGTTCCAACAAGGAGGTCGTGGTTCGACTCCGGTCGGACCATGTCAACATCTCACGATCTCTCTGGGTGAGTTTGCATGTTCTCCCGTTCACCGTGGTTTTCTCCGGGTACTCGGTTTCCTCCACCTCCAAAACATGCATGTTTAGGTTATTGGCATCATGTAAATGTCCTTATGAATGAATGAGAGAGTGAATGATTGTCTGTCTAACCTGCGGCAAGTTGGCCACTGTCCAGGGTTTCCCCCTAAGGCCCAAAGTTACTGGATAGGCTCCAGTCACCCGCGACCCTAACGGATTAAGCGTAGAAAATGAATGAATGAATACTATTTAGACAGCATTTTAAAAGTTAGATAAATGCATAAACAATAGTTGTAGTAGCAGTGTCAAAAGTATATTAACCTTACGGTAAAAAAGAAAATCCATTGTGTTTTCATGTTCACCATACTATAAACAATGTGACTTAAAAGTATCATGAAATGCCTCAAGATACTGGCATTAAAATTCATAGATAGTTATTACAGATATTCTCAAACATGTATAGTAAAAATGTAAATCTAGGCTAGTAACCTGTTGGCTGGTATGACCAAGACCAAGCAGATACAGTGCACAGGAGTTGACCACTGCCACTGACATGTGGTCCTGAGAGGCAATTAATGAGTAAAAAATACAAGACATAGGGATATTGCATTTTATTAAGCAATATTTAAGAACGGAGGACTTTTGTATTGGGTGTACTAGACATACTCTAGATGTAAGTCTTTGTACCGATTGATATTTATTACTTTTCATTTAATAATCTCTGCTCCACGAGTGACAAAATATGTGTTCCTGGAAACATAGTCCAGTATTCCCATGAGCCATTCTCTCAACAGGAAATATTTATTGATGGAACAACGATAGAAGGTCTCACCTCGAGGCAGGAAATGGACCGGATATTGAATTCGGGAAGGTTATGTAATGACCAATTCAGGTAGCACCTTTGGACAGTTAAGGCTTACATTCTGAACCCAGGAAGAATAGCTGTTTTGGTACAGCTAATGGAGATCTAAATAAATACAAATACAAACAGTGCTAGTGAAGATAAACCAAGACAAAAGTTGAATATGGTTAGTTAAAAAATGGAGCTGAATAAAATACTGCACACTACATTCCAACAGTTGTCGTGCAGCTTCTGTCCAGATAGAATAGTTCAGACTGAAGTATGAACAGTCAGACTAATGAAATGACATGCTACAGGGTTAGCTGTTACTCTTACATAAGCAAGTTTGTTGTTGTTTTCAGAAGACTTTTTGGTGTAATTCTTCTTATTTGATAAGTGAGATCATTCATGTTATGATTTGCTTGTGATTAGTTGGACACCATTTTAACGAGCATAATTCTTTTTCCTTTAGGGTCCTTTAGGTACACCAAGGACAGAGCATGTGGACACGGTCATATTGGCGATTACAGCACATCCTAATGGAAGTCAGAAGACTGTTTTGCCTCTAGAGCCGGATGATTATTAGGGGCTATTACCGGTAACATCATGTTCTGTACATTTGGACATAGACACAAGCCATGTATGCTAGAAAAAAAGACAAGTGTGGTATTGTGTGCAGATCAACATCAAGATTTGTCGTTGCGTAATCAGGCTAAGAAATCCACTATAACTCTTCCCTCATTCACTTAATAAACTAACACACGGCCAGAGGACCTATAGAGCCCTGGCTAAATGAATGAGATAACAGATGGAGATATGGTCAGGGAGGGTTTTATATAATGCCCTGACATCCTGTTCTCTTTGTAATATTACTATTTACACAAATTGCACTTTTCATGACAACTGAGTGGGAAGAATACTGTAGAAAAAAGTAGCCTGATCATCCTACAATATATTTTCGTTAACACAAGCTTTATTAATATTTGTGAGATAAACTATGTCTGTATGCAACAACTGAAAGCATCTCTATTTTTAGACAATTAGAGATTTTGATGAAATTAATAATCTAAACAATACTGTTCTTATGCAAACAAAATGTATTTTTTCAGCTTGAAAAACAACTGATCACATAAGTAGTTTATGATTAAGAACTGAGTGATTCCATGTATGTATAGTTAATTTTATTCAGCAGGTGAACAAAGTTAGCCTGCCCTTTAGTGGCCTTGTTGTTGTAATTTTGACCACAAAAACTGAAGTCATGGTTTGTCCGACTCCGAACAAGGGACATTTGTGAGTCTCCGACAGCACCGGCTGAGACCATCCTGCACCACTCTGCTCTCCATTCACATCAATGTGACAGACACACAGGCCACCTCTGTGTGTTATGTCTGTAGAGCAGACTGTACAGTGCAGAGGCGTGTGAGAGTCAGACTTAGGACTTCCTGCCCACGATGCACAGTTTTTTAACATCACACGATGGTCGCTATTTCCATCAATTACATTGTTACTATGTATGAATGAGTCTTTTTGTTTAGTTTTTCTTACGTTTGACATAGTTAGCCCGTTAAGCTTGCACTCACTTTCCTGGCATAAACCTTATAACATTTTTTCACCTTAGCTTTACAGAGGAAATTATTTTTGACCAACAAAATATATTCAGAACTTGAACCATCTGTAGCTCACAGTTAAGTCCCAGTCACTCCAATGTGTCGTCATCTTTTTGTTACCACTACTGGCACAGCTCGAAGGGTTCTTAAAAATTTCTGCAGTTATTTAAAATATTGAATAACTGATTGTGGAGCCATATTAATTTTTTATGCATGCTCCCACGTGCAAACAAAACCACTATTAAAAAATGAAAAGTTTGTTTTTGCTATGCAAGTTATACAAGAATCACACATCCTAAAGCAGAAACAATATAGCACCCTTGGTTATTATTTTTCCTGATTTCAATACAATGTAAATTGCAGCACCAGGATATCTTGCCTTGTCATACTTCTATATAATTTTATAAACCAGACAGACCCAAAACACACAATGCACTTTCTCAGTTTAAAATGGTTGAATGGGTAAATTTGAGCCCATCTTGAAACTCCAAATCTGAAATACTGTTTCCGATGTGTAACCACTGGGGACGGTTTACAGCCATTTATCCAATTAGCTCTTGAACGACAGCGTGGGCCGAATTACCTTGGTTCTCTGAGCACAAGGTCAGTCGCTAGTGATGATGTGACCACAACTCGAGATGCGAGGTTATTGTGGTGGAGCAACAGGAGATGTTTTGGCACAATATTGGGGTGAACTGGAGTGCTTGAGTGCCTTGTCGCGGTACAATTATTGCACAGTGAAAAAGGAAATGGCTTGTTCCAAAATTGAGGAAGTAAGAGGGAAATTCTGAAGTGGCAAAATGAGAGTCAAGCGGTTTTTGTCAACACATAAATTGGTTGCTGGAAAGGAGGTTTGCTGTGGTTGAAAACGTTGCAGTCAACACAAGGTCAGACAGAATGTGATACTGTGGAACTTTACAATAAGACATAGCATACCTTCTTTTTGCTGCAATAAATTTGCCATTTCTTCTCATCAGGCAGTGCAAACATGGCCTCTCTGTTCTTGTCTGTGAGATCCAGTTCATCCTGAAAGAAAACATTTTAAATATAAGCTTTGGCATCAAGCAAAAACCTTAGACATATCAAAACTGACATTGTACATAATTTAGATTAACATTTGTACCTGGTAAACGATTTCTGGTTTATTGCTTTCATTTTGGTCATGCAAACTGTGAGAGATGCTTGGGGTGCGTTCAAATGTGTGTGCATATGCATGCAAAGCTCTTTTCCATAACCTAACATTCTACAACAGGTAAAAACGCAAAGCTGTGTCACTACCCATTAAGACTAACCAGAACTGAGTAACTCAGGAGTTTGGACTGTTTTTATATTCACTTCAGTTCTCTGCTCTATTCGGCAGCTTGGTAAAGGAGCCTCTGCACCTTTTGAAATGCATATGAGCCCAGGAAATAAAACCGTGTACCACAGTTGAAAAGTAAAACGAAGGATAAATAAGGATTTAGGCCAGAGAAAAGAGAAAAATAGTGAAGGAAGTCTGACTGATAATGGGGCGACACAAAACGTGTGGATGTTAAAAAGCAGAGGGTTTATAAAGAGTGATGGAACACTGCTGCAGATGAGCTTTGTGAGCAGCTCACACTAATCTCATCATAATGGTGGTGCTGAAATGACGTCAGGCAGAAGTGAGGGCCTCCCTGGGCCCCCTCTGTGAAGATGGTTTCTGGGACCCCCTCCTCTGGCACCTTATGGACTTCTTATTCAACAGAGGGGACACATTCCAAGTGTCCGAGTCTATGAAGAATGACATCATCCTCACCCCTTTCAGGAGGACAGCCAGCCCTGCTTATTGTGGCTTTGGGAAAAGAGTGTGAACTTCAAGGGGGACTGACACTGAAAAAAACCAAGAGAGCTTTCCAATTCTGGTTCAAAGCATTCTTTACATGTATGCATTCAATAATTGTGAGCTTCTGTAAACCACTCCACTTTTAATTGTCAACAGTGCAGCGGACTGTCTTTTCCAACTGCATTCTCTGACACAGACCTAAGCTCTTCTTTGAACCATCTATGTATGTAGACCTAAGGACATAAGCACTAAATCCTTTTCTGACCACTGGCACATCCTTGGGTCAATGCCACTTGCTGAGATGCTGTCGATGATAAGACGTGATACTTTGTGAAAATGAGATGTTTGAATGTGAACCAGATGGAGTAGTGCCTACAGTCTTAACCCCTGCTAGGTTTGCAATACACTCTCTACAAGACAGAGACAAACCTCAGGGCAAGATATGCATCAGCAATGAAATAAGGTTTTAGACCTATTTAGCAGCAGCAAAGAAACACCAGGAAGACGTTTTTACAGAGGAAATTCCACCCAGAAATTGATCTAACGTTACGTAAGCCTTTTATATAAGAATAAGGCATGTTTAAAGAATAGCACCAATGACAGGTCAAAGGGTGAAAAAAATAAGCCAGCAAATAGCCATATAAACATGTTTAAGAATCCAGAAAAAAGGCAAGTTTTAAAGTGTTTAAATGTGTCTTCTACGGACTGTTCAAACACTTCCTGCCTTATGTAATACTGCCCCACCTTTCAATAGCACGCCTCACTGTGTCAGGTAAAGTTTCTGGATCACATGGCTTTCCACATGATCAAGCCAACATCTGTGAAACAAACAGTACATTCGATAATCTTTCAAAACAACACCAAATTCACTTTAGCTTATCTGTGCAGAAGTCTCCTGATGTGGCCTTGGCCTCCTTCTCCTGCAAACTTTAGTCAAGATCTCCTATAAACCAAAGCTAATATTGTTACACCTGCTGAGTTTGACAGCTCTGACCTACGGGCGCTTTGTCAGACTTCCCAATCAAAGCCTAGGGAAAAACTGCAGTACCGAACAGAAGGAGTAATATGAAAAAGCATGGATTAGTCAGATCATCAAAGACATCCACTAGATATATAGACAAGGAATTTCTTCAAGTTAAAGCTTAGGCTAAAGATTCAAGTCTCAAAAACAGATTTTTTTCTAAGTAAGATTATTATTCAAACTGCAAAAGGCTTCAGTACCACCAGAGGCAACTTCTGTATCACTAGTTGCAGTTTCAGACACACTGATCTAGATTACAGAAACAATATTGATAACATTTGTCATCGGGCCTATTCTTCATGCTCGTCTAGAAAAGTGTCACCTGAATCCTACATGGTAAACAGGAAAAGACTGAGCGTAAATGCGTAGGCGCACGTGAGTGACATGGCTGCGGGATTAGGTGTGACAGCCGCTTGAGGAGGTGTGAAAAGTGTGTCTATAGGGAAATGTGTCTGTGTGGTCCAGCAATGACATCCTCGGTCCCCTGGTTGCATACAGAGTCTAGTCAAAATGTCTTTCCGTCTTTGGACCCACAATAAAAATAATAACAAGGCTGTATCCTGTCGCAAAAGCCAGACAGGAAGTAAAAGGAAAGAAGAATGAAATGAGAGGAAGTCATCGGAAGTCACAAAGAAACTGAGAGTCGCTGACAATGTTTTAAGTCACAACCTTAATACCAGATTTGATAATTCTTAACTTCCCTTTATCCAAAAAAAAAAATAAATAAATAAATAAAATTAAATAAAACTCCTAGGATGAACTTGGCTAGGGACACAACGTTGCAAGCCAATGATTGGAGACAGTAAGGATAAATGAAAGATGGAGAACTGAATGTGCACTCTGGCACAAAACTATGGCATTCTCTTTCCGCCAATATTTTTTGGAATATATGGAAAGAAACCTGTGTGCCCTCAGTTAAAGACCCATGTTTGAAAGGTGATCTTTGTGAAAAAGCTTTTAGAGACAAATTTTTATAGTAACATCTTCTGCTGCTACGTTTATGCAAGGCCACAACTGTGATTGGAAGTAATTCTGGATAGAAAAGATGAGCAGACACAGAACAGCTGGACCACTGCCCAGAGACCTTGGATTAAAATTGGGCTAAAACGCGAGACAGAGGCAAAATAACACATTAGCACAGGCCAAGAGTCAGACAGACAAAGCAGATCACAAATGAAGACGGGAAGGACGAAGGGACGAAACAGCAATCTAATCTAAAGTCTTCTAGTGTCTACGCCAGCTGTTGTCTGCTGTGCCATTTACTCCAACTGCACACTACTTCTTTATCTCTAATCACTGCATTAGTGAGTAAATGCAGGGAAGACAGGGTTGATGGGTAGATTCAATTGCTTGATTAGCATGTCATGTCTTCAGGTTTGTAAACAGTAGAGCCTTGTATTGAAAGGATAAAGTTACAGCCACAGGCGTTTAAATTCTTTGTGTATTGTTAAGTCAGCTGCACACAGAAGATTAATATTTTTGTGATTTTAAGACACAAACATCAGAACAATTTGCAATTATTTGTCTCAGTCGCATAATGTTGCATGAAGGACAGTGAGACACACACTTGCCGAGTTCAGTAGCAAATTCAGAGGAGTGGGGGACACCGCAAGAGCAATGTAATTAAGCATTTTGATGAAATACAATAAGGAATAAACCCGCTTACACAAGACACAGGAGAGGGGATATAAATAGGAGGCAAGTGGCTGGGTACACTGACTCATTGCAGGTGTGATTAAAGGAAAAGTTTGCACAAATTCTGTGTTGGCTATTTTAAAATTTTAAGAGCTGTCACCAAGAAGCAAAGCAAGGTGTTGTCTGGCTGCTCTGACTGGCTGCTGTAAAGCTCCTTGAGCAACATATTGAAACCTAATGATACGTTCTGACTTCTTTTGTCTGTAGAAGACTTGAGCTAAATTTTTGTTTATATATTTAAACCATTCAAATCTGATGCAAGAGCTGTATTTTTCTTTTATCTCTTGGTCTCAACCTGCTGCGTAAGGTTCACTGTAGAGAATTCAGGTGAACAGCATGCCACATTCTGTGTCTCGAGTGTTAATGTTTTTGCTCAGGTCACATTTATAGTCCTATTAAGTTTAATAAAAAGTTGCTCGTGCTTTATTTCCAAACAGCCTCATACTTTCTTGGAAACAACAAAAACAGCATTTTGGTTTACCATTTAGTAACAATGGAATACCAGGCCACCCGTTAAAGTACTATTAAGCAGGAATTGAATGGGAAACAAATACTAACGTTACCATTGTTCTAGACACAAAGCCAAACCTCAGCCTTTACAAAAGAGCAACAAGCTCTTTTTTAATATTTTAATTCAACAAACAGAACAAGTCAGCCATTAGGAAACTGTGTGGCTAATTCTAAATATGCAGCTGAATTTAGTGGGTTGTTAGAAGTGGGCTGTGAATTAACAGAAATTGCTTCCAGGCTCATTTGATCTACGTTGTTAAACGTTACATTCAAATCTGAGCTTATTACAGGCAACAGTTGACTTGATAGTTAATGTAGAGTTTCTTTTTAGGGATGTCATATCAGTTAATCAATATGCCAAAAAAGTAATGCTGTGACATCTGCAAAAGTTAAGGTTTCATAAAAGTAGTCACATGTACAAGAGAAATGGTGCTTCATGAACAAAAAAGTAAATAACTTGCTTCACTACTTGGCCAGGGTGTCAATTATTATGAATAACTCACAATTACTTCACAATAAAATGTGACTGGCATTCCTTTTTTTTTTTCACATCAGAACCATAACAAAACTGAAACTAGCCATATTAATATGCAGACAGCCAATTGAAATATGTAGTTGACAGCAGCACTTAGTCATCATTAGCGGTCGGAGCTAATGCTACACTGTGCTATATCATACAGTGAATAGATGTCCTATTATGGGTACTTAGACACATGGAGGTGGTTTACTCCTCCATTTGGCCCAGATCTGTCGCTCCCACTCTACAGGCTCCATTCAGTCTCATCTTCTCCTTCAAAACCCTTTTCAAAACAATAACCCCTGTCTGCAGTTGCCACGGAAACACGCTTCACTTATTGCCTGATTTGAAAAAAAAAAAATTTTTTTTTGGTCACTGCAGCTCGGGGAGACAGCACACAATTAAAAGTATATTTTACACGTTTTTTGGAGAAATCTTTTGAATATGTTAAAGGTGCTATACCCAATTTTTGCCATTCTAAAATGTAAACAAACAAAAAAAAATTGTACAGCATTCCACATTTAGTCTGCATTCTGAGCATCCAAATTATTTTCCAATGTTCTGAAGAGCTTTTAACGACCAAGACAATCGAGCTGTGTAAACAAGCTAACTGCACTTGATCAAATGCTAACAACATAAACAGATGCTCTTTTTGAATTTTAATAAAAAACTGTTTGTTATGGTGAAAATGTATCTGTTATTATAAAAATAATACAATAATTTAACAGTTAAATACATTGATTAATCAATTAAGAAATAAATCATGTAGTGTCAATAAGTAATAGTAGCATCTAGGTTTTCACTGATTGAGAAAATGCATCTTGTTACCCTATATGGTTCCATCTTTAACAAAAAGTTACAATCAAGAAATAAAAATTTTATAACCTTCATCTTATGACAAGCTCACATGTTAAAAACAAATTTAGCTCAGAGAAAACATGAACCTAACTGTCACGGTGAATTGAAGCTTTTTAACTTACAAGTATTTCCAATCTGTAGCATCTTAGCTAGTGGAGCTACAGTTGACAAGACGACCCCACAAAACCCTACCATTACAAGTATTTGTCTATGTGGATAATAATCCATTTGCAACATGTGGCCATGCTCTGTTTCAGATGCAAAAATGCCAAATCCTCGCTCTCTCCCCCGAGTCAAAAATCTGCAAGTTAAGAGGTTTGGAAATCAGAGAGAAATGCTATAACTCTGCAGTTCATCTGTTTACAGTTTAGCTGGGATAAACAGTAGTGCTTAAAACATTTGACAAACATTTGAAACTGTCAGTGTAGTTTAGTTTTAGAGTAAACATTTGGAACAACAAAAAATGGCTAAAGCAGGATTAAGCCATATCTAACTAAACAATGAGCTAAGGATTTTAGGAGAAAATGCCACACATAAGACTTGCATTCACTTTGACAATTAGCTGGACATATATCCGGACATATAGAGAGAACATCTGCTGTGATGAAGGTAAATAATTTGAGTCTCAGAGGAAATTTGGTTAATCCTCTGAATGGACATGGACAGCCGTGAAGAGTGATATATCCTGCAGGTGGTTAGTTTTAGCTTTCCCTAAACTGGACAGTCCCAGAAGCAAAAATTGTCAAACATATTGATACCAGACAAATGAACAAAAGAATCTGTTTAGAGCAGCAGAGACAGGAAGTGAGTGAATCAGGAGACAGAAACTGCAAAGCCCTGTTCTGAACGCCAACGGAGTCCGACAGCTGTGCCCTGATCCCTCTGCACACCATGGGCACATGCCAGCACGGCCAAGCTGGCAGAGATACAGGCTAACAGACTACGCCAATCTGATTCCAATATGAGATGGAAAGGCCTTGTGATGTTAAGAGTAATGCATTAGATGAAATTGAGTCTTTTTCTACCGATTTCTACAAATACCTTAAGTTTAATTTTACTGATCAATGACCAATGAGTGTGTAAATAAATTCATCTGATTACACTGTTTTAGTTTGGCTTGATGAAGAATTTGGACAAGAATCTTAATGTAAAAAAAAGTGATGTGGTTTTTAAAGGAAGGAAACATCAGAGTGCATCTTCCATTCCTTGTTAGTTTCAACACATTCACTCACCACCAGTTCGGAGAAGCGTGCGTGCAGCTCATCGGCCGGGGGCATGGGCGCGCTGAACTCTAGCAGCTGCAAAGGCACAGTGTCCTTCAGGTTGATCTCCGGGGGCTCGCTGCTCCCGAAGCAGCATAAAAAGCCCAGGCCCTGCCGGTTCCTCTTCCTGGGCGGCATGGTGGAGGCGCTAACACAGGTGGCAGTGGTGCAGCAGGGGGCCAGGGGGCCGGGAGGGGGAGAGGATAAGGACCAAGCTGCTATCTGGGAGGCATGATCTGCAAAAAAAAAAATAATAACAGCAGGGTTACATTCAAAGCTATGTTGTGTTTCCTTGCATTGTATAGAATAACAATCAGAAATGTGATTCAATGTACTCGGCATACTCTGCATACCAGAACATTTACTGTACTGTAGAGGCAGTTTGGAAAAGTCATTTGGTGCATAGGAAATACAGGAATGCATGCTTCCAAAAGCCAATGAACAGCATGATCAAATACAATAAGCGATAGCACAAGCTTAGCAAACAATCAGAATAATACATAAATATTAAGAAAACAAGCAAATATATAAATCTACAAAGTTTCTACTGGATTTTCTTAATCTAGTTAGAATTACTTTTTCAGATGTTTCAGTTGACAAAGTCTTTTAGGAATAAATGCAGACATCACAGCAGCGGTCTTATTTTTATAATGTTGTTCAAAACTATTGAGGTGAACAAACAATAAAAAGATAAATTGGTAATACTACTGAGATGAGAAAAAAATATAAACTATCCCAAAACCCTTGAAAGCCTTGTCTCTGCTAAACATAGTTCATTACAAACATAATTCAAGAATTACTAATCTTACACCAAACTGGTAAACTGTCAAAATGCATCTGCCTCTCTTATCTAAAACATTTGCTGATGAACAGTTAATTCAAACAAACTTCATACCATATTTATCTTTTTATTGTTTATTCACCTCAATAGTTTTGAACAACATTAGCTTTTAATTTGTTAAAACTGCATTGAAGCGGCTCCAAAATAAATCTGATGTATTAAAGTTATTAAAGTATTGGGGTACATTCTAGACTTGAGAAGCCAGAAGTTTGTTTTGTTTTTGTTTTGGTTTGTTTGTTGTCGTCGCACATAAGATACAAACAGTGGAAACAAGTCGAAAAAGCACCGTTGTCAGCTAACTACAAGAGTTTATCACTGTGCGAAAACAAAAGTAATGCTGCAAAATCAACATTTGTGAACGAAATTCGACCAAGCGACCCTTAAAAGTTACATTCAGGTGAGTGAAAAAACAGTGAGATGTCTGTCTCAAGCTTCAGGAGAGACAGACTGCTGTCAGACCAATTCATACCTGCCTAGCTCTTCTCCCAATTCGAGGTTTTGTTCAAAGAAGTTTTGACATGTAAACAGACAGAGAGCGGGTCTTTCTGCATAACGCATGCGGAGTAAGGCGGAAAGTGACGTCGACCAAAATTCCTTCTATAAAAGTTCACTCAATATTTGCAGGTTTTGCTCACCGGTAGGAAGTTGACCTTAAAGTATCAAATGCAGTGCTAGAACAGTGTTTCACTAATTCAACATATTTCCTCTTATTTATTGTAACACAAACAGTGTCAGTCTACAGTTTTGTTATTTTTTGACAGCTAGTTCCACTCCTCATCTTGACACTGGACGTCTCATGTCCCGACAAAGACCCCCTCTGTATGAGGTACAATGGTGAGGAGCCTGAGCTGCCCCAGCGCTGCACTAAGCTCCAAAAAGAAGCAGACACAGACCACACTTTCTGTCTGTGCAGTGGAGGACACACACAAAAGCAAGGGCAGAGGCCCAAATGAGCCACAGCACCCTGGAGGATTTCCTTTCTGCTATGAAAAGCATACGGGTGGTCTGCAGGATAGTATGAATAATGCACCTTTTACAATATATTACATCCACACAATAGTGAGCACACTGCCACAGACGCTTGAACGCTGCTAAACTTTATGGTTTTTGTGAATGAATGGACTCCAGGCATGATAATCCCAAACAATCTTAGGGCAATAAATCCTTTTTGGGGTTGGAAATTTGGTTCATAAAGAAGATGGCATCACCAACATAGAAAAACAAAAAGCAGAATAATTGCGGAGCCTAGGTTACCGACATTAATAGTGTTATGTGTAAAATGTAGTCAGCTAGTAAATATATTTTTGGTTGATGAATCACTGTGCATTGACTAAAGGGCTAAGAGAATGGCATGGCACACATACACAGGCAAAAGCTGTCAAACAATAAGCTCTTGCAAATACTACTGAGATGAGAAAAAAATATAAACTATCCCAAAACCCTTGAAAGCCTTGTCTCTGCTAAACATAGTTCATTACAAACCTAATTCAAGAATTACTAAGCTTACACCAAACTGGTAAACTGTCAAAATGCATCTGCCCTCTTTTCTGTGAACAGTTAATTCAAACAAACTTCAATCATCACTTGTTACCAGTTCGTTGCCATTTAATCCATGATGCATGGTTCAGTTGTCCTGTATCTATCTGATTTAGAATAAAATATAAATCAGTGTTGCATGATGAAAGCAATCAGTGGTATTTGTTTTACTTGGCAAATGTTGTAACACTGTTTGAATGTTGTTTTAATTCTGTTTTATACTGCGTTTGTTATGATAAACATCAAAATTGTGTGTATTTCTTGCGTGTAAATGGGTTAAAAATCTGTACAAAGCCTGTCAGACTTTGCACGGTTCACTGCTATCATCACTCTTACAATGCTGCTCGGTGTAGGAGTTCTCACTGTGGAGTCTAAAAATAGTCAAGTGGTAAATTCTTTATGAACGCATGAGTCTTCAATGCAAGTTTAGTCTTAGTGGAAGAAAAACAACCATATTCCATTTGTTGATTTGCTTTTCTCGTCAATGCTGTACCCAACAGTTTTATGTCAACTGCATCAATACATTTACAGCTATGTAAATCTGAGCTTTAGAGAGTTGTCAGTGACTCAGATTAGAACAAGCTGGAAGACAAAAATAAGACCCCTTTCCTCAATTTACAAAGCACTGCATACATAGTAGCATAACCCCGTGAGAATGCAAACACATTCAGATCCATCTTTTTGAACATTATAGGGTTGTGCAGCGAAAATGATGAGAGCTATGAAGCAACTAATTAAAGGCTGCACATTAAAAAGGCATCTATTCACATCACATTCGTGTCTGATATGATAGCATTTTCTCCTCAAAACCCTGGACACATTCTTGTTTTTGTTGTTCATAGCATGGCTGGTTGTTGTTAACTTTACCATGACAGCGAAACTTGCTTAGCTTTCGGAAGTTGTGAAAAGATATTCCTTACCCATTGTGGTAAATAATTAGGAAAATAGGCAAAACATGCTGCAAAAAGTAAAATGTAAAAAGAGAAAAGCAGAGCTGGAGTCCTGGATAAGGTTCTGCAGCAATAGTGCATTTATTCTCATGGACAATTATTTTACTAGTATATTATTTAGTGCCGCAGATATTTTTGTTACGCTTGATTCAATACTCAACACAGTGAGCTTTCTGTAGGATGAATTATGAGTCGGCGTATACATTTTTATGGTTGTGGCGAGTTAGTTATTGTTTCATTGGACAGCTGGACGCTAATGGAAAAGCAGCCTCTCAACAGGGGTTTAAATCCACTCAGCAAAAACACCATCCTTCAGTTTTCTGTCCCATCTCAAAACACCCCTCTATCTTCACTGTCCCAAAGTGGCCCACGTGCAGCCAGTCTTCACTCAACACTGCTCCTGCTGGCTCGCATCCAGCTACTGCCCAAAGAAACTAGGGCAAGAGATCCAAATACACCAGAGCGTCTACTGTAAAAGGAGAAACATAAGGAGGGATGACATTGGGAGGTGCGTGCAGTCCATGACGGCATGCTAAAATCACCACACAAACACAATGCTAAAATGGCCATATCTGCTGCCATATGCTCCTCGCGTGCCTCTTATCTTTCACCTTTTCAAGTTAATCCCTCGGCGCCCCCACCTTTTCAGGGTCACTGTCTTCTTCCATTATCGAGTTCAATGGAGTGACATTTCGCTCTGACCACCCCCTTCAATGTGGACATCTGTCATTTTTCCCTGACCACTTTCAAACCTTTGTTGCTGCTTCTTAATATTGCACAGTAGATTACCATTGACTCAATACAGCCAGTCTTGTCAGCAGACAAGTGGAGAGTGTTGCATCTGAAAGGATAACAAACTTAAAATGTTCTTGTTGATGCATACTTTTTATTTTTCCAGATAAAAAAGATTGTAAAGGAGAGGAGCTTTCGTGAAAATTTGGGGAGTGATTGGATGGATGACATGGTGTTGCATTATTTGTTTTGAATTGTCATGACAACAGCTTCCTATTATATTACACCAGTCAAAAGATATAATAAATGGTTGTAAATTGTTAACACCCCAGTGTTTCATCTTGGCAACATCCCAATGTTTCAACTACTGAAACTCATAAGATACTCAAACGAAGTGTATCTTTGTTTTAGGGCATGCCACTTGATTGTAACCACAAAAATGGTACGCACTCCACAGTATGGGATTAAACTATTGTTACATGTATTTTTGATGACTCCAAGTTACAGTCAAAAACATGCATTCATGTTTGACCTGTAACTGAGTCTGAAAGTGCCACCTGCTTATCTCTATGAAGACAGAAATATTCAGTGCCATATTGAGGACCTTTCCAGACAAAGTAGTCACAAATAGCTAAGATGACAAAACTAAAAAGTCTGATTCCACTTTATAAATTCGGTTTTAATCATGCATGCATTTTTTTATGCAGTGTCACAGATCCTTGACTTGGAAAACTTCCCACTTTCACTTACACCTCTTCCTGCATAGCTCATCTACAGGAAACATGTGGCTCTCACTGACCGGAAAAGGAAGTTATCAGTTTAAGAGCATAATGATAATACATCCCAATCCCTGACAAATGATTAAAATAAAAACGTCAATTGCCAATGCCAACTACGCCACAACCCCAAAGAGAGAGTGTAGCCTGCACACTTTGACGACACTGTGGGGATAAAGGGAGATACTAGTGCCACTTTTCATTCAACCCAGTGGCTCATCGACTCTTCCAGCACGGGGAAGTAGGTCAGTGAATGAGAGGGAGAAGGAGGAGGGGGCAGCACAGAGCGATACATGGGTGTTCTGTATGTAAGTATGCGGGAATCAGCTTTTCTAACATCTGTGCTGCTGGACATAAATTGATTTCTCTTGCAAACATCTGTCCGAAGGATGAGAATGGACAGAAACAAAGCTCAAATTGCATGGTAAAAAGCTGCATCATTTGATTACATTTGGTGTCAAATGTAATATTAAAGAGTTTACTGGCCACACTGTTGCAAACCTGTTAAACTAGAGTAGGCTGTTTGGTATTCTAGTCCAGTCATGTTTATCTTAGGTGTTCATTGAATCCAGTGGCCTGACTTTTCAAACATTAAACCAACAAATAAAATAATACAGTTGGGCAACTTTAAAAAGTGAGATGTTCACCAAGCTGTTTCTACAATAAGTATATTTGTTGAATGCAGTGAAAAGTAGGAATAAATGTTGTTATAGTATCACTAACTTCTTGTCAGGCTAAAAAAAGATTCAGTAAATTGACCTCCTGAATAGATACAGTCAGCACTGCGTCATACTTGGTGGCATGGCCTTCTATGAGGGAAAGTCATAGGGGAAAATCTATATGATTTTTTTCTGGGGATTTAGGTGTTTTGAGCACAACTATTTCAAATCGAGACACAACTAAGTTTTAGTGTTTTTTTTTGTTTTGTGTTTTTTTTGTTTGTTTTCGTTTTCAAGAAATAGCACTCTTGGGGGTCTTCTCTGGTTGTACTTAATAGGCCTCATCATCTAAATCTCTAGCAGTTCACATGAGATAAAAAAAATCATCCTGCCACTTCATTCACTTTTAAGGTTTTGCTTTGATTCAGGCTTGTTTCTTCTTCTGCTCTTCTCTTTTGGTTTTGGACAAGCTCTGTTTGGGCTGTGCAGAGGTTTTGCAAACTTAGATAAATCCTACACATCCTGATCATCATCATGTTTATCATTGTCTGTCTTGTCTGCATTTTCAAAGTCCTCAGTGAAAACCTATGATTTTCCTGATGCTTTCTCCCTTTTTGAGGCAAATTTTCTTGACTTTTTGTAATTTGTTGCCTCGGTTTGCCTCTCATCCATGTTGGTCTTTGTAACAGTTGGTGTTTCTAAACCTTCCTCGGACACCAGTCTCTTGTTGATTAGGCTCTTGTGAACCATCTTCTGTCTCCTTAGGGATCATGACAACCTCTTCCACATTCGGTTTATGACAGCCACGTTCCTGGTCATCAGGAGGTGTTACCAGACTGATTTCATAATCCTCAGCTGCAGGAGTTACAGAGCTGTCATTAGTTTCATTTTTGCATTATAAACCTCTTTTGTGGTAGCTCTAGGCTCTGATAAACTGCTAATGACCAATGAGGACTCCATTACTGGGTCATTCTCATGTCTTTAGTATCTGTAATTTCAAATTTGACAGCGTCAGTTTTGGGCTGTGAAGAATTGTCTGCAGTTTGCTTCACATGTTAGTCAGGGGAACTTCTACATCAACCATATTTCTGAGAAATTTCAATTTTGGCTACCTCAGCTTCAGTCAAAATCTCAATGGGCTCTAAACTTGTCTCTGTAGCCTCTCTCAAGCTCTTGACTGCTGGAGCATCTGGATCAAGTTTAACTTCTGTAGCTTCAGTTTTTGGACTGTGAAGAACTTGGCCATTTCTGTTTTCACTCCTCAGAGCTTATGTTTGTCAGTAAGCCTCTGCAGAGCCTCCAGACTCTATGTGGATCCAAAATGTCTAATCACAGTGAATAATTCGGATGCTTGGAATGCAGTGAGAAAAGTCAGGACTGCTGCAAACAATTTAGAGTTAAGAGTTTGTCGCATGAAGATGGTAAAAACTGTGTCTTTAATGGACGCCTGCTTCGACCTTATGGAGGAAGAGCAGCAGAACTGTAGACACAAATAGCAACTTCAAGAGGCACTAAATAAAAGATTAAAGCCAAGCCAGCAGCACATGTTTTTTCTTTAGCTCAGCTCATTCAAACAGATACATCACCATCAGCCTCTGTCTGCTTCCTGCAAATGAAGAGCAGACCTTACTCTGAGTTGCTGGGGTGGATACAAGTGGAAAATAGAAATGGGGTTGTGGAAAATAGGTAATCAGACGGTGGTGTCAAATGTGGGTACATAAAACGATGAAGCCAAACTGTAAAGGATTTGAAGAACAACTTAAGTACAAAATTTAAAGCAGTCCTAAATATCAATATCTTAAAATACTCATTCATGTCAGCAACATGCAGGCTATATACTTTATGTAGGAAGTTGCAAAATGTTGTCAAAGTATTTAATATTGTAATGATTCCCCTAATGGCAAAGTGTTGACATTTGTTTGTGGACTTGTTTTTGTGCATGTATTTATTTTTTGCCTTTTTTTTTTTTTTTTTTTTTTTTTTTTTTTTTTTTTTTTTTTTTTTTTTTTTTTTTTCACTAGATGGTACATGCTGTCGCGATGATCAGGTGGAGAGGCGTGCTCGAGCTGGTGACATGCTATTAGTAATGCTGTGATACAGTGGCTATACGCGAATTGAGAGAATTGGTGCATGTAATGAAGTGCGTTTATGAGGTGGAAAAAAAAAAAGGAAAGTATAGAGGCAACGGAAGCAGCGTCTCTCTGAAGATTGCTGATCAGCGTCAGCGAAACAGACGTGTGCCGCTGGAGACAAACAGGTACAACACTTTAAACGTGAAGCCTATCATTAAAACCTCGCCTGAACTCTGATCTGCGGTTTAAAAGTGGGCTGCGGTCCCGATGCGCCGGCTTTCGTCTCAGACACACGGGGTTGATCTTGGCCGGGTCCAGCGCGTGCGTGTCCCGGCTCCGGTCTCAAACACACGGGATCACGCGACTAATGCTCTGGTTCATCCGCAGACGGCACGAATCAAAGCGCGTGTCATCATTATGATAAGTAAAAGTTAAAGACACTCATTAACAACGACCAATTTAGCTTTAAATAATATGCAGAGAAAGCACGTAGGTTACTGCAAATTCACGTGCTGTTGTTTGCATAACAATAATATGTGACCGGTGTTCCTAATTACCGAATTTTCAGACCCCGCTGGTCAAAGTGACCGGCATAAAAAAAGTCTAGCGTAACCTCTGCAGAGACACTGACTTAAGAAACTAAAATAGAAAACAAGTTCAAATTCATCCCTAATTGAAGACTTGCTGTAATGTAGCCAGCTATTCAATTCATTCGGTGCATTCAACCAGGGGACTGTTTGGATGAGGCTGCCCCAGACATGCCCTCTCCAAAGGCTCTCCATTCATTCTGCTGTTTGTCCACCAACTAATGGACCTTTATGTGATTCACTCCTCTGCAGTAGCGGCCGCTGGCTCTGGACCAAATCACCTGGGACATTCTCCCACAGACTCCAGCAAAGCCACACATTTCTCTGCCAGCACAGGGCCCTCAATTTAGCAAATAATTACCTTTGAAAAGTTGCTTTGAGAGTGTTGCAGAATGGTAGGCAATGTTTTTCTATATCTTATAGTTTATTGAAAGAATCCCTTTTAGATTTTATACAATTGCCAACCAGAAATCAGCACAAACATCTTTTACTTCTGCAGTGTGTGAAGTAGGGATGGGCGATAAGACGATTATATCGTCTATCGTGAAAGTAAAACATTTCGACGATAGCACTTCACTATCGTCTGTAAAAAAAATATCCTCCAGAACGTGCAAAGTTTTTAATCAATGCTGCAGCAAACAATCTCGCTGTGTTATATGCATATTCTCGATCATTTGACAAATATTCAACCACTATTTTGTTTTCATAGTAGCTTTTTTTTAATAATTGACAAGTCCACAAAAGCAGAAAAAACTTGGCATCGCAGTTTTAAAAGTTACGCAATGTCCCTGAACGCATCCTCACGCCACCAACACGTGCATATGAAAACAGACATGGCTCAGACAGCGCGCTCTAATAAAGAGATGAAGAGGACTTTTTTAACACCGTGACCTGGACAGAGGACCCGGACAGAGCAGGACGTGTGGAGCAGTGTTTGTGGGCCTCGTGGAGCTGGAATCAGGACTTGGACAAAGTTGTGCGAGAGGTGAGCAAACTAACTTTTATAAAGTGTACAAATATGGAGAAGAGTATCGTGCTTTCTTTGTACTGATCCCATCACGCGGGATCGAGTCCGTGTGTACAGCGACTTTCTCTCATCTATTTGGTACAACTTTAGTGACAAAGAAGAGGCAGAAATCACTTGTTACCGTAGATGCGCAAAAATTTAGCTTATAAGGTGTTTGGCTCTCAGTGTTTGTCCTACATATCAGTCGTTTTAACTTATAATGGTGTTGGCTATTTTTAAATGTGAACTTAAAACAGCGGAGAGCCTTATCAATCTCAGTTCAAATCGTGTTTGTACGTGTCAGTGGGTTTAATCCTGTTGTGGTCTAAACTTTATGGTTAGCTTGCTTGCGTGCTTGGATGTCTAGGCTATATGTGCTTTTGTTCGTGTGGTTGTGACCGCAGACATGGTGCCGCGTGCGTCTCAAGAAAGTCTTTTTCTAAATGTGTATTTGTGCAATATAGTCGACAATATATATCTCTACCACTTTTACCGTCACAAGTTTACACATTTACCCTGCGTTGTGTATCTTAAAATTGTCAATAAAGCGAAAAGAGGTAGCGTGGCGCGGGGGCGCGGAGGAGTGAAAAAGCGCGAGGCTTTGACAAAGTACTAAGGTTTTTACTTAAAATTCACAAACCTAGCAATGTTCTATAGCGAAAGAGCATTATTGTATCTATAATACACACCGTGTGTGTGAGAAATTACCAGAAAAATCCGACTAAAGCTCAATTTTGAGCCGTTTTTGCCTTAATTAGTGGGCAGACGATAATATCGTCTATCACGATACTATATTAAGACGATATGACGATAGTGAAAAATGGATATCGCCCAGCTCTAGTATGAAGACATTTTCATGACATCATTAATCTAACATAACAAAACCACATCTTTGCCATACGACACTATATTTTTATGGTTACTAGACATTTTCTTTTACATGTAGTGATTTTAAGAAATGCCATATTTATGTTAAGTGACAATACTCCCCTTATATCGCAAGCATTTTTGTTCAAACTAAAGAGCAAATGAGAGACTAAGATTCTCTGGGGTTGTTTTAGTTTCAGCCTGCAGCTTTGGAGTCAGTGTCTTTTTAATATTCATGCCTGCAGTTATTTTTAGCCACTGAGTTGTCTCCACAAAAAATATGTCTTGATTCTTAAAGTTGCTCTCTAATTGGAGGAGGAAAAGTAAACTAAATATTATCAAAATACTTTAAATAACACAACAAGAAATGTTCCAACATAACATAAAAAATAAATAGTTTGTTTCTATGGTTTAACAGCCTTAACCAGCCATATAACCAACCCTGCTACATTATTGGCAAAGGTTTACAAAAAATGCATTTATAGATTTTGAGTTGAATATTAACTAACTTTAACACAATTATACTGTATTGTCTAGAAATTCTACTCTACAAAATAAATTTCTTACAAATGCTTATGGCAGATTGATTGCTTTATGTGCTAAAACCAATAGAAACACCTAACCATAAAGACCATGACACTGTTTTTGCCTGATAATAAATAAATGCCTGCCTTGTGTCTACGTGCATCTTTCAGGAAAAGCAGAAGCATCAGAAGATCAAGTACACACCCTGCTTCCTGTTCTCCCTTTCTCCTTTAACCACTCTGAACAACTTCATTCTTCTGCTTCCTCAATCACATCCTCAGTCTCAGATCAGATGGGAAGGATAAGACAGCTGAAAATCTCAGTTTGGTACCAGTGAATGCAGTTGGTGAATTTGAACAGTTTATGAAGCTTCTGTTGGTATTGACCAAATGTTTCATTCTTTGATTTTCTGACAAATGTGTTTGCAAATCAACAATCAGGTGAAGTCTTCTGAGATAACTGTTGTTGTAATTTCGGGCTATAAAAATATATGGAAATGAATTCAACCCAATATTGGAAAAAACTCCAAGAGGCAAACTTATTACTGTGTAGTTGAATAAATGCATGCATAACAGCTTACAGAAACAGACCATAAGGGGAATTAATGACCAAGCTAAACTAGGCAGGAGACGCAAAGGAAGAAATAATTTATGCCAAGTATGGGCACTTAGAACAGCCTCCACTAATGACTTTAATAGGCTGATAATCATGCTTAGACAATACCAGAAAGTCACTATAACAGCGGAGCAAGGAATTTTCATACATTTAAAAACGGTTGTCATTAGTACAACTAGGCTTGAATGTCTGATGCATGTTCACACACTGTCTCTAAATTTTTCTGGGTACTTTAGTTTTCCCTAAACATGCTCAAAAAAGTTAATGGGTTATTTATCACATAAAATACACTAAATGAGATTTTTTTAGATGATTTTTTGTAAGAAAAGCCATGAATAAATACTTTTTAGAGTAATAAAAGTAATCACAACAAATAAGACCAAAGAGGGACTGCTACTGAAAACATTGTACATCGTATACACAGTCAACTTTTTCACAGCCAAAGTTTGACAATTCTCAAAGGTCTTATTGGGCTGGAGCCTCATTCCAAACAAACATACAGTCACTACCGGTTTTAACAGGACCATGAGGCACTGTAACCCATGAAGAGGAAATTCCTCAATATAACCACTGGAAAAATAGGAGGGCAGACATTTTGAATTCTCTGGGGATGTCATTAATAAGCTTTTTATTCATTCTTATTAAGAAAAAGAAACATCTTTGAGTCATAATCACACACATAAAAACACTGGGAGTTAGAATAACCAATTCAAATAGAACTTTAAATCAAAATAAGCTACAAGCAGTAACATATAGGACCTCTACATTTTGTGAAAGGATCCAATTTGAAGAAAATTACTACGCATGGTAAACTAAACTCTGTCACAGAAGCCACAAACCACAAATACAAGCAGCATTAGTAAAAGCTGAGAGGGTTAGGGTTAGGGGGACTTGACTGGAATGAACGATTGTAGCTATATAAAGCAAAGTATTGTTTCCACAGAAGCTGAACAATGTGTATTTATATTCAATAAACTGAACAAAATAAGTAACATTAAAATAGGATTGAGAAACTAACTCCTATTTGCTTTATTCATTGCACCCACTCATATTTCAGCTTACAATCTACTTAAAGTAGATGAACTGTACAACATAGATAAATGACCTATATATGAGGCCGATAATTGGTTGCTAAACTAAGTGCGCTCCAATTGGGATCCACATGTTGAAAGAGTAATTCCACCAGTTGCTGTGTGAGACTCAACAGTGCAATCACTAAAGGCTGCACAGTGAGAAACAATGACATCAGGGATACACTGTTGACCCACTTCTGTGCCTATGGGCTGATCTCATGAAGCGGGACCACTGGGCTAACTGTGCTTTAAATATGAGAAGAAACACCATGACCCATTGCTCTGGCCTTGTAACATTCCCACATATTAACAACCCCAGCAATGAAATCCAATACTCTACATCCTTTCATGAACCCAAAAGTATTGCAGGGCTGTGACACTTTGTTTGATTATTTCATAGAAGTGGAACGCATCTCTGTCCATGCTAAAGATATATCTGGTATGCAAAGCTGCACTTCCTAGGAATATCACAGGCATTCAAATCTCCTCAATCGGTATGGCACACAAAGCCCAATTAGAGGCAATCCAAACTTAAGGCTTACCAGAACATTTTTACAATAAGAAAATGTGTCATTTGCATTAGACATAATATTAAATGATGGCTGGGTCAAAGGTCAACAGCTGTTCTAGTGGAGGACAAGGCCGTCATGGGAAATGTCTGGTATGCTCCTCTGAGACAGTTTTAGCGAAGCACAGACATAGGCCTCAGAAGTGACCAGCGTTTTTGAAATAGCCCAGAGCAGTAATGCTGGTCCAAAGAGGAGATATGCTTACACATCATACGCGGCACCAAGTGTGTCACTGGCACAAATACAATGGTGCCACTTGACACTCGCGCTGTGCGGGGACTTCCAGAGAAGAAAGGGAGGAGCAGGACTCTTTTAAGTCAAACTTTCAATGGTCATGCCAGACTGTCAATCAACAACCATGCTACAAGGTTAAGTTTGATAAAAGTCTTCATGTCCAAGACGTTTTCAGAAAGTTTAACTGTTTAAGTGATACTAACTAAGGTTGTTTGTATTTGTTACATTTTATTGTCGAACAGAGGGAATCTTGTCTTGAGCATGAAGTGGTAGTTTTTTTCTTTTTTTTTTTTTTTTTACTATTTTGCGACTATAACCTATCTAATTACCAGAGTCCAAAAAGAAAAGCTTGCAAGCACTCTCCAACAATCTAGAGGAAGTTCATGCATTTGTAATTTTAATACTCAATAAAATATGGAAAGCCTTGGGAGCGCTGACAGCTGCAGATTCATTATACGGTTTGTGTGTGCTCTCTGTTTTCATTAGTGTCCAATCCACAACATAGCAAATCTTTTAGCCAAGCCACTCCACCAGCCCCCCCATTAACTGCCCCCCAACCCACGTGAGTCTGAGGATTTCCACTCGAGCACAGCCTAAGCCTTTAATGTGGTGGAAATGGATACTATCTGGTCCACAATGCCCAAAGAACATCAAAGAACAAGTCAAATGGTCATGTTTTGCGCTTATTCCTGGCATCTGAAACATGATGGTTCAAAAACAACATATTATTACATAAACTCGCTAAACCTCGTGAATGTTGATAAACAGTTTGCAAATGTTTTCCATCCATAAAACTGTGGATCTTTTAGACAGCCATTGCAAACCAATTTCACAGGTGGAAAATTGGTAGGCTGAAACAGGAACTTTCATCACCCTGGTTTGGAAATCTGACAGATTTACAGTCCGGGAATGACAACTCTCAACTGGAATATAAGCTTCCAAATGAAAAGGAAAACTACGAATACTCCAAATGGGATACTCTCCAAATTAAGACAAGTTAGTGTAAGTATTGGCCGACATTAAGAGAATAGAAATGTTTCCAAGTCAAAATTGAGCAAAAGTCTTGAGAGGTTTCTGGAAGACTGCAGTGCTTGTTCCATATTGGGATGGGTTGG
This sequence comes from Mugilogobius chulae, assembly GCA_038363315.1. NCBI lineage: Eukaryota > Metazoa > Chordata > Actinopteri > Gobiiformes > Gobiidae > Mugilogobius > Mugilogobius chulae. Next base: position 18,943,166 of record CM076406.1, on the reverse strand, counting down.
TCGGTTGCTGGGAGGAGATGTAAAGCATAGGTGGAATGTTTGACTGCCAGGCCATTTCTTACACATGGGCTGTCTGTGTGATTGATGAAAAGACATGAGGCACGTCCAGCACCGAAATAAGCCACAACCCATAACATGAGGCCATGCTTCTCTCAACATGCCTATCAACAGAGTTTTGAGTTCACAATCTCTACATCAATTTAGGAAAGACTTAAGACCTGAAAATATTCCTCTCATCACATCACAAAATTACATAAGACTAATATAAGGCAGCTAAAAAAAAATGCTGTTTAAACAGTTTTTTACGGCGCTCCATAGTACTCACGAAAAAAAAAATATTTATCTCTTGTAATTGTAATTACGAGATAACTTTCTCGTAATTACGAGATAGTTTTCTTAGTTTTCTCGTAATTACGAGATAATTTAAATGGCTTTTCCCACATTCTAATCTGTATACCCACACGCTTCGTATAGGCTAAGCTAGTGACTTTATCCACAACGAGTAGTCTTTTCTGTGCTAGCTTGATGTTTCTAAATAGCTAAGATGTACTTGTGGATTTCGTTATGTTAAATTAAGTGCCTGTGGTCTTCACTGCAATGTTTACGGTCGACAAAAAGTATGAAAATAGCTAATAACGTGACTGTCAACTCACGCTACAGTTAGCATGCTATTATAAAGACAGCCAGTGTGTGGAGCTGTTCACCCACCAGAAAGAAGCTAGTGGTAATCGGCAGGTTTTTTAAATAAAACTCGATCTTCTTGACTGTTGACAGTCATCTCACTCATCCTTAGAAATGTGCGGCAGTTTTTCTGTGGCTCCAGCGTCTGGTTTTCAATTTATTTGGCCAAAAAGAAGAGAAATGCTGCACATTTGCTACACTTCCGCATGGATCACCCAGAGTGGGCGGGTACTGCAAAAATGCCCGTATGTTGCAAGTCTGTTGCAGCACTTCTCTCCTTTATGGCCAAATAGATTGAAAACCAGACGCTGGAGCCAAAGAAAAACTGCCGCTCATTTCTAAGGATGAGTGAGACTGACTGTCAGCAGTCAAGAAGATGAGTTTTATTTAAAAAACCTGCCGATTACCACTAGCTTCTTTCTGGTGGGTGAACAGCTCCACACTGGCCGTCTTTATAATAGCATGCTAACTGTAGCGTGAGTTGACAGTCACGTTATTAGCTATTTTCATACTTTTGTCGACCGTAAACATTGCAGTGAAGACCACAGGCACTTAATTTAACATAACAAAATCCACAAGTACATCTTAGCTATTTAGAAACATCAAGCTAGCACAGAAAAGACTACTCGTTGTGGATAAAGTCACTAGCTTAGCCTATACGAAGCGTGTGGGTATACAGAATGTGGGAAAACCATTTAAATTATCTCGTAATTACGAGAAATTATGTCGTAATTACGAGATAAATATTTTTTTTTCGTGAGTACTATGGAGCGCCGTATTTTGTTAAGGAAAAAAAAAAAAAAAATCTGGCTAGAAATGGACACAACTACAAGAATACACATTACTAACAAGGACACCTTTTGGTCAAAATTAAGGTTAAGCAATTCACCTTTGAGACTTCTGTTTTTTTTGCAATCACAAACTTAAACTTTTTACCAAAACAAGTGCAAAAGATCGCAGTAATTCACTTAGAAGAACCACTGCTGTAGTTTGACAAAAGCTTAAATCATCTAATTAAAGTAGCACTGCAGACAGAAAACAAAAATCACAATTCAGATTTTCAATTAGCAAATATACCCAACCCCACACAGTAGTTGCAACAGTGTCTCAACCAAGCTTCTATCTATTCAGTTGGCTGCATAAGTTTAGCCGCACTGACAGCTTTAGTTGTGCCATGCCTTTTAGTGAATCCAGCAAGACCACACATCAAATTTTAAGATGATCCAACTCACCCACAACGCTCGTGCTATCCGTAGGACTGACCCTTACTGAGCTGTGTCACTTGCTTGTGAAAACCAAGGCTAATATTTCATCCTTAAAGTGCATGTCCAAAAAATTCCCGGGCATCGCTGTGCGTTGGTGTTTCCCAGCCGCTCCTGCTGCGTTATGTCTCTGAGGTTGTGAGTCGAGCTGTGGATTTCAGCTGACTGGGCTGTTGACATTGTCCTCACTCTCTCTCGCTCCCCCTCCCTCCTCTACTCATGAACGCCCTCCCACTTTCTCTCTCACTTCAGGCTCTTGACAGCATCCATGTGGTCTGCTTGAAAAGGTGTGTACAGAGGATTCTATGTACACTAAGCATGCTATACGGATTCCCATGCTGTTTGGTGCCAAGCGTGAGAGCAACTTGAAAGGAAGTGACCCCTGACGGACAATACTTCTCACTAACACCCCGACTTGCAATGTCAGCTCCACCCTGCATATTCCCTCATTACTGGGATAGCACGCCCAAAGGAAAACCCTTTCCTGTCTAGTTACTGCCAATGCAGTGCGTGCACTTACTCCTGCCCACCCACACATGCCATTTATCGGAAAAGGACTTTACGTCAAGCTTCATCAATGTCAAATCAGAGATGGAGCTGCAATATGATGAAATATTTAAAAACTCGCCTTATTCACAGCTTCAGTAAAGGAATTTGTATGAAAGCAAGTGGAGCAATACATGGCATTAGGCTGTCATACATCACTGGTGTCCATCTCAAATTATATTAGACAAGTTAAATCAGTGAAATAAATAGTGCATATTAGTTAAGTTGCCTTTGATTTACAATGATCAAAAGGCTGAATTTTGGCTGCACCTTATTCTAAAACCTGTTTGCTCCAATCCTCTTGCATAACACTGCAACTTTCCCCTAAAAAATAAATGTGATCATTGTGAGCAAAATCTGATCACTTTCAGTGCTTCCAAACTCCTCTTTGTTAAAAACTCTTTCTCACAATGGGTTTATGTGGCAGATGCAAATACGGGCATTTTCAGCTGTTCAAACAACAGTGCTGTAAATATGATACAAACCCTCAACATCTCCAACCCAATTCTATCTGGGGCCTTTAGACGGGTGAAGCAGGAGTCATTCCACCATTTGTCATATTTCTCTAGAGACCTCAGGCAGATGTCACAGAGTTGGTGGTAAAATGCCTGAATGCATTCCTGGGAGACCCCTAGAGATACATCCATTAACCCACAGGACTTAGCTGAAGCCAGATTATCCTAATAGCAGCCACTTTCAATTTGACTGTGCTTTTCTGCTGTGTTGCATTTTACTATTGCATTTGATTAGGTTCATTCAATTACAGTTTTGTTAACGTGTTCAGTCATAAAAATAACTAAATGCTTTCAAATATACAGTAAATTTGTGTTAACAGACAAATATCTCAAACGATAAAGCAAGTGGCTTTTTAATGCATTCATCATAAACATTATCTTATAATCTCAAAAATTCACGAGGGTCTGGTGCAGACCTCCATGAGGAGGACCCTGCCTCCATCAGGAGGTTCCTCCACCCAGAGGACCGGAAGTAAACCAAAACAAATCTATTTTTTAGTTTTTTAATGTGCAGACACTAAAATAGAGTCTAAAACTGTAAAACTGTTTGTTATTGTAAAGGAAAAGCAGGTAGACCTTTATGAAAGTTGTTTGTTTAAATTGTCCTGGACTGCATTGACTCTGCGTTAAAAAAGAAAATAATAAGTTAAGCTCTTCACATTGTCACTGTGTGTGCCAGGAGGTGACCACAGATTGTGGCCTTCCCCTGGATTTGACTTCGGTAAACTCACACTTTTCAATGCAAGTTGCTCTAGACATAGGCACCATGAAAACCAGAGCCGTGCAAACAACTTCATGAGGCCAGGGGTTCAAACTTAAAAAAAAAAATACACATTTAACAGTGCACTTTGCTACTTTGCAGGTGAAAGATCTGACATCTACATGTCTTGCTCCCTTTTCTTTGAATGTTCCAGAATAATGTATCAATAATATCTCGTATCTCCACAGAGACAAACAAATAACACCACCAGATCAACTCACAAGTCAAATCTGTGAAGGGAAGAAACACAACATGACAATCTTGTTCTGTTCATTATACCGGTAGCACCTTTGCAACTTCTAATCTAATGGAGGCAAACAGAGATTCTGCCTGAAAGACATAACAGCAGCCTTCACCTACCACTCAAGAGGTTCTCTAAATGTCTAATCTGCCTGTGCTTGTCATTACAATGTCTTGTGCCAGAGTCTGAGTACCAAAGATATGTTGTTCAATAAAGCTTTTCTAATGCTTTTTGCCTAAGTCTTGCCAGAAAGAAATGAAAATATGCAGCATTCTGATTCATTGGCTTACAGCAAACTGAAAAGCACTTAGTCTCAGTTGAAAAAAATAGTGAATGGAATATTGGATAAGCCTCTATTCATTTGAGGTGGTCTCTCCCACACACTCACTGAACTATATCATCCTCTTATGATAACTCACGCCAACAGGTAGTCATGGCGATAATAAGCAAATATGGTGCTCTGGCAGAAAAAGGGCCTCGAGGGATTTCTGTGCTGAACCGTGGTAAGTTTAAAATGCTTTATGGGGTGTTGTTGCCTTGTCTATTATTTAGGGTTTCTTTTGACCAGACAGCCCTTCTTACGTTGTTTTGTTGGTCAAAGAATTCGTTGTGACAGCACTTGCACGGAGGCATTTCTTTGCAGAAATAAATTGCCCTGGGATTGCTGCACAAAGCTGGGCCTCTCGACAACAACAACACAAGGGTGCATTTTTGACCCGTCTATTTGCATTTGAGCTGTAAATCATGACCAAGGAAAACCAAGTGACAATAGAGCTATAGCAATGCATCTAAATCTAGTCACTAATGTTTATTCACTTCTATGTTGACTTCTATAAAACAAGTAAGTGCACATAGACCTAAGTCAAGACACCGGTTCTAACTTGCAATGTTTTTATCCTTTATCAACTTCTCTCACTTAGGAGTCAACATTAACTGACCTTTTGTCATTTAGTCAATTATTCAGTCGATGATGACTTAGTTGCCAAAATTTAAAGATTTTACAGATTGCAGCAGGAAATAGAAGGCATGAAGTTAGCTTGTTTTTTTTTAGTGCTTTTTAGTACTCAAAAATGACTAGTTTAAAAATATATCTTGAGAAATTTGCCACACACAATTTTTAGTCATCTTCTCAATCTGAAGACAAGGTTTAGTCGACTAAAACCATGCAAAGAGGTAGAAAAATTATGGAGAATAATCTCCATAAAATGCTTTATTGACCATTATAACATAACCTAACAACAGTAGAGCTAGGCAATATATTGAATTTGAGATAATATTGTGAATGTTGTTCTCAAGATATCCAAAAATTAAATTCTGAGTATATTGCTTATAGAAATAGGAAGAAAAAATAAATAAATAAATAGCTAAAAATACAAGTGATTGTGTAAACTTTCAACTAAGGGCATAAACGTGATATTTTTGCAGTTTTGTGATTGCTTTGACATTTGTCGAGCCAGAGGTTGCATTCACATGACATCACAAAATAATATAGGCCAATCATTTTGAGGATCAAGCTAAAATTCATTGTAACACAAAAAGTGAATGGTAGTACATCACATGAAATTACAATATTAATACAAAAAAAGAAAAACTTGCCTGCTGACATCATTAGATTTTAATTTTAAGTAAATGCAACCTACTAACGTAAACAAAAAAGTTTTAAAACACTGTTGGATTGATAAAATAATCTACTGAATATAGTCATCGAGATATGCCTGAAAAATATCGAGGTATTCATTACTGTCAATATCACACAGCCCTAGTGGGGAATGCCTGACTAGAAAGGTCTTGTGTGAGTTTAGTAGACACATTATTAGTTCTTTAAAACAAATTAATATCTTGCTAAAATTGTAATGTAAACTTTCCCAGAATTGTGACATGAATTTTAATGTTTATTGCCCACTTCTACAAGACGATCTACACAACTTACATCAAATTACGGCAGACTGATTATGCCATCTTTTCTCACACTTTTCAGTTAAATTTCAGCTGTCTCCCAACGCTTGCATATTATTTCATAAGAAATATGTATGACTATTCTGGGAGTGCTTGTTAACACTGGGCACATGAACGACTCCTTTGTGAGTGGGGTGGATTGTTAAGGTCAAAGTTCAGCCCCTAGTCTGCTTCAGTACCTCCGCAGTCTGCCTGGATATGTGCCAGCTCAATGGTGTCATGTTTGAACAATGTCTCCGCTTTCCTGGCTGACATGGCACTCGTTGGTGCTGTTTAACACATTCCTATACATTTTTAAGTTTATTTAATATCAGTACTATAAAGCAAGTTATTGTTAAACAGCTTTAGGGAAAAAAACTAAAAACTTGGACTTTGCCAGATGTGTTCATTCTAAAGCAAGGTTAATATCTTTCCCTCACTCTGGCAATGGGGGCCTTCTGTCACACTGTACAATGTTAGCTATATGACATTGGAAGACATTGTAAGCAAGTTTTTCCATGTGTTTTTTTCTGATGTTCTAAGAGCATGTAAATCAAAAGTTATAGTCCTTTTTCCAACAAAGTGCACATTTATGACCAACTCAAGTTTATTTCCACCTAAGCTGCAGGGGGTAGTCCATTTTCACGGCAAAAGAAGCTTCTAGCCTGAACGTGGCATTGGTTATATGCCAAAATATCACCATAAAACATCTGGAAGTCATAGGTTTCGCTAATACTGGCGCATTGTGAACAGGTGTATGTCTGCAGTCATGACCCTTTAAGTGACCTCTGACCTTTTGTCATGGTTGGAGGCTCTTTGAACCCAGTGACACTGCTGGACACAGATTACAGCGTCTGAACAGCCAAGGTCGAGTTACCACCAGCTCTACACTTCAAGGCTTCTTCATATCAACAGAAAAACTTCAAAGACCATTAATTGTCTGTGAAAAGATTTTTATCACTTACCATGGGTAGGAGGATCATCTAAAAACAGACATCTCGACTCCAACCACCACATTTGTAACATTGTAGGCCTCAGCTTATAAAGTTAGCATTTGACTAAAATCATATTTTTTCCCCATTTATTTCACTTTCAGTTTCTTCCCGTGTTATCTCTTTGATCAACCTGCAATAAATGTAGTATTTCAGTCTCTTTCTGAGCACATGCATAAGACTACCATCAAGTTTGCATAGCTGCACCACAACTATCTCCAAACTCTCCAGAGATGCCTGAAGAATAACAAACACTTCCTGTTTATCCCTGCATCCAGTCAGAACAGGCTGTTCTTAGCTGCCATTCATTCCAACACAAAATTGTGGATATTATAATGTTATCAAGAAAACATATTTCAAAACAAAATAGTTTTCATAAATTACAAACTTGTATTTGCCAGTGTTTATAGTAGTTAACCTTTGCTCGATCAACATTTGTCAGATACACGTGCCTTGTATCCAGTCACAATGGGGGTTTGTCAACAGCTCTGTTGGGGTGGGAAGAGTCACCCATGTTATTGCTGAGAATTATTACCCCCCTAAGTAAAAGCCAGCTGAGAATGGACTCCCTGTGCTACTCGACATTGACTGAACTGTGTAGTCACTTGGACAGTTTTGCTTTCATGCTATGGAGTCACATGTCAGACAATTATTCTAATGGCAAACCATGATTGTCAACTAAATACCAGACATTATGGCTCAATTGTCAAAACAAATGATTTGCTAGGATAATTTCTCTATACTGTGTTTTTCCACCTGTAATCGCACTCAAACAATTGTCAATTCAAAACTTGAACCAGGCAATTGACAAAATTCACAAGACACAAGTTGTACATCTCCCCCTTTTTTGATTAATTGTCCATATAGATATGTATTGAAGGTGATGGCTTTAACATCTGCTTCACATGTAACATATAAGAAAAACTAAATCTAGACAAAAATATGACACTCTATTATAAAACTTACATTGTCAACAAACCATATGGCATATGTTTGTTTTCGAGTGCACATACATAACTGTCACACCATGCTGGGTGACGCAGTGGGAAGAGTGGAGGTGGTGGAGAGACGCTAAGAAGTCTCATTGTGCATCAATTACCGTGAGAGGGGCTAAACACGGTAGTGATTGAAGCCAGCTGAGACCCAGCAGAGCTCCTGGAGAGGCAGACGCACACTAGGCCCCACGGCTCTGAAATCAATCTATTTGTTTTTGACTATGGCATATAGACACTTAGAAAATCAAAAACAACAAACTGCTTAAGCTGAATATTTCACAAAGCAAATGTACTTTCTCCTTGCTTTGCTGAGGACTTTCCACTGATTGCATCCACGTTGTGGAAATCACAATTATTTTAATCTTGTTTGGTCTTAACTGAAGCCTCTCCATGATTGCGATGATGCCAACTTGCCAATCACAACAGCACAATGGCTTGACCTCATCTGAACTCATTGAAGCGATTGTAAAATGCAGTCAAGTGTGGCCAGACAAAACTATTACGCAGCCATCTACTCATTAATGTACCATATTTTCAGTGCAATGTAGATCCGTTCTGTTTCAAAATCCACTTGGCATGATGAAAACACACATGGTTACTCAAAGAAGCAAGTTGGTTAAATGAAAAGCAGTAGTCACAATCATTTTCCTGCTTTGCACAATCAACAAACTTTACCAAAACAGACTATGACCTCTATGTTACCAATCTGGGCTAATCACATCTCCACTAGCTGCATTCAATCAACACACATTGTTTCAATTACAAGCTATTTAAGTTAAATGGCCAGGTCAGACCTCGTATTATTGTCCCATTGCATGCTTTGAGCAAAAATGTGGGTCAGCAGTTTTTTTTTCTCTTCACTGCCTTTTCCTCCCTCCGCATTTTAGTTTCCTCAGTAGAACAATGAGTCTGCCCTTTTTTCCTCCCAAGACAACAGGATTAGAGACAAGTGGCATTATTACAGCCTCAAATGGCACAGACAGAAGACACGCCCTCTCTCAAAGTTTTACAGAAAAATATGAGATGAAACTTATTGACTTCACGTTTTACCAACTTGGTGAAAAAAAAAAAATCTATGGGAAAAAGTGCTTATTTCAACAAACATACAAATATGTTTTCAAAAGACCTTTGCTTTGCTTCACTATTGGGCTACTTCTTTTATCTGAGCATGACCAGTATTTTATTTTTATCCTACTAACAAACTAGTGTAAAGAAAAAAAAATGAATGAAATGTTCTTGGGAATTTTACACAGTATGTTATATACCAATTTTACACATGGCTTCTACAGATCTGACTTGTAACTTGACTTCAGGTCAAGTATTTGTAACTTGCCCTGAGGTCAAGTTACAAGTACGGAAATACTTTTAATGCCAAGCTATGGAGCATTTCAAGAAGGGCAATAACATCTCCATGGATACAACATACAAGCAGGTAAATACTTTCCAACAGAAAACAGTTGTGCGGTGCCGGAAAAGTATTCGTAGTTTGGGCATCTCACTTGCACATGAATTCAAATCTCTGTGAGCTCACTTCACTTTTATTCCCCTCTGAAAAGCCGTTGAGATGGGAAGGAGAAAGAGATCAATGTGTGAACAGGAAAAGCAGCTCATCCACAGGTCTGTCCTCAGCCAAGGTCAACAGCTTCGCACTAAAGTGACAGCGTAGTTTCAGAGAGACACAGCTGACTCAGCACTGGCCCACATTGTGCTAGCTTCATAGGGGACCATGGTTAAACAAGGGAACCAGGCCAGGTGCTGCAACTGGAACAAACCACAACTAAAAATACACATGGTCTAAGCAAGCAATTGATATTTCAGAATGTTAAGACGTTTGGCACTTTTTAAATGTAGTGACCACTTTTAGTCAAGGAAAACTGATAGAATTGTAGAGATGCAGCCATCAAGTTTCCCAGCCAGGTCACAATTTTGCTTCATATTATATCTTCCAATTAAATGAAAGTGGGGAGCGTGGGGGGGTATGTTCCACCTATAGGTCAGTGGTTCCACCCCAGAAAGGTCGCACTTTACTGTGGCTTAATTCAAGTGCAACTTACTTACTTAAAGAGGAAATAATGCATTATGATATGACAATTTCACAATTCAGTTTTATTCGCCATATCGTAAAAGCCCCATTCCAACTGATTAAAATCTCCCAGAGATAAATCAATCACAGCAGGGCTCTTTTCATTCATTCTCTCTGACACAGAACAATCCTGCAAACCCTTTTTCCACTTCCTCTTTCAAAGTCTGATGGAATGTCAGGAAGCCGAGGTGTTGATAGCAGATTAGAGTTTTAGGATGCTCACTCCCTAATGTAAGTGAATGTCTGTACAGGTGAAATGGGTCAGATACAGTACAATTACATAGCTTAGGAAAAAAACTATCTGTATTCTGATTTAGTGCTGAGGAAAGTAAAGCTCCATCCAACAAACTAAAAGATTAAGTATGCACAAAATTTCTTGTCTCTCAAAGCACTGCTCTGCAAACATGGTTTAGTTTATGTACTGTACAGTCGTCAAGGCAACCTGGCAGCAAATCAGAGCTCTGCACTCAAGTGGTTCTGGTCCAAGGAAAGGAAAGAGTGAGTGAGAGAAGGAGAGATGGTTCACCAAAATGAGACATACTGAAAATGTTATATTCTATGCTCTATGCTGCAGGCACAAAGTTATAAACTTTGTACTTAGTGTGTAAATTTTAAACTCTGCTCAAATGTTGAAAAGGGATGACACTGCAACAAAAGAAAACAGAGTTGGATAATCAAATGTCAAAAACTTTACATTACATTTACAGTGGCCATTAGGGCTGCAGTCCTTTAGTCGTTTAGTCGATTAATCGGTCGATGGCATCTTAGTCGACCAACATTTGTATTTATCGACTAATTCTTTTAGATAGATTCTAAGGTTTTATCTTGAACAGGAACAAAAATTTGCAATTTTGTAAGGATTTGGAACTGAATTATTGGTGTAATCTGCCGTTTTATACATATATACCATGTTTCCTATTCATTTTGTGTATAAATTGTTGTTTTTGCATGAACTCCAATGGATTTTTAGTATTTATGTATGGGTCAGATAAAAAATGAGTCAATAAAGAAGAAAACATACTTTTTAGTTTCAAAGCTTTAGCCACCCCTCCTTTTTAGTTGATTAATCGGTCGATGGGGCGTACCTTTAGTCGACCAAGAATCTCTTTGGTCAACTACAGCCCTAGTGGCCATAGAAATTAGCCAACACTAGATTTATTACAATAAAATGTCCGAATCAAAGCTCATTAAAATCTCCATGGGTTTTTCATTTAACAAAAAAATAAACTGATTACTCACACATATGCCATTTCAAAAACTATTGCATTTCTATAGTCACAAGTAGTGAGTACTGCCTGGACAACAATGCTGAACTACACTAAATAAAAAGTATTATGCTTGGTTTGTTGTGAAATGCATCCACATTTTCTTTAATATGTCAACCTTCAAACTACTGTAGCCTAAATTGCCCTATAAAGAGCTTACTTTTGGGCTGGATCAGACTTGCAGTTAATTGCACATTTAAGTGATTGTACTGTGAACTGTATGCCGCTGGTTGAAATGCTCTCTCTGTGGTCTGATGTACATGTAGCAGCAGCCTGCACAAGAACTCTGAACTTTCAGCTTAATGCGACTAATCCACTTTCCAACACACACAATAGCAATGAACTTGGTCAAGGGCATGGGTAACATCAGTCAACACACAATGTTGTTTAGCAGCAGCCAGCAGAATAATTCCTAGCTTTTAAACAATGTAGAAGTAGGTGGTTGATAAGAAAATGTGATGATGGATCATGCTACATTGTCACACATGAAGAAAAACTAAATTGGAAATAAAAGAAATCAAATACAGAACAAGGCTTTGAACTGAAAGTCAAATTTCAAGAAATGTATATTGTATCTCAGCAAAACACCAAATTGATACGAGCATCACTAAAGTCATTTGAATTAATCATCTAGAAAGGCTCTCACTGAACTTGCCTGGATATATAAATAATATATTGTATGACTACTGTGTCTCTTTTTGAACTTTCAGCGTGATTGACAGATTAATTAGTCAATCAGGGACAAAAATGATTTTAATGTGAGGTGAGTAAAGTTAGATTTTGATCTAAATTACAGAGGACCAATTACCTCCTCAAATGCGCCACGTAAATAAACTAATCTGACTGACCGGTACGTTGTGGAGTTTATCTGAAACATGGGCGAGAGGGAAGGTGACCAGACTCACTCTTCACAATTTGCTGAAGTGTGGGCTCTGGATCCCAGGCAAACACTGAAAAGAATTAGAACAAGGCAGAACAGCCAGAACAGCCAGATGAATAATTAAAACCAATTGAGGAAAAGTATAGCACAAGTACAGAAAGAGGAAATCAAAATTATGTTAAAATCAACTGAAATAAAACAGGCATAGAAAATAGAGTCAAAATGGAGCTCAGAAAACAGCACAATAAAACACTTAATGAATGAATAAATTGTGGAATCCTTCTTTAATCTCATCACATTACATTCTGAAAAACAACTAGAATATTTTTTATCTTTTTTAAATTCATTTTTTTATTCAAACACATGTTAAATGACAGACTGTACACCATCTGGCACTCTCAAACCAACAGGAGTAGAACTCATTCTCTCATTTTAATCTCACCAGGACTGACCAAGCTGCTATAATGTACAAACAAATACAAACACGCTTTATTAAAAAAACACAGTGCAAACAGACACTGAGCATCCCAAAATAATCTGCCCCTTTACATGGTTGCTAGGACATGCTCCGGTCATTTGATTTCCCCTGTTGGCTCCCATCATTTGTTTAGCCCTACACTTCCTGAATGCTGATGGCCGATAGTCTCCTAGTTTATACAAGTACAACAAGATGAAAAACAGTACACTGCACAGTCTGGGAGGCAGTTCAGTGTTGGTCTATACTGAGAGGCCGAGTGCATGTCTGTGTAGAGGGGGTCTTTCATAACCACGGAAACCCATGCACAAATATGGAGGTCACCTGATGTCTGCTTGGAATATTACCTGGAAAAAAAAGATGCTACAAAAAACAGGAAACATTTTGTCAAAGTATAGTTCAGGTAAAAAATGGTTTGGATTTCCATGTTTATGTCTAATAATAGATCAGAAAAATGTGTTTTTTTTAATATTGTTAGTGTTTTAGACATGGCTTAACTTGAGTTGGCTTCTAAAATTGTGTAAAACACCTTAAAACATATTGTTGTAAATCATTTGTAAGCTCAAAATACATTTCGTAGTATTTTTGGCAAAATATCGGGTACAGTGCTATTAAAGTTGGGGTACTAACCTTTTCAGTTGTAAATTAGTAAACTTTGTGTTTTCCACTAAAAAGTCTATTAAAAATGCAGCACTTTATGAACTACTATCTGAACTGAATAATAAAGAATTTTAGTTTTTATCAGAAGCAGAATGCTGCGCTTTGATTGGCTGAGCTTGGGTGGTCCACTCCAGTTTCACTTTGTTGTTTGCAAAAAGAAGTTTACAAGCCATAACTGCAAGCAAAATGAATACATGTTGATATTAACCATGTGTCGAAGGATTTATGAGAGGAATTTTTAACAGAATAACACAGTGTTTTAGATTTCCTTTATTAAAACCAAAATTGCTACCTCTGTTGTTTGTATTTCACCCAATAATTGTCTTTTTTGTAAAATATACTTATTTGAAGCCACATAGTAACCTAGAAATAAAAAAAAAATCAAAAATACCTAATTTAGTAAATCTTTCTTTTTTTCATATATACTGTATGGACTATATTGCCGGCTTAGCAAAGCATACTATGTATTTTGCATGAAAACTGCATGTGTGATCACCACTACAAAACATCCTTTTGTATTTTTACATCAAGCTGAAATCCACATCAATCATCGTCACTTCCATCTGTTCTAAGTGGCCTTTTAGAGACAGATGAGAGGATAATGGACTATTGACTAGAAACTGGTCTACAGGGAGAAGGCTTTTGTTACAGGTGAATGCAACAAAAACAGCAATGTAGACTAAGGCATAGACAAGTGAAGAAAACAGATCACTCACTAATATCTCCCCAAAAATGGCTGTGCACGCCTTGCCTTTCTACAGTCTATTTGAATCGCACCATGGCTTGAAACCTGGATGAGATCAATCTGGATCTTCTCCATAGGGACAGGGTAAAGAAGGCCCCATTTCAGCGAGGTACTCCAGAGACAGAAGCCTATTCATAGCACAGCTGAATGTAGTAGTTGTTGCACACCACGCGGTTGTGCCTTGGAGAAAGGGGTTTTTGGAGAGAGGTTAGCAAGAGAGAAAAGATTTATAACACTTCACCCCATGGTTAAGGGTGGTATTTGCACAATTCATCAATAAATCTTATCAAAATCATTCTGGTAAAGCTCAATAAAGTGAGCTTAAGAGATCGTTTTGTTTTCTTTTTTAATAAACTATTTCCTTAGTGTCAGTCAAGTACAAGCTTCCTTTTCAGCTACTGTATTGAGACATTACAGGACTGGAAAGAAATGCATGAGAAACAGCGATGCCAAATATAGTTTCCAAAAGTTGAGCATGAATTATGATTATGCAAGGCTTATAAAATACTTGCATGTTTAGTAATGACTTTCAGATTTGAACAGTGGTCATCAGGGAGGTTTTATCTGATACCAATGTTTGTAGTAGTATTTCTGTCTTTGGTCAAATAACTGATTGTCTGACCACTTCCAGACCCTGCAGGTGAACAGGATACACCGCATACAATTTATCATGGAGTAGAGTGGAAAACATGATAGCTGAATCATATTTTGAAGCGTGTTGAGAGCTACTGACCATGTCCATAAAACATACACATTCTGTATTTCAATTTGAATGATTTGCAGCTGCCTAAAGTGCATGTTCTAGCCAACAAATTACATCTAAGAGACCCAGACACTGAAAAAGTCGTTATTAGTGATATAGTAAAAAACGATACAGCTGCCACAACCTTCAGTTTAATGAGATTTTTATTTCTGAAACATAATCGTGAACCACAAAAGCCGCTTTGAGAATGTAACTGCAAAGCCTAGAACATAATTTTATCATTGTAAAGTTTAATTTTAATATACCTGTAAAATGGAGCCAAGCAAAACTTGGGACGTGTTAAATAATTGTCAAGCCAGCACCCTGCGTGGACATCTGGCATTGTATAGAGCATAAGAAATTTTTGCAGCCTGGATCATGTCAAATTATACTTTTGTATTTTTAATTACATTAGATTAGTCTTGATTGGGTTAATTTTGATGTCTGCCTCTTTTTAATGGTGCTTTGAAAAGGTTTTAAAGGAAAATATTGAGATGTTTTATTACTTGAATACTACACTTTTTGATACAATGATACAATACAACCCCAACACCACAATTACTATTTCCACGATGAGAACAAGAAGGGGTAAAAAATCCCTCACCTGAAAAAAACACAATGGTTTATGGTCCACTTTTCTTCAAAAAAGCATTTATGCAGGTACTCACTATTATTTCACTTTACAAAGCTTGTGTATTCGGCATCAAACTTTTCTGGGAGAACGAACCAATTGGTCTAAGACTTGGAGCAGGGAGAACCCCAAGGGAAAGAAGCCAGTACAGAGCACGGGACTCTCACGGACAGTGGAGGATTTTTCCCACAATCAAGCACACAAACACAGGCACATGGGGCAGAGGAAAAGACCCCAGTCTACTGAGGGGTGAGTATGTGTGTGAAAAGGGGGGTGGGGGTCTTACAATAACACAGCTTAAAGAGGAACATGCTATGGCATATCTAGTGTGAAGAGGCCCCGGTGTTGCATGGTCCAAGCAAAAACGTAACATTTGTCTTAGTCCTTCTGGCCTCTGTGTGACCCTCTTTGAAGGTTAGAGTCGACTAACAAGGCAAGGATATGGTTGGATGTTTCGGCTAAAATGCAAATGAAGTAGAACAAAACGCAATATGTGATCTGAAGCAAGTTACATAAGTCATAAGCCTTTTCTTACAATAAAATATATGATAATGAAATGAGCCGCTTAAATAGGATCCAGGTATGTATACATGTATATACATCCTGAACTGGTATGACAAAAAATACTTTGTCACATTCACATCTAGCAAACAGAGGTTGTTTTAAGTGCCTGAATTGCACAACAGGGGAACATTTAGAGAAAAATATGCACACATTTATTCAAGAAGCTGTGCAAAAATTGTCTAAATATTTCCTTTTATAGAAGTAACTCAGAGTTTAGTATCAACAGAGCCATTTTCAATAAGAAGCAGGAATGCACAGGAGGAAAAATAAACATCCTAGTGGTTGTAGCTGGGTTATTTAAAGCTAGATAATACAGCAACCCAGACACAGTACATCTAAGAAGTCTGCCATATCTGAATTAAAATTATAAAAAATATTTAGTTTTGCTCTGGTAAATATGTCTTTACAGAAGAAAAAATATATAATACACATAACAATCACGGTCAGGCTCAGTTTGGATTTGTATTACTTATTTATGTTTTTATTGTGTATACCTGTACACAAAGGCACTAAGTGTAATGAGCTGAATGATGACTGATAAAAGACATCCCAACTGAGTCTTTTAGTCTAATTTCAAAAGTGAACCTGAGACATGAAGGTGAGGTGAAACCAGCATCAACTCATTGCATTGGGAGCTTTGATAAATGCTTCCAGATGTGCTGTAGATCCCCAAGTGAAAGACCCGCTTTGTGCTCAGCTAGGTAGCACGCGTTCAACTCCCTGGAGTACACCCCCCGCCACCTTTTCCTTCCCCTCTTCCATCTACTGACAAAACCGATCTGGCTTTTCCTCAGTAGCTTAGAGTAATATTAGCTGAACAGAGGAGGCAGGAAAAGGGGCTAGAAAGCTTGGATGCCCACATCCCAACCCCGAGCCCTGTAGCCTGTTTGGACGGTGCCTAATTGCCTGTGACTACTTGGAGACAAGGGACCGAGACAAACTATTTGACTGACCTATTAATATTTGAGTATTTCAAGAAAAAATAGAGAAGAGTAGTAAAAACAAAAAGACAAGGTTTGCTTTGAACACTACTCCATATTGGATTTACTTTGGAAGGACAAATTAGAAAAGAAGCCATACACACACACACCTGCCTCTGAATATTACCACAATCATCTGGCAATAGTGCACATTAAATATAAAATAACAAGCCTTCATAATAACCACAAACTTCTCTCCGCAGAACAATGCACAGTGAAACTGAGACTGAAATTACCTCTAAATTACACCACTGATGGAAACATGCAAGTCTAATCAGGTAGTCAAGGCAGCAAGCTACTGTTTCTGAAAACACTACGTCCTGCAAAATCACCAAAACCCATCTAACAAAAACACAAACTGAATGAACAGGCTCTGTATGTGAAAGATGTTGATGTTTTCTCATGCATTTCTCATTTCTCTAACAGAATGATTAGGCCTTGTGTCTCACTGCATTCACCAACTCCTTCTATTGGTCTGCCATGCAGAAGGTAGATTTGCTATTTTACTTATCCTTTTATAAAATGTTCTACTCTAAAAGACAAACTTGAAAACTATTCTACAACCTTAATCGACGCTTTTGGTCAAATCTAATGACAATAAATCCACTTGAGGGTTAGATCACTATAAGATCATATTATGGGCAGAAGAAAGAAAAAAAAATAATCACACCCTTGTACAATAATACAACTCGAGGTGCCAGTAAATGTACATTATGATACTATCAGGGCTTCACAGTCGGGTGAGCTGAACTTGTGCCAGTGGTCTTTGGCATACAGGTGCATTCCTGCCACACTTTCATTTTACAAACGGTACAGCAGAGAACAACATAAGCAGTGTGTTTGGGAAACAGACCAGGAAGAATATTACATTTACAGCACGCATGTCAAGGTTTACCAGGGTTGACTAATAGGTCATTATTGTGAAACTGGCAAAGGCAGCATTACAAAATATCAAAAAGCTATGGTCAGTTTTGACATATTTTTGTTCTCAATGCCCACAGGAGACTAGATATGAGTTGGGGTCCACAAGATACTAAAAAGAACATTGTGGTGTTCAGTTAACAAAATAATTCCCTTTCTGTGTGTGTGTGTTTTTGTTTTTTTTTAATCCTCTGCATGATGTTGATTCATTTAAGAAGCCCATTATACACCACTTCTTATTTTACAACATCAGGCTGACATTATAATTCAGAAGCTACAGTAGTCAAACAGTTTTGTAGCCATAAGCCATTTAAAATTCACAAGGAAGATTTCATGACATCATAAATGAACATGCATAAAATATAGTGGCTGCAAATATATATATGCTATTAAAACTGGCCTTAAGCAGCACTTGTGACTACGGACAGAGAGGATGGGTGTTGGGTCGTGCAACTCTAACAGACGCAACACTGTCTGGAGAGGGATTATTCCTTCTAAGCTAATTACTCCCAGACTCCTGCTTCTGCCTTGCCAGAATCTACAGTGCTGCTGATACAGTGGGCACGCTGCCTGTCTGTCCAGAGCACTGAGGGGAGACAGGGCTGGAGCGGGGCTGACAAGAGACTGTGCGCTCAAGCTGGACTTCTGCTTTTTGAAAACACTTTAAAAAGAGGAGAAACTATATTTAAATGTTAAGTGTTGCTACCAGGGAAAGGACAATGGAACTTGGACAAGTTTGAGGGCAATATTTGGTCAGTCACTTAAAGCTAGAAGTGTTTAGTTGGCATTTGTGTATAACATTTCAGGTTGTAGAGACAATAACTCTGGCATTGCATGTTAAATAAGAATTTCTCTGTAAAATTTGGGGAGAGGGACAAGCAGCACATAATGCACTGGTTTGTGAATAGGTTGCCTTCATATTCTGGAATGTGGTGATATTGTGAAGTTAGATGGTGGCAAATAGCCAGAAAATTAAAGAAATTTATTTTTTAAGTAAAACTCTATTTTGTATCCAAGCAAGCTCTGGGTAAAAACAAAGATTTTATGATGTTTTTGTCTATCAAAAACATACTTTTAAACATGTTTAATGTCAAAAAGCTACACAATTGATCTTTAATTCACACATTTTCAAAAGGTGATTTCTATTAGTGACTACTACTACAAAAAAAGTATTTATTATTATTTTAGTTGCTGTCCATCTGTATCAAATTTTATTGACGTAAGAGCGCTGTGATGTTACTTGAAGAGACCCTGTTCCTCATTAGATCAAGTCATCCTCATCTTTGGTCACAATTTGATTTTATTATTTTTTAGTTTAAATTCAATTTGCAGAATGAATAAGTCACTTGATCAAATCCAAAACATACACAACCACACAGGGGAGATGCTTGGCAAGGAAACCAAATATTACCAGTGCAGTGTGTGGCCCTTGAGGCTTGTAACTAACACAGAGATGCACTGTACAAGCAACCTTCACCTCAGACACCCACATAGCCTCAAGCCTCTAGCTCTGACCAAGCCAACTGTTCACTCTCATTTCAACTAAGAAATCCAAACTGTTGCTTCTCTTCATCAGACATTGAGCACACTAATATGCTATGACAGATGTTTTCAGTTGACACAGCAATCCCATAATCTATAAAAGCCATCAATAAATAATTTAATATCTACAGTAAGATCCACACTTTGTAGTAATGTTGCAGCAATGTCCACAAAACAGCATTTTGTAATTTATAGACTCTTAATTGTTTAAAAAGACTAATCTGATGCACGGATAAAACTTATGAGGAATAAATAGACCGCGAAAAAAATGTATTAATGCAAAAATAAGGGAGTTTTTCAATATTTGACTGACACATGAAAACGTACAAATAGTAATTATTTTGTCCATCCATAGAACACATACATTTCAATACATTGGGTATTGTATGTCTAAACCAGTACAAAAGATTAAGGCGTATTAAAAGATCATGGGATTGTACTGCTTAGAGACATACATCCAGCTACAGTGCTTTTCAATAAATCCATCTATAGCTTACTTCTTGTTCGCTGTTGGCTATTTCTGATTTCATACCAGTATGAACTACTTGCAAAATCTCAACAAGTTTCTTACTGCAAACAACTATTAATTGTAATGCACTTATTTCAGCCACAATCAATCTTTCGTTTCTTTGACTGACATCCAAATTGTTACGGATCCCTGCAGCTTAACTTGCCACTCCAATCTTGATCCATTAAGAGGAATGTAGCAGATGCTAAGTGCTCCTTCTCAGTGCAAAGCCATGTGGTGTGGGTGAGTAGAAAAGGATGATTTTGTGCTTAGCGTGGTGCTGTTCTTGTAAAGCCTCAGCAACTGGCCAAGGGGTCTCTCACTGTTGCATTACAGCCAGATGTGCAGCTAGCTCTCCAACCTATAAACAGAGGAGCTGTGTGGCTTCTGAAGCTCAGATGCCATGGACAAAGACTAAGTATAAGGTCAATGGAGAATATGTTCTTATCTGTTTGGTTGCATCTGTTGAATAGATAGGCCTATAATAGAAAACGAAAGCTAAGACAAGTAAAAATATAAATTCCCCTTCAGATGTGATCATAACTGAAATTTAAACAGTTTTGTTGTTGATTTCTGCGCCTAATTTACAAAATGCCATTATGAACTTAATTTATGCTAAGCGGTGTCTGATCAACAAGCTGAGGTAACACAGCGCCCTCTTTAGGCCCCCACAGGTGTCTGTAGCCCATGATCACAGCCGAGGCGCATAATATCCAGGTCAAATGCTTTGCACGTTTTCCAGTCTATTATTAGAGCACATGTGGATTTAAATATACATCAAACACGTGTGAACCTGGACTGTGAAAAAGAAAGAAAGAAATAATAATAAGACCGAATAGATGGTGGAGGCTGTCATGCGCCAAAACTGAATATAATTAACCGATATAGAAATGGCGTTCAGTGGTGAGACATGTAGGCTGGAGAAATGCATAGCTATATAAACAAATATTTCTAATTGTATCCTTACATGTTTAATGTAAAGACTAGTTGCTTGATCGTGAATTGTTTCTGATCAAGGCACGATGTAAAAAGCAGCGTTGGCACAAGCATTTCCAAATATCGCCATGGTACGCATGATTAGCAAGTAGCCTGCCACAGTGCACAGCCCAAGGACTCTAATACCGTGCAAAAAACTACAATATCCAGCGAGCTTGTAGTGACCACAAGAAAGATGTTCATCACCATCAGTTCGCGCCTCGCAGCGTCTGTCAGTCAGAAAGCTACACGCAAAAATAAGAAAATACCCTTACCTCGTCTAAGTGTAGCTGAGAAACGATTTCAGTGTGATGTTAATAATAATCCTTTGCGACTGCTGTCAATTCTAAAACAAGAGTCGTGTCTCTGTGGCACCGTGGATAATCAGAGCTGAGGAGTGCAGCCGTGTGTCCGCTGTACGAGCCTGCTCATTCAGCTGAGTGTAGTGGAGACAGAGCGAGAGACGGTCAAAACAGCAGCACCACGCCTCCCCTCTTAAAGCTACCGCACTGTGCGCACACCAGGCCTATGCAATAGAACAGGCCTACATGGAGATGTACTGTCCAAGCTACAGTCAAGAAAACACACCTATGTGTGCTAAACTGACACTGTGATTTAAATATGTAGTTGAATGTATGAGGGGCTCAATTATGTAATAATATTCACAATTTTATTTAAACCATACTTGAAATCACAATACTCAAACTTCTTTGCTTAGAGAGAATGCAAATCAGTGTCCCTTAAATGGAAAGAGCGAAGAGATAAAATGAAATATGTAACACATAGAAATAAACACATAAAATGTCACACACAGAAATAAACGTAAATTCTACAATTGTAAATAAACCACCTGCTCTCTATAACAAGGACATTTATGAGCGGGTTTATAAGTTACGGTGAATAATCACAATTACTCTACAACATGATTTGTGTAAATGATTACAGCAATAATCATAACTGAAATTGAAATACGATTAATTGCACAGCCTTACCTGTACCCCTGGTAGACCAACAAGGGGGTATTTTGAAAGATTTTCCGCTTTAAGAAAAGAAGGCAAATCTGTTTACTATGTGCTCTGTGGTGAACTTATACATCATCAGGAATGAACTGAAGCATTTTGGACTTTATTGTTGTTATGGACTGTTAGAAAAATGTACATATTCTATTATCTTCAATTATTTTATCTTACAAAGTGTCCTTTAATCATATTGAACTGTATTAACTTTGTGCTTTGAAGTTACAGACAGACTGTTGGAGTTTGTTCTCATCTTATCTGCCTGTTTGCGCAGGCAGGGAGAGACAAAAGTGATACTTCTGCAGCTGCATCTTTGATTGTGTCCAATATGAACATGATGAGTGATTGTTGTATTTTTCCACTGCTCTGCCATGATGATGTGATGTTTTCTGTGTTCTTCCCTTTGAGGGCAGAGCAGTGTCCATGTAACTAGGGTGTGAAAACTAAATAAAAGGAACTTGTAACGCCAGAGAGCCAGAGCGCACCGAGTGAATGTACTCAGCAATGTAACTGGGTCTTTATCTCTGTCCGTTCTCCTTGCAAGTATATTATAACTTAATAATCTGTCTTTGTCTTCCTTTCCTTATACAGTTGCATTTTTGTTGGGTTTACCAGCACCCTGTCAAATTGGTCTTCGAGCCGGATTCCAAGACACCTGAGGACTCCTGGAGGTGACGGAGACTCAGAAAAGACAGTGGCCACTGCATCTAAGACCTTTGCCGGCTGACTCTCTGGCCATCGCCTGGAGTCTGATGGTTGAAGGAATACCGAAGGAGGGAGACAAGGACAGCAAATAGTGAGTACGTTTCAATTTAAAAACGTGTGTGACTGAGGGTCATGGCGCGTAGAAAACCCTGAAAATCCTAGGCTCTAACAGGTAAACGTGGGCAGGTGCCCTTTATCGGGTAACAGGTTAGTTACTGGCAGATAATAAAAGACTGTGGGCAGGTGCCCCTTTATCGGGTAACAGGTAGTTACTGGCAGATATAAGACTGGGCTGGTGCCTTTATCGGGTAACGGGTTAGTTACTGGCAGATAATAAAAGACTGTGGGCTGGTGCCCCTTTATCGGGTAACGGGTTAGTTACTGGCAGATAATAAAAGACCGGAAAAAGAAACGTACTTAAAGGTGCTGTGTGTATGTGAGTGTGTGTGGAGCAGCAGCCCGTTAACACTGCTGTTCATGTAAACTGTTCAGATTTAATACAGTGACGTGCTGTAGGTGCAAAGGCTGAGATTTTCTCCACCTACATGTAGGTTGAAGAGAGAAATACTATAGCATTGATTCTCACTGTCTGAACAAAACACATCCCAACTTTAGTGACTCCCCTTTGGATAACAGGTTGGACTAAATTGATAAAATGGGAAATAATACAGGGAAATTACAGTGTAAAGATTACAAAAGTGTAGCTCAAAGAACCCCAAACTAAATCACATCTAGAATTATGGGTGACAAAATATGGCTTTAAAGGCAGATTAAGCAGCGTAGATCTCTTACAGCTTAAAGAAAAATATATAATGACTGCAGAGGAAATGAAAAGAAAATGAAAGAAGGGATATAACAACATTGATGGGTGGCTTGAATAGCTAAACAAAGAGAGGCAGGGAAAAGTAAAGTAACTATAATGTTGCAAAAAAAGAAGATTTAGAAACAGGGCCAGTTCAACACCGCCCAAGGACACAAAGGCGAGAGCCAACCCCTCCCCTACAGGAGAGTGAAGTAGAAGAGGGAGATGATCATTGGGATGACGTGTCATTAACAGACTCAGAAATATTGGGTGCAACAGAAGGGACTAGGCCTCCTCCATATACAGCTAGCTCAGGATCTAATCTATATCCCACAGAAGAACTAAAAAATCTAAAAACAAAAGAAAGACAAGGGAGATCTCCTATCAGATCCACTGAAAGAGTCCGCACTAGACATCAAAGAAAATTAAAGGGGGAAACATTACAATACAGTAAGAAGATGGGAGACACGCCGGTAACAGTAATTGTTAACCAACCAACAGCACAACCTTCAGCCCCACCAGACAAGGGAGCTAGCCCAAAAGTTTTAACATCTGTCACAGATACACAAACAAATCCATTTTTGGACAATGAATATTTCACAGCCCCAATGATAGCCGTTGCCAACCCCAGAGCAGGGCAAGGTGAAGGAGCTAACGTGCAACCAGACACAATATTAGTCTATCGCCCATGGACCGACCAGGACGTAGCAGACGCAGTTAAAGGAATCACAACACACACTTCTGACGTAGACGCATTCTGTACAGAAATGGACTTACTACGTGACTCATACAAACTCAATGGAATGGAGACAGAAAGATGTTACAGAAGAGCTTTAGGTCATCACTGGGCAGTAGTGCAAGGTGACTGGACTGGCAGAGGGCCACCACTTGATGGACAACAAACTGGACCAATATTAGCTCATGACAGTGCAGTGTTAGGTGCAAATGTGACAGCCCTACAGACCAGAATAAGAAATAAATTCAGAAAGGCTCCGAATTATGGCATAATAAACAGAACTAAACAAAAAGAAGATGAAAGTTTTGATGATTTCCAGATGAGAATGAGAGAAATATTCAAAGTACACAGTGGGCTGACAGAAGGACAGGCAGATGACATATACAACCAACAGCTAAAAAATGCATTACATGCAAATTCAAACCAGATATACACAGATGGATTGAAAAACATTATGTTGGATTTGGTACAGGCACACTAGATAATTACATTGAACAGGCAAGCCATGCAGACAGGTTCATTAAAGAAAAGAAAAAAGAAAAATCAAGACAAAGTGCAGCTTTTGTACTAACTTCAGAAGATGGAGGAAGTGAGATATTCTTTACTGGAATGGCAGGTAGAGGCAGAGGTAGAGGTAGAGGAAGAGGCAGAGGCAGAGGTAGAGGTGGACAAGGTAGAGGAAACTACCAAAATCAAGGACAGTGTGATGAAAAACAACAGGATAAAGAAGCATGTTGGTATTGTGGAGAAAAAGGACACTGGAAACGTAACTGTAAGAAATGGCAAAAAGACACAGGAGACTGGAGGGCCAGGATCAGGCATGACTAGATGTAAGTCAATGGGTTAATCCACATAAAGAGGAAAATGAATGTGAGATTGAAAGTGAACTGAAAGTGTAAGACAAATGAGAGAATTTGACAAATACCATGAGAGGTTTGAACCAAACAACTTAGAACATGACTAATCCACACATGCAGTTATGGCAGGGAGATGAAGAAGTAGTCACAGACATTTATGCTGCAATAAATGCTACACACGACCTTCCACAAATTGAACTAGAAGTTAATGGCAGAATGATAACATTCTTATGTGACACAGGAGCATGTAAAACTACCATTAATTGTAAAGTACCAGGAATGTCACTAGACACATCCACCATGGCAGTTAGAACAGCAAGTGGTCAAGTAAGTAAAGTACCAATAACTAAACTAGTCACAATAACAGATCCGAAAGGACTAACCATAGCAAGCACAGTTCTTTTCTTAGAAGACTGTCCAGTTTGTTTGTTAGGGAGAGATTGTTTAAGTGCTTTAAAATTAGCTCTGTTGCCAGGAGATGAGGGAAAAATGAAAGTGGTCAGGGCAAGTGAACTAACAGACAACTTTGTCATACATGGGACAGGACAACCACACTATTGCTATGGCTATACAGTACCATACAATGATCCAGGAAGAACAGGACACGCACTGCTAGATGAGACTCACACAGCAGTACCTACACCTACAGAATCAGTCTCAATAATGCCAGTAGAAGACTTGCATGTGACAACTTACTTCAAACATGACAGAGGACCTGACAAAGAGTACAATGGCAAGATGGAAAAGCTAGGTCCAGTACAGGCCACTGTAACCTATGTATACTCAGACAATAAAACATTTTGTTTTGCTACAGTAGACATTAAATGGAAAGATGACAAAGACAAGAGATACATAGAGAGGACACCTTACCCAACACACATCTCTTTAATGAAGCCAACCACCTGGGAGTGGAAAAGCATAGGCCAAGTAGCAAGAGAGTGTATCAAATGCAAAGACTGGGTAGTGACAGGCCCAAACACTGAGACAGGATGTCACAACTGGACAAGAAAAGCTTTATTTTGGCCAATACACATGAAACCATTCCAACACCTACAACCACTAGACGAAGAGCAGTGACAGTCTTACTCACTCACTGAAGAACATGAAGAACTACTAAAAGAAGTACCTGACAAACTGTGGTCAACAGGACCATCAGACGTAGGTTTAATGAAGGATGTACAACCAGTGCAGATAAGACCAAAATCAGAATGGAGACCTCGTGTTAGACAATATCCAATAAAACCAGAGGCTTTAGAAGGAATAAAACCAGTAATACAAGATTTAATTAAAGCAGGAGTACTAGTAGAGTGTAATGACTCCCCTTGTAACACACCAATATTCCCAGTTAAGAAAGCAGCGCCATCTGTAGGCTGGAGGATGATACAAGACTTACAAGCAGTAAATGATGCAGTAATACAAAGAGCACCGTGTGTACCAGACCCACACACACTTCTAAATTCACTAGAACCAAACTCCAAATATTTTACAGTAATAGATATATCAAATGCTTTCTTCTCTATACCAATCCACAAAGATAGCCAATTTTGGTTTGCGTTTACTTTTGAAAATAAAAGGCTAACGTACACAAGATTACCTCAGGGTTTTTGCGAATCACCAACAATTTACTCACAGGCAATGAGTGCAAATATGGCAAAATTCACTCCCCCAGGAGGGAGCCAAATTTTACTTTATGTTGATGACATTTTGATTGCATCACCAAATGAAGAAACCTGTAAAATAGACACAATAGCAGTATTAAAATTTCTAGCTGAAAATGGTCATAAAGTTAGCAAAAATAAAGTACAGTTTTGTCAAACCACAGTAAAATACTTAGGACACTTCCTAAGCAATGGAGGTAGAACTATCACTGAAAGTAGAAAAACAGCTATTTTAAATGCACCTAAACCTATAACTAAAAAGCAAATGATGTCATTTTTAGGACTAACTAATTACTGTAGACAATGGATTCCAAACTATGCAGAAATAGTGCATCCTTTAAGCCAATTAATGTATGAAAACCCTATAGCTATGAGTAAAAAACTAGAATGGACCCCAGAGGCTGAAAGAGCATTTTGTAATATCAAACAAGTATTAGTATCTAGTGCAAGCTTAGCACTTCCGGATTACAAAAAAGTCTTTGTGCAAATGGTAGATTGTAAAGGCAAATTTATGACGTCAGTAATTACTCAACAACATGGAAATAAATTGAGACCAATAGCATATTACTCAACTAAACTTGACAGCGTAGCACAAGCGTTACCTCACTGTTTAAGAGCAGTAATAGCAGCTTCTATGGCAATAGAAGCATCAGCAACTTTGGTATTATTTCATCCTTTAATACTTAAAGTACCTCACGCAGTATCAGTATTGTTACTACAGAGTAACCACTCATTTTTATCACCAGCAAGACATTTATCATGTATGACCAATCTATATTCGCAACCACATTTGACTATTGAAAGATGCACAGTTTTAAATCCTACCAGACATCATTACTCCACTGAAGATGAAGGAGTGAACCACATAGTTCAATATGAGTATGTGAACTTTGATAAATATCAACCAATGCCATGGAGGAAGATTCTGCNGACTGTGCGCACACCAGGCCTATGCAATAGAACAGGCCTACATGGAGATGTACTGTCCAAGCTACAGTCAAGAAAACACACCTATGTGTGCTAAAACTGACACTGTGATTTAAATATGTAGTTGAATGTATGAGGGGCTCAATTATGTAATAATATTCACAATTTTATTTAAACCATACTTGAAATCACAATACTCAAACTTCTTTGCTTAGAGAGAATGCAAATCAGTGTCCCTTAAATGGAAAGACGAAGAGATAAAATGAAATATGTAACACATAGAAATAAACACATAAAATGTCACACACAGAAATAAACGTAAATTCTACAATTGTAAATAAACCACCTGCTCTCTATAACAAGGACATTTATGAGCGGGTTTATAAGTTACGGTGAATAATCACAATTACTCTACAACATGATTTGTGTAAATGATTACAGCAATAATCATAACTGAAATTGAAATACGATTAATTGCACAGCCTTACCTGTACCCCCTGGTAGACCAACAAGGGGTATTTTGAAAGATTTTCCGCTTTAAGAAAAGAAGGCAAATCTGTTTACTATGTGCTCTGTGGTGAACTTATACATCATCAGGAATGAACTGAAGCATTTTGGACTTTATTGTTGTTATGGACATAATAATAAACTTAAGCAAACAGATTATTTGCCTAATACACAAGTTTGGAGGTTCTCAGTTAGTGAGACAGGTACCACCACTTGAATCACTGCCTGATCATATTGTTGGCCATTCTTAAATCTCAGCCAGACTGACTAAAGTTGACATGCTATTTTTGCTGTTATACTAGATGTTAATGAGTTCAGTCACTGACACTGATCCAGTTAAACAATTGTGAATTTGCCCTTTAGCTATTTTAGGCAATCTTCATCTGAAAACAACCAATTGCCAATTACCTTCCTGCACTCAGGTACCACTAACCAAGTCTGTACTTGATTGTCATAAAAATTGTTGCTAATTAATGCCTGATATCTGATATTTTATAATTCTAAATATAAACACACAAAAGTCACAGTAATGGCATGATTACATAACAATTTAAGTATTTTCAGTTTGGAAATGTGGTATAGCATACAGCAAAAATCTTGTGTTCAACAGTTAAGCATTTAATCCCCTGAAATATGAAGTAGTATGACTTTGGCAGTGTTTTGATCTCCTCTCTAACAGCCCGTAATCCGTCATTAATTGCAAATTCAGGGCATTTACTTTGACCCAGGTTTGTATGTGCGAGTCTCACGTGTTCTTAAACATGTCCAGCCAAAGAGTTAGTATAAGCTGCAATGGTCAATAAGTAAGGAGAAAAAGGCAGCCTGAAATGAACTCTTCCTAATCCATATTTTGTCAAGAGATAGCAAAGTTTTTACATACTCACATGTGGAACTAGTGTTGAGTTAGAAAATGTTTTTGCTAATAATGACATGACTTAGAGAGCATTTAGTCATCATCTATACTGTTTGTTTATGTAACAGGTTGGCGTCTTTTCAAGCATACATTTTAGATAACGAAGAACTGATGAGACTGATAATAAAGAATAACAACAATGATCAATAATTTGTGCGCCAAAGTCTTGCATCGAAAAGAGGACCAAGAAAATTAGTCAATTGTTGTATAACTGCAACAACTGTAAAATGTAAAATAAAATAAAAAATGACAACAGGAAGATTTGTTGGTGCTGTACAATACCAATGCTAATGGAGAGCTTAATAAACAAAAAACTCAAAGGCAGACTATACAAGCAAGTGCTAATGTAAATATTTAACATTTCAACCATGCACTAAAGAATGTGTTTATAGGATATTCAAATATGTACTGTCAAAAAGAAAGTAATTGTAGAAACACTGTTGCTTTAACATGTATTGTTTATCATTCCTCAAATACCTTGATGCCATTAGTTCTGCAATGCTTTCATAGCATCTTTTGACACTTTCAAAAAGCAAGTCTGCATACCTCATTACTCATAAACTAAGTCACCCAAAATGTACACTACTGTCTATAACCTAAAGTTTTTTATTTGGCCTGATTTGGACCTTTTCCAAAATTGTATTATATTATATTATTACTGTACCTTCTCAGCAGAATGCCCTCAGTCAGCAGTAGCAGCAGCCATGTCTGTCATATAGCCTGTGTAATATAGGATGGGGGAGTTGAGCAGTAGCAGTTTGGCCTGTCAAGGAGGTGGATGACATTATCCAGTGGAGACCAGCAATTCAGCCTGTGGGTGAAAAACAGCAGGGAAAACTCGATTAATCTCCCCAATCTGGCAACATGTAGGGAAGGTCAAATGTATAATCCAGAACAGATAGTATATCATAGTGCAGTTAGTCTTATGTCACATAATAACACTTCTGTCTGTAACTTTAACCTCCTTAGTCTAACCTCCACAGGGGGACTTGGCAATGCAGTCACACTCGCCGGCCACTTTATTAAGTGAAGCTGTTTTAATACTTTTTTGTTTTCATTTTATTTTATGAAAATATTATAGTCTTTATGACTTAAGTCTGATGATGACAGTAATTAGTAATTACATATTAAAGGCTGTTTCGTATGAAATATCTGGTGTATAACACAACAGAAGCAAAGCTGTGTCCTTAAATTGAGTGAAAAACAAAAAAGCTTTTGCCTACAAGTGTGCAAAACATACTACATTCTGGATCTCAATCTGAAACTATACTTTATAAAAAAAACTGGCAAACAAAGCACTTTTGTCAGAAATCCAACTGATATATTTGTTTTATTGTTTTGCATACAGATAAAACAAAAACAAAGCAAGAAACATATTCTCAGAAAAGCTAAATAATATTGAAACTTTTTTTTTAGTTTTTAAATGTAGTCTTTTGAAAGCAAGCTTTTGCCATGCCATATTTTAAGTTGACTAGTCAGTCTGAAGAGCATGTCTTGAGCAAGTGTTACTGGTGTGCAGTGATCAGTAGAAATTTAACCCTGTTCAAGAAAGGTTTAGCTTTATAGCTATTAGCTAACAACTGATTATGATTATTATTCATTAAAAATTAAAAAAGACCTTCATCTGACCCATGAAATAAATGTGATTATAATTACAGCAATGTAACCTGTCAAAATTCTTCAATAGCACCTTTATAGACCCAATTGCTGCCTCCTGAAATACAATGTATGCGTGCCCTTGACCTGCGGTGTTCACCTCAAATTGCTTCTACAGCAGTCTAGCTGAATAAATGACCAAAATTGTCTCTGTGCGAGGTGGAAATTGCCCCTCTAAGTGAGTCTATTATTGAGTGATGATGGAAAGTGAACAGGGAGTCAGGGAGAAGGAAATGACTTCATGCATTCCTAATGACAAATCTGAGGCAAAATCACGTTTCCATTGCAGCCGTTCACCACTAAACCTTGTCTACAAGTGTTTTTTCAAACTAAATAATTAGACCAAGCACATAAAGAGTACATTAATGGGTGATTAGTGGGTGAGTATGCAGACCATTAAAATGTCATGTTGCATTTGCCCACCAATATAAAAGTCTTGTGCCAATTACTTTAAAACATTTGTTCCAAGTACTACCTCTAAAAATATTTGACTTAACAAGTGCCACCATTATATGACCAAAATGAACAAACGCTGATTTTATTTCAGTTACACTATCAATCAAAGTGTTAGCACTTCTAACTAAACAAATGTTGGTAGAAAGCATACACCCCCAGTGCCCCCTCACTTGACTTTGGGAACAGCTGACCTGGCTGTGCATTCAAATAAAAGCCCCTCTATTGTCCAGTGAATTGCATGCTCTGTTGCTCTCTTATCGACAGACTAAGAATTTATTTTCCTTCTCTGTGTTGCCTGAAACCACTTCTAAAACCTTTAGGCTTTGTATTAGGTTTACATTTATAGCTACACTGATGCAAAGTCATGCATGCTGGATATCCTTTGTTTGTCTCTCACCTCTCTTCAGACTACAGCACAGTGATGATGACTGCAGTGCAAAATGTGAGAATCAATAACAGTTCTATTTTTGCCTCCAGTCCTGTGCCACTTTTCATTTCCTGGATGCCATCACAGCTCTTTGAATATTCCCCTTTGTGAGCTGTTTTCTGTTTGTATCAACATGGTGCGCTTTTTCTATCACTTTCTGTTTTCAACCTGAACACATAATAAAGGTTTCATAGTACATTGATGGTGTTACTGTAAGTCCATAAAAAAATCATGTATTTTAATATTTTCAATGTACAACCTCAATATTTGTGTAATTTGTTGTGCTGTAGTCAGTAAGTTGTTTATTTTGATAATTGGTAGATAAAGTCTAAGTCAATCATAACTAAATTTATACTTGTCAATTTTATAAGATTAATAGATTTAAGTTTTATATAGAGCACCAGAAAAAGAACTGAGGCCACTGAAAATTGGGGAGCGAATCATAGGGCTACGTGGAGGTACGTGGTCAAATCAAAGAGGTACTTTTTAGTTTGAGAGTTTTTGACATGCCGCTTTTACACAAGTAATTGTTTGACAGGAAATGTCTTTAGTTGACCAAAAATGTCTTTGGTCTATTACAGCTGTGTGACACTAGCACAAACAAAACATAAAAATTCGGACAAAACAGAGAATAAACCCAGAGCTAATCCTGGACTAGAACAGGTAGTGTCCACACCACGACTACTTGTTATCGTGTCAATATTATTTTTTGTTTCCAACTGTATTGTAAATTGATTTTGTGCTGTGTAGTGTTGCATTTGTTTTGAATCATGTGTGACTGCCCTTACTCCTGCACTAGCCTCCTCTGGTGTG
The DNA here is from genome assembly GCA_038363315.1 of Mugilogobius chulae. Lineage (NCBI taxonomy): Eukaryota > Metazoa > Chordata > Actinopteri > Gobiiformes > Gobiidae > Mugilogobius > Mugilogobius chulae. Next base: position 18,910,795 of record CM076406.1, on the reverse strand, counting down.
ACACCGCATGGGGTTGGCCGAGGCAAACAGTGACATAATCCACTTCATTGTGTGAAGAATGTCATGTAAAAACAGTAGCCAGGCCCAACACACTGTGGTGAATAGCAGCACTTCAAAGGCAGAAAGGTATTTCATTGTAACTCAATTGCACAGTGGACCAGAGGAATCTGGGTGCTAGAACTGTCCACAGCGGAAGAATCTGCAGACCTAAAGTGAATGAGGTGTCAGATTCTGGCCATTATAAAGCCACATTCCATTACAACTTATATAACAATGAGCCAGTGCAAAAAGTCACCTGCATGTGTTTTGGAAATACTACTGGCACAAAGCTGTCACAGCAATGTACAGGAAAAGCTTTATGTGACACTTTTAATATGTCAGCAGGGCTTTACTTTTGTAATAGTACTATTGTAATAAATGACATTATAATGTTTAAGTAAGCAAAAACTGGGATAAGCAGAATATAATTGAAAACACAACTTTTTCACAATTTTTAAGGGCAGCATGATTTGTTCACAGTTGTTAATTAATTTTGAATATTTGTGCAGCCCTACCGTTAAAAGTATTTAATTACAGAATACATAAAATGCCTATTGCAACATGTTTTTTGTTCAATGACTGAGTTGTATTCAAAATACTTCGAACACTTTCATTCTAACTTAAATATAATACTGTAGCCGTAGAAATGTGACAAAAAAATAAAAAGTGTGTTATGTGTTTAATATCACAAAATACAGAAGGTAAAATTGTGCCACAGCCCTAGATCAGTGATTTGTTTTTCGTACTGTGCTGTAATGTATAGCATTGATTGTACAAGTATTCTAAATTAGATTTCTGAATTTATTTTCAGTAGACTATATATAATTCTTTACTTTCCAACACTATAAGTAAATACATGATTTTTATTACAATTCTTATTAGATTAAATTAGCAGCATTGGATGAAACGATACTGTGCACACTGGTACTTTTCTTTTCATTTCATTTCATTATTTTCATTATATTATCGAAAAACACATTCAACTGACTATGGTGATCTATTATTTATACAGATGTCACAGAACCCAAACTGACCCTTAACTCCCCTGAAATAATGTGAATTATGCAAGAGCAGGCAAAAAATTCCCTTTGCTTAAAAATGTTCGGCATGAGATTTGCTATAAAAGGACATGGAATGCTGTCGATTTTCCAGGGAAATGCATTGGATTTACGTGCTTGGGAAACGCTTTGATGAGAATTTATTACATCAGGAGAGTTATGTGATGTGATAATATTTAGTGACAGGAGGAAACAAAACTCAAGATAATCTATGGTAACACAGAACAGGCCAAGGACAAATCAAAACAACAATGAGGGATAAAACACTTGTTTTCACTCTTACATCAGAATATTTTGTAAAAGTCAATGTTGCAACATCAGAGCCGCCAGAAATAATGATCACAAATAATACCCTAAAAAACACTTGTACCCATTCATATCTATCAACTAATGTAAAAAATAAAAGTAAAACCTGGAAGGTAACATACTTCGCTATCTCACCCTGCTCAAAAAAAACCAAAAACAGTCACCCTGTCCATGACTCCTTGTTCATCCCTAAATCCGTCCCAGAATATTGTGAGGCTTTGCGAGCTGCAGATTCATATACAGTATTTGAGGAATGCAGGCCCGAAGTTTGATATGCCTCAGAGAATAACACATAACCAAAGCCCTAAAAGAATTCCCTTCGACTGAGCTCCTGACCAGAAAAAGTGCACAGAGAGAGGCAGTGGAGCAGCTAAAACCCCAGACTTAAATAGCCATGGCCCTTCTGCTGCTGACGGGACAGGCATTCAGCACTTTGGGTTGAGCTGTTTCTGGTTATAACTGAAAAAAGACTAAAGTATATTTATACTGCACATAAAGACCTGTTACAATACCTTCAATATGGTTCAATAGATACAAGTTGTAACAACATATACCTCTTTTTGAGGGTTAATGGGTTTCAGCAAATCAAATTTAGTGTCTTTTCAAGATTTTACTGCCACCCAGCACCAAAATAAGACATTTATGCCTATATTACGTCTTAATTACTGGGATGGAATCATCAAAATTATGTAATAAACTTACTTTACATGAAATTTAAACCATGTAACTATGTTTTCAACACTCTTTTACACTTTGTAGGAATTTATTTCAATTTTTACCATCGTGAGATTGAATAAATATAGTAAATAAACTAATGCCAAAATATATTTGGATGAAAATTTTGACACATTGTAATGTTGCTTGGGTGGTCACAGAAAATACATCATGTCACAAAAAACAACATAATAGGTCTGTCTAATGACTGCCTAATATTTTATGTTTAGTTATACTTTTTGTTCTGATGGGAAATCGTTTTATGTAATACCTGTGTAAGGCTGTATTGATTCTTAAGACCCATCTGTTTTCAATGCCTCACAGAAAGTGTAGAGAGTAGAAGAGGAAAATATATTACTATAATAATCTGTGAATATTACAGCTCCTTAGATTTCTTATTAAACATTATCCAATAAAAAAAATAAGTTTTGACCTAAATAGTTTGAATGATATTGTTTTATGTTGTCTGTAGCAGCATGTTACCTTTCAAAATGTGACATTGTGACTAGTCTCTATGTGCACAAACAGACAAGACTAGCAGCGTAAACATGTCAAGATGCTAATCTATGCTAACTATGGATATAATATTGTTAATATATTTTTACAATCTTATCACAGCAAGAAAACTCAAGGTTCAGTTCTGTTTTCTGACTGATGTTTACATGTTCATGACCTAAGATCTGAAGCTAATCTAATCTAAAACATCCAAGTGGGATAGTTTAGCAAATAATTCCAGATTGATTTATTGAAGCGTTGGCTAAAGAGCTGGTGAACTGTCCCAAATGATTCTGAGAGACTCAGTCACACAGTCACATTAAAAGAGCTAGTCATTATATTAGGCATGGCGCAATTGTGCCTAATGCAGTCCTGCCAAATGGCACAACAACACTACTACTGCTTGATGAAAGTCATCAGTTGTGAATCATCGAGCTTTTACAAGCAGGGATGATATAATTTTTCACTGAAGATTTATAAATAATAAATTATGTTCTTGTGTGGTCCACTCTAGTTCTCATGTCATCCAGTTCATACACTGTTTTCCATGTCCGACAGTGTAAAAATAACATGGAACATACAAACATATAGTATGTGCAGGTCACAGCTTGGTTGGCCTCTTTCACCACAGTAACCAAAACCCCTATTCAACCAGAATAACAGCACTTTACAGGCATCATTTCCTTTTCAAAGCCTAAAGCTCTTTTACATTCACAGCAATTACCTTATACTGTTAACTTTCCTATATTAAATATACTGTAGTTTAGTGCATCACAATGATATTTAATAAAGGGCATGTGCAGTTACAACTGTATATTTTACTTAATAAAACAGCTTCAAATGTACAGATGTTTTTAATTTGGTAACTGTGGTACAAATAATAGTTGTAACAGTATCACCTGTATTAAATGTACTTACTTTGACTGGACTAAAAAAAAAATTGCTTAGTTTTGCCTCGGCTTACACTTGGACTTTCAGGGAACCTACATGATGTATTTTATGTTTCTGTTTTGTGCCTTTTGCGGTACACTTTGGCAATAAGGAAACATGGCCATCATTGCATACGTTCCATAGTCTTTTTGATTAGACCTTTGCAATCTCCCACTAAGCCCCTGTGGCCACCCTCAGACAGGAGTGGAACAACATACACATCCAGACAGCTGCCAACAAATAAGCCATCTAGGGCCAGCCTCTTAACTATGGCATCATCCTCTCCCATAGTCTGTAATAAGGGCCAAGCAAACCAGAGGAACACCAGCATGCTTCAGTATGGGTCTGATTAGGAGAGTACCATGTTTACAGCTCTGTGGGTACACACGAATCATTTCATATTTACAGTAAATACCCACGCATGCATATGAAAGAGCAACAGAAGGAAAAATACTCCCACATTAGAACACAAACTGACTACTGAGAACAAGCAGCGGCAAGCACTGTTATTCCAATGCAGTCAATAAACAATACAAACTTGATTCTGCCCATGGCCAACATAGGCAGGCGATGGTGGAGAGTTGCTACACTTTGACTCGAGTAAATTTGTAGAATTTATTACTCATAACAGTTTTTGTGGGTAGCAGTGGTACTAACTGAATCAGGAAGTAGCAAAAAGGCGATGACAAGCATGCTTATTATTTTTGTGTTGACAGATATGTTAATTAAATATATTATTATAGTTTATTTGTGGTTGCAGAAGACTGAAACACCCATCTCTATACTGTATAAGTATTTCAAATGTAAAGCAAAAGGTTAACTGTTAATTCCAGTTTTTATCCAACTTTCTTCTCCTACACTCCACAACTGGTAGAGCACACCCCGATTATCTGCCAGAGCAGTGTCGAATGCTGGCAAACCAACTGAAAAAACAGGTTTTCTCCTTAGCTGCAAGTTGTTGTGCCTTCAAGGTTTTGCAAGTTTTGAAATGTTCCCAGTTAAGTCTTTACTGTACCTTAGTTCTTTCAGAGTAAATGAAGCATGAAATGTGTGTGCAGTCTGTATCCATGCACACATACTTGCACTTGTCCGCATGTGTAATCATCATCCACTGTGACAGTCTCATTGTGTGACATTGCATACTTCTTGTTGTCACCTGATCTCAAAATGACCTGCAGATGAAAGAGAAAGGACACGTTAAAAACAGTTATGGGAAATTATTGATAACAAGCTGTACATTACTGTCAGGTACCAAAGACAAAAATACTTATCACTTTAGCTTTTATGCTTGAATGAGCTCTTTTTTGAGAACAGTAACAGAATACTTTGACATTGTGTTTAAAGAACGCCTTATTTTAAAGTCAATATTAACAAGACATTAATCAGAAGTGGTAGCAACAAAAAAGCTTCTTAGTAATACTAGATTAATTTAAATTTGTGGTATCATATTTATTGCGGTAGATTAATCAACTTTGTCTTTCCCACAAAGAAGTGTACTGTAAATGCAGCAAGTTGTGGAACCTGAGATTATTACAGTGGTCTTTCATCCAAGTACTGCCCAGGCCGAACATGCTTAGCATCTGAGATCTACGGGATCAGGCTTTGGCAAGCTGGTATGGCCACCCAACTGTCTGAATTGAATAATAAAATATTTTGGTTCTGATAAATAGCAAAAAGCAGCACTCTGGTTGGCTGTGCTTGGGTGGTTCTCTCCACTGTTTTTTTTTTTTTTTTTTTTTGTAGGGATTTGTGAGAGCTAGAAAATTTTGTGATTGGTAGTATTTTGTTTTTGTATTAGTTTATTTTTCAGGTTTAAGGCAGTTTGAAAAAAAAAAAAAAAAAACAGACTTCTTGGATAAAAGTAAAAGTGTCTTTAATTTGAGGTTGCATTCATTCATGCTGAGTTCCTGCAGTACAGTTGGTGGAATTCTTGGGAGTGAAGCCACAGCTATGTGAGCCAAACTAAAGACAACACTCGACCAAAACAGGAAATTAAAAAAAGATTTCACAGCTCTGTAACAAGTCCGCTCCAGCCCACGGGCAGCTTTCACAGCATGTGCTTTTCACCGCATCTATTCCACTGTGGATAATTGTTTCACTGACATAATTTTTAGCACCTGATGAACTATTACAAATTATAAGAAAGCCCTCCAATCCAGTTTATTTATTTATTTTTGGGTGTGAATTTTACTTAGTGTCTTTGGCTTTTAATCAATGTATTCAAGTTTCAGACCCTTGTTAGTTAAAGAAAACATATTTGTTTTTTTCCCATGAATTTTGTATAAAAAAAAAAAAAAGAAAAAAGAAAAGAAAAAGAGAGAGAGAGAGAGAGAGAGAGAGGGAGAGAGAGAGAGAGAGAGAGAGAGAGAGAGAGAGAGTAAGAATTGATAATCCATTGGAATTGGAATTGAAATATTTGTGATTTGTAAACAATGATAATTTAAAATTAAATTAATATGTATTCAATAGATTGACAATTTTAGCCTACTAGAGCTTTCTTTTCTTTTGGTCTTAAACTAGTTTTCATAAACTTCAAAATAATTCTAGAACTATTCATAAAATATAAATATTTGCCCATTTTAATACTACAAATAAGTATCTAGTTTTGATGGATATTTTGGTATCAATCAGTAACAGAATATTTATTTACTTTTCACAACCAAAATAATAATACAAAAGAACTTTAGAACAGCCCAATAAAGACACAAGACATTGTAGATTGTACAGTACTACGCAAATACTGATACACACTATAGAGTATTATAGCATTATAGTTATACTATTAGGTTTAGGCTAACTTACACCTCTTTATAAGGGAAAGAACAACTCCAATCTATAATTGTAAAATCTAAACTTGCCAATTTAGCTAGCAAATGCATGTCTTTGCAAGGTGGAAACAATTATTTTGTAAACAATGCACAAGGACATGCTGGCACATACCACATACAAATCCTCCATGCATAATTTTCCACCCATTTGAACAAAGTTGTTCACTCATTTTTGCAGCAGAATGCATTATAATATTCACTGTACATCCAGGCTTACTATAGCCTAAACTCCGTCCAAAGGCATAGCACCACACAAGTTTGTGGTGTGGTACCACAGAATGCACTAAGAGAAAGCTTTACATACATATATACTACTTAAGAAACCACACAGCCTTCGTTGTGCCATTGGGTTAGCAGTAGCACACTGTCCTTGGTATGAAGGAACAAACAAAGTTCAGGTAGAATACCAGAAAAACCCTGACACACACAAACTGGAGATATGACCAAAGCACACCTCTTCAAATATGAGACGCATTGATTTGTGAACATTACAAGATATTCGCCTTCATATGGTGGACATACTAACTGCGATGGGTTGGGGTTGATTGACACTTGATTGATATTTGATGAGAGGGGAAAGCATCAATAATGAAAATTAATTAGACCACTAATTGCTCAACAGGTTCTCCGTGTACATGGTAAAAATATTTTTTTGTCTTGGTCTAAACAGGTATGTTTAGTCTCAGTAAGCATCTGTGGTTACCATAGAAATAATGGCAAATCCGCCATAATTGTATTAGAGTATTAATAATTAATAGAGTAATGGTTCTAGCCATCTCATAAATTGTCACTTTTTTAAAAAGCAAGATAATTTTTTTTATTATTTCATTGCAAAGTGCAATGCTATAAATAGGAAAAACTGCCTCTTGCCCTCCACCCTTCTTATAAATGCCATGATTTCTAGAATGTGAAACCAACCTATTAACACTATTTTCGGTATTTAGCAATTTAAAATTTCCATTGGTTTAACATTAGACCAACTGAACATTCTAATGATCTGAACATTAAACACTGAATGATCTCTAACCGAATCACAAATTATGGTTTATTTTCAAAACACAACATGTTAGAGCCAATGAGTTATTATAACTTATTGGTTAGAGCCATGGAAGATAATATAATACATCCATGGTTAGCGCACTGTACCTCAATGGTCCTTCAACCACAAGCACTACCTGCTTCCGTTTATGAAATATAACTTCAGTCATTCTTATTCAGCTTGTGATAAAATGCCATTGGCAGTGTGCAGGGAGTGCCTAAGCTGAAACAACCTGAGTCAATACGTCCATGATGAATCACTAAACTTTGACTTGACCTTTTGTCGTTATTATAGCTTGGAAAACTAGCTCTTAAAAGAAAATGACAGAAAATAAAAGGAAGAGAGACTTCTGATATGTTAACTCACAACGACGCCTGAGGCAAAGGTTGGTTTTAAAAGCAATTAAATCAGTCAAGACAGTCAAAGCAAGACTTCCAATTCTGTTTTGGAAACAGGTAGCAGTAGTGTAAAACTAGTGTATTGTGTTACAACAAAAGTACGTTTAAGAGTCTATGCATAAAGTTTACTTGTTTTGCTGCTACTTAGGGTGCATACACACCATGGAAGCAGAACATCCAAGATACACACCAATGCAAGAGGAGGATGAAAGAATGGCAACTTCCTCCCCTGGATCATCTTCCACGGTTACCTAGACACCAGCAACAACAAACCTGGAGCTCTGCACGAGGACCACACAGAGAAGCAGAGTTAGCCTAGCACAAGAAAGTAAACAAACTACCAACAAATATCCGTCGAAAAGAATAGCTTGAGCAATAACAATTCAAAATGGTTAAACATACGATACAGATATTCGCTCGCATTAAACCTGCACCAAAAACGTCGGCGGTAAGTAAAACGTGCCCATGGCCGAATTTCACAAAATTAGCCAACCTATCGTTAGCTCATAAACGGTATTAGCGTGCATCTCCATTGCACTCACAAAAACCTCTCGAGAACTTGTAACTTACAAACCTAACAACATTAACACATTCAATTTAAAAACAAAAATATTTATATATTTTTTTCTAGCTAACAAGTCACAACAATATGCTCAGCATTAGCCACAGAGATAATTGTTCGTATATTTCTTTGCCCGATTAAGCACATTTAAGACAAATTCACTTACGTATGTGCACGTGGCCCACAGCATGCCTCTAAAATAAAGAAAACAGCTGCAGATCTGTCCTTATGGTACACTGTCTGAGTGTCTGCGTGTCAGACTTGAAGCGGTGTACTCCAGGATGGGAAACAGAGATGAACAATTCAATAACAGAAGTCTTATCTTTGAGTCCTGAAACCTCGGGGATTATAAAGTGAATTAAACATAGGGAAGGACATACTGTATGTTGCAATACATAGCTTCAGACCATTTGTCCAGGCAATGGTTTACGTTCATTTAAGTTAACTGGTCATATCAATCTGAAAATTTTCCAGGAACAAATGCATTTTTTTATTTTTCTTTAAAAAAAAAAAAGAAAAGAAAAATCAAAAAATAAATAAATGTAGGCCTATTGCTGGGTTTCACATTCTAGAATTCTTGTCAGTTAAAGGGCAGGTTGGGGGCAAGAGGCAGTTTTCCCTATAAGTAACATTGGACTTTGCCATGAAATATTTCAAAAAATATTTTACAAACTTTAAAAAGTGGTGATTTCTGGGGTGACTGGACCCATTTACCTTTTATATTACAAAAATAAACTCAATTCAAACAAACTTCATTTTAACTGCACCCAATCTGATTGAAATAACATTGGCCTGTGGAATGTTGTGATGTATCTTAAACTTTGAAATATTTTTGATAGTCTGTTTTCTAATTTAGGTGTACTCTGTGGAGAAGGAAGATCAGATCGGCTCTTCAATAGAGTTTGTGGTTCCAAGGGATTTAGCACAAGGCTTCGTTAACAATAAGAAAGAGAGCTACAAGTTTAGGTACAGTGTCTGATATGTAAAACTACCACAAAATATGTATGTTCTACTTGTGCAGTTCTTTTTTTTATTTCGGAACATCTGCTAAAAGCTGGTGGTGAACATTGCAGCCTTTTTATACCCTCTGGGCAGCGCTCATGCATCTCGTCCAAGCCCCAAATTCACAGTTATAGAGCAAGGCTAGAGTGGACACCGTAAAGCACTTCAAAACCACAGTCTTATAATAGCCTGCACAGCTACTCTGCCCTTATTATACAGATAACAATAGTTTTGAACAGCTATGCAGATGTTTAGCCTTATTTTCTGGTGCTTTATTGTTTTGTTTTATGAAATATAATCTGTAATCTTGTTTCCATTTAATTTGAAGATTTCAGAAGATATTTGATCAAAGTGCGAAGCAAGAAGACATATTTGAAAACATTGCTAAACCAGTAGCAGACAGGTAAAAAGCATTCATTTTCCTATTGAGCCAAGAAATTATTTAATGTGACAAATTATTAATTTATAACTTTATATTATGACTGCATATACATACAACAAAAAACAATCTTTATAGTTGTTAAATAATATACATAAACACATTATGCTAACCAACATGGATTTTAGGTACAGCTGTAAGTTGTTTTTTTTTCAGTGGTGTGACACTTTGCAAACGTTACTTCTTTTCTTACATAAACAGGAGGTTCTGCTAGACTGACACTGTATTGAGGACACCCACTATCTGTCTTTGCTTAAATTTTGTAATAATCATTTTTAAACTATTACTGACTTGTAATTGAGCATTTTTTTAAATACATTTTATGTGAAAGACAGATCTAATCTGCAAAATCATAACTAAAGAGGACGTTTTTCATTCGTTCTTTTCCAAAGTATTTATTTATTTATTTTTTTCAACCAAAGAAATGTACTTTTACGTGAGTACAAATCATCATTACTCTCTCCACCAGTGCCAGTCATGCATCGAATGCTCTGAATTCTCTGAAGTTTTTCTCTGAAGTTGCTCTGCTTTTTAAGCCTGATTTCCTACTGAATGTTTCCAAATCAAGTGTTCAAAAATACTTGTGACTAGTGCTCTTGTAACTAAAACTCTTGAGCAGATTATGAAAAGCAATTACTGGGATTGAACTCAGTAAACTACTTAAACCCAGTTGGTGGTGTGCTAATAATTTATAACAAGGGTGGGTGTTATATTATTACATTATCTTATTGACAAAGATGCAGTACACAGGGTAGGGTTAAAATATGTGTAAAGGTAATCTATTGTTAATTTAAATCTCTCTAGTTTAATATGTATTCCAGCATCTCAGCTAGCAATAACTGTCAGGTTGTTGTTTTCATTGGTAGCCTGTGATACTTGGCACCTCGTAAGTTTAGCCAGAACCATGAAAGCGTTTACTTGCACACCAGTCTTTCTCTGTGCTGTGGTGTAACTCAAACCAGTCATTTCAATCCCAACTCAGTTGTTCAAAAACAAACCAACATTAATAGCTCTAGGAAAGGAAAAGCCAGCATAAAATATTATACTGGAATGACACTTCAGTATATCTTCTCTGTTTTCTCTGTTTTCCTGTTTTCGTTGTGCCCTTGGGCCAGACATTTAACCCACATTGCCTCAGTGTCTGCGTATACTGGTTGAGTGGATCCCTGATTGTAAAGCGCTTTAAGTGCCTTGAGAGGTGGAAAAGCGCTATATACATGGAGACCATTAAACCATGGTCATGGGTAGAACAGTTTATGATTAAAAAATAAATCATTGTCACTTAGTTGCTAAACAATGGTTTTTATGAAGTACTTATGATAAGTGTACTGTATTTAATCCCCAGGAAAAGTTATGTAAACATGATCAACGCACAGACCTCAGGGACAAGCCCTGGCCATCATCAGAACTGACATTAGACTAAACATCCCACTGTGTCTTAGCATTTGCCCCTTTGCCAGCCTGACTCATTTTGCATTAAAGAAAACCTGCTGAGTCCCACTCACTAGTTCTCAAATGGACACTATTTTATATACTCTCAGGCTACTGTATTTTTCATTTTCTGAGATAAAAAAATCTTGCAATTTTAAAATGGCAATTGCATATAAAGGATAACTGCACCCAATGATAAAAATGATACTGTACATCAGTGTATCATATATTTCCCTCTTGAGAAAACCATAGGATAAAGTAAGTTTTACAAGATAGAAGCACAATTTAATTGAATGTATATTTTCTTTAAAGTAGATACCAAAACCGAAGGCCAGGCCTGTTCCCATGTGACAGTGCCAAACCAAACTTACCAAGTGGTGTCTGGTCGAACGGGTTTGGGCCCGTTCCTTCACTACTGCTCAGAGACATTCTTTTACAGTCTGCCGCCACAGCAGCTCTGATGTTTTTCTGTGGGTTCATGGTGTCAGGTTCAATTCAGTCAAACTGCTGAGCTTTGACTGCTTTGGGAGATGTCTGACATTAGGATGATGATGATATCATAGTGGATCATGAGTAGGCCTGGACGATATTGACAAAAATGAATATCTAGATATTTTTTCAGCATATCTCGATAACGATATTCAGACATTTTTTGTCAATACAACAGAAATATGTTAAAACTTGTATTATTTGTATCAGTAGTTCAAGTTACGGAATTTGATGATGATGTTGCAGTTTTTCCAATGTATATCATTGTGATTTCACACATTTTCAATTGGGTGATGTTTTAATGACTTGATACATTTACATTTTCCATTACAACAATTTTTAGCTGCTCAGTCCTCAACTGTGTTAAATATTATAGGCCTATATAATGTTGTGATGTCATGTGAACGCAACCAATTGTCAGACAAAAACAACATTCACGACATTATCTAAAAATCAATATATTGTCCAGCTCTAGTCATGAGCAGAAGTTTAAAAAGAGAACACTTTGTTTGTGTTTTAAAATTTTTGGCTCCTAAGTAAAAATGTAAATTAACTAAAGCATAAACAATAGGCTGTTTAACAACAAACAAGAAATGTATGTGTTTTTTGATTACAGTGTCCTGGCTGGTTACAATGGCACAATTTTTGCCTATGGCCAAACGGGCAGTGGAAAGACCTTCACCATAACTGGAGGTGCAGAGCACTATAGTGATCGTGGTGTCATTCCCCGCACACTCTCCTATCTATATGAATGCTTCAGCCAGGTTAAATCAGCAATAACCTTGCTTAAAATTTTTGTAAATACTGAATAACTTCTTATCTCCACACTCCACAGGAAAGTAGCATGATCTACACAACTCATATCTCCTACTTGGAGATCTATAATGACATTGGTTATGACCTCCTAGAATCTCGACAAGACATGTCCAAATTAGAAGACCTACCGTCAGTACTCAACACTCTTCTAATCTTATTTTGATGTATTTGTATGGTTTCCCTCTCTTTGTAGTTTCATAAGTTACGTGAAAATTAGAGTTTTAGTTTTTGGTAAAACTCGGTTAATGGTCTCATTCAAAATAAGAGAATGTGTTTGGCTCTGCTGTGATTATTTTATTATTTTCTTTACGTAATTGCATAGTAATGTATTCAAACTAATTACAACATACACACTTGAACCTGGATAAAAGAAGTCAAAGTAAGTATGTGTGTGTGTTTAACTCTCCTTTTACTGACTTTCAACTAAACTAAAACATTCAATATAAATTTAACTTTTGATTGCATTGTGCAGAATGAGTTTGTAGAAGTGAGCTTTGGGTGTTCAATGTGCAAAAACAACAAGAAAATTGTATCTGTGACAAGACATGCATCATGTTTAGTATGTCAATTAATTTCAATACCTTTTGTTGTTCTTCAGAAAAGTTTCAATCCAAGAGGATCCAGACCAGAATATTCATCTCAAAAACTTGTCTATGCTACAGTCTGGTAATGAGGAAGAAGCCTTGAATCTGCTCTTTTTAGGAGACACAAATCGCATGATTGCAGAGGTAAGCTTTTATAAAATATTAATTGTTAATACACAGTAGTCGCTGTTTTATACCATATACCTCTTTATATGTTTTACTAAAAAAAAACTTATTTTTCTTCATTCAAATTCAAACTTAATTCAATCAATTGAATTTATTAGGATAATTCCAAAAGTAAAAGATCTGCTTAAACTTTGATTTAGTACTCCGGTGAAGGATTTAAATCTCCTTTTGGAGCACAGTGTGTGGTCAGCATGTGGTGCATGTAGGATCAACATGTGGTTGATTTAGATCCAAAGGACTGTGAGTCCAGAGTCCTGAAGTACAGTGAAAAGAACAACCCTTTCTAAACATATACAAACTTTAGTTTAGACCAATGCCCCTCAGCTGGGCATATGGCATTCAGATTGTACCACTTATGTGAACAAAACAATGAGTCTCAAAGAACTCCTCCGACTTTTTTTTTTTGCTTTGTGGTTATAACCTGACTTCTGTTGTTACACTGACCACCTGCAACTAAAGCTCGTGTATTTAAACATCTTTGCTGCTCAAAGGTTACACAATGCTTTGTTCTTAAATCCACAGGGCTGGGAAATCAAAGTGCACGTTTGTTGTTTAAATATGAAAGCACTGCTGATAGACTGTTAAATTCCAATTTTTTTTCACTGTACAAAGTTCAAGTAGATAAAAAGATCAAATTTATATTATCATTAGCATTTACATAATCCGATCTAACGGCTCTTTAAATCTTTCGTGTTTAGACGCCTATGAACCAGGCCTCTACACGCTCACACTGTATTTTCACAGTGCACCTGTGCAGACGGGAGCCAGGTTCTGCCACTGTACGACGTTCCAAGCTCCACCTGGTGGATCTGGCTGGATCAGATCGAGTTTACAAGACCGGACTAAATGGACAGCTTCTAACAGAAGCCAAGTATATTAACCTGTCTCTGCACTACCTGGAGCAGGTCTGTAGTCATCTTATGTTGTAATGGATGTATTTTTCTTTTTTAGCAAATTACATATATACATTTTATTATTGATAGTATTATTTTTTGTTTGTTTTGTTTTTGTTTTACAGGTCATCATTGCTTTATCTGAGAAAAAACGATCACATATTCCCTATAGAAACTCAATGTTGACATCTGTGCTGAGAGACAGTCTTGGGGGAAACTGTATGACCACAATGATTGCCACTGTGGCTGTGGACAAAAGAAACATTGACGTAAATCAAACAACAATCATTAATATAATAATAAATCATTAAATGATTTACTGACTTCTCGATCTTTAGGAGTCCATCTCCACGTGCCGATTTGCACAACGTGTTGCTCTCATCAAAAATGAAGCCATATTAAATGAAGAGCTGGATCCTGCTCTGGTGAGATGGCAGCGCAAACTTCACTTTAGTGTTAGAACCTGCTTGTGAGCCTCTGAGCCACACCACATAATCCTGACAGTGTACAGATGCCCTGCTGGTGCCAAGCCATCAGATGATGCCTCTACATGTAACTTAAGAGTTATTCACCACATTTAAATGATTCTCTCCAGTTTTAGACCATTTGTCTTTCCACTCTGACACGTGATTTTGCATGTGTGGCTGTGTTTTGGTTGCTCACTGGCCATGTTTGCATTCACTCCTCTGTTTACAATTCCTTGACATGTTTTATCCCAACTCTCCAAAGCCTCTTGAAAATGCTTCCAGCTGCTGACAGATCTGTACACAGAACATGAAATGGCCACAGTTTGCGCATATACGGGGTCATAAGAAAGGTCAATACTAACAGCATGTAGATTTTTAAAAAATCTTCTTGAAAAGAGTTCAAATTCAAAATCAAATTGGCAAATACTGTGCGATCATGAGTCATCCCTAGTTCATCCATTTCCTGGCCTCCCACCCAGATCTGCCAGGGGATCAACTGCTACTGTATTACTGCCACTGCTGGTTGGCTGGCCACTTCCAAACCCTGCTGAGGTATTTTTAAGAGAGTCTGCGGCTAGCCCGGTAATTGTAATGGTGTCTGGCTGCTCTCAATCGAGTCCGACTCTCTTATAGTTTTAGTCAAGTACAAAACTTCATGGACACACTTCTGGTGTTAGTTTATGACTATGAAACATGTAGCATTTAGTTTGCTGGGTAATCTCTCTAAATCTCTGCCTGTGTGAGTGACAAGCCCGCCGTAAAGTTTGCAGATTAAGAAAGTACCACATTTTTGCTGTAAATTACTTTAGAAGGCAAATGTCAAAAACATTTACTGTCAAAGTCAACAGAAAGATCTTTGACTATGTAACTAGAGTGTTGATTTTTTTTTTTTTTTTTTGCCTTAGTCGTGTGTCTTACCACACTTGTTCCACATCTCATATGTTCTCATTTAATTGGGGCACCACAGTCCACAGTTAGGTGTAATAGAAAAACAGCATCCATCTCCTTCCATCATAAAAGAGGCCCCATAATGCCACTATGCCTCTGAGGGACATGCAACCTAATTCCTATGCATTTTAGGTGCAACCTGTGGTTACATAGTAATGCCTGCAGTTTACCGTGGGTGGTTTTGTGCACACGTTGGAAATATAGCATGTACTTAACAAAGAAGCTAAAAATGTGATGCAACCACTGACCTACGCACCCTGTATATTCAGTTTTGCTAGATTTTGATGAACAAAAAAATATATTTTTGACATGCTTGAATATATCAAAATAGAAAAGTGGGTATTTGTTGGAACATATCCAAGTTCATAAAAAATCAAGCCTAAAATTGTGTAGTCAACAAATTTATGTGGGAAATCAAACTATTGACTTTATATTTGAGGCAGAATTTGTCATTAGACTTCTATGTCTGTGCAATGTGGATATTACTGAATTCCAATAGTTTTTCTGGCTTAAGTTGGGAGATTATATTTATAGAAAATCATGAATCATCACTAGTTTGATTCTTTTTGTTGGTGATGGCTTGCCACTGTTATGCCAGTGTGGGGCTTTTGCTTCAAAAATAGAATAACAGGGCTGACCAGCGAGTAGCGGTCAGTCTTTAAGCATCCATCTGGAGTGTTACATCAGAACATCTGCCTTTGAAAGAGACATTGGGAGTGGTTCTTTTTAGGCACGTCTACAATGATATTTAAAATATGCCAGTGGTGACATTTTTCTAGTTCCATGATACAATATATTTTTTGACTTTTACATTGAATATATGTTGCTAAAAGTGGTGGAGCAATGCTAAGTCTGACCTTTGACCCTTGCTTAGCTCACACAGACAGTTGTCTCCCTGGCGTCTCTGTGTCACCAGTATCACTGGGCAGTCTCAGCTCAGTGTTGTGTTTTCATTACACCAGTCAGAGTTTACCTTTTACTACAATCTTTATAGAATCATGTCTGGTCCCAGAGATGTTTTCATACATGAAGTAACCAAAACCAGACCGTGGTTACTGATGGCACTTATTGTATTTGCTGAAGTCACAACTAAACTCATACTGACAGTGAGAAGAGAAGCCATGCTAATTCGAGTGTTTTTCCTGTCATGTCTTTTATGCATGGTATTTTCAAACTAAAAAAACTGGTCTGGAAATACTTAAGCCTGTCTATATTTGTAGATCAGCAAATAGTCTGCTGATGCTGCCATTTTCTGCTTAGATAACTTCTGTTGTGAATTCTGTTTTTATTTTGTTATTTTTCTCTGCATCTTTTTGTTTATGTTGTAGATTCAACCCAAACTTATCCGTCTCTAGCTAGCATACCACATGTTGTATTTATGTATTAATTTTGGTACATAATTTTGAATGTTTTACAGCTGATAGCCCGGCTAAGGAAAGAGGTCCAGTCTCTGAAGGTGGAGTTGTCCATGGTGACTGGGGTTCAGAGAGAGGATCAACTCACAGGGGATGAAATACACAAGTATGTCACTGTCTTTTTGTCTTAACACAAATACTGCTTATATATAACATTTTTATAGACACTCCCAGCAGGGCAGCAGCCACATTATAACTAGATGTACTGTATTTGTATCTGAGAAACCACTTTGACCTCAGCCAGTCATCTCAGGACATTAAAAGGGAGTATTTGTCCTATTTGGTTTGGAGAAAGTCTTAACATTACAGCAGTAAGGCAGACAGGCTTTTTTGGGGAACTAATTTGTAACTGTAACACTCAACACCAAGAATTTCTTGCCAATTGTGTTTTTCATAACTCTTTAAGGTTTCTAAATGTGCTTGGGGTATGGATGATTTGTGCTTTTGGCCAGTCATCCTTCACTGGGCTCTAACCAGATCTAATAGAGTTTCCCAGGCTGTCATTGTATTTCTGTTGTTTTACCCACATGGCGGCGTACTCCTTCCATCATCACCAGACTTGAGGCCAGACAACTTGGCAAAAAGTTTTCAAATGCTGATATATTTATTGCGCATTGGCTGCATTAGCTGGTATCTCCTCATTCCCTGTGTGATTACCCGCGTTTCCCCAGTTTGCGGGCAAATAACCATTAATGGTGTCTTTTGTAACCACACTTAACAGTATGTGCTGACATTATGTAGCCAGTTCCATCTTAGTGTTGACCTCATTTCTAGCACACATGATTTGTCATTTTCTGTAAACAGTGGCCTATGATGTTTGAATAACATGCCTTTCAAGGATTTTACATTTTCTTGATTTGAATACATGCTAGAAAAGTTAATTCATGTAATAAACAGGGATTACAAGTGCAAAACCAAAAGGGATTGCTTGTGTTATCTAAAGAGAAACTAAATGCAGAATCAACTTTTTTGACAGTCAAACTATGTGTATGAGGTCAAAATTGAATTATTTACTTTTTCTGGGCCTTTTTTGGACATTTTTGTGGAAATTCGCTCATTTTCCGGTATGTGTGCAAAAACCTCAACTGTGCTACCGCGAAGGGCAAGCACTGTCACGTTGACGTCACATTGATTTGACGCTGCAGCCGAGCCGCCCAGGTGGGATATATTAAGTCCTTCCTATGACATTGCTCCTGTTTAGAGTAACATCATGGGTAGTAGGGCTTGGTATTACCAAGAACCTTACGTATCTAGATACAATTACCTCAGTACGAAACGTAATGATATATTTTACTGACCAAATTGAGGAAAATGTAGAACAACTCTGTAAAAAATGTTTTCAACATGTTTTGTCACTCCCTATCCATAAAAAGTTGTTTCTGCGTTTTGTTTCTCTTTATTGTGTGTCTTATGACTTTGATCAATAGATTAATTATTGTTGTAAATAAAAATTATAGTTTTACATCAATCAGTAGTTACTTACAGAGGAAAAGTTGATTTATATCATAGGAAGTTGAAAAATGTTTGAAGACCCACACAAACACTTTCCTGTGACACTTAAAAAATTAGGCTCATAATAATCTGTTAGCACATGCCTGACTTGTCACGAGTGTCAAGAGACCTTTTTGCTATGCATTTTTTATTACGTTCTAAAACATAAAAATATAACTTATAACTTTTGTCTGTGTATAACCATTTTGAGCTTAAAAATATTTAACTTACAAAGTAAAGAAAAACAATGCTAAAGCTAGACATTGTTTGCTAGTTTTGTCACAGTGCAAACAATGGTTGCACCGTAATTTCCCGATGTCAACTTTAAAAGAATGAAGTAGAATTATAAACCTAAAAAGTGATATGCCTCTCCACATAGCGGACTTGTAATTCAGCCTAGCAGTGCCACATGCTCATCTCCACAGAGTAATCTAAATTTAAATCCATACTGCGTTTTTAGGCAACACATCAGTTTCACAGAGAAAAAAGTGTTGTAGACCATCTACCAAAAATCATACACTGTGCCCTTTTAGCTGATATAGAATATATATATAGCTGATATAGGTGGAAAATTAGGAGCACTCATTGTACTGCTTACTTGATCTGTCTGGATGGCTCTCCTTGGCTTTCACTGCGGCCGGCTTTATGACATTAAGGAAGCAGTGTTTGGGATAGATCTCGTCAATAGTTTAGACTGACTGTGACCACTTTGTCTATGAGTGTTTAATAGAGATTTTGCAGATGACATCACACCGAGCCGCTGCATTCTGTGTCATCTGGAGATGGTGGATGGTGTTCTGGTTAATCCCTGTATATAGTGCATTACAATAGTCAAGACGAGAATAGATAAAAGTACATATCACTTTTTGGAGGTCTATGGGAGATAAAATGATTTAATTTTAGAAATTAAATCATTTTTATGATGATAAAAACAAGTTTGAACCACATTATTTATCTGACTTTTAAAAAACAGACTAAAATCAAACATAACACCAAGATTTCTTGATGTGGGTTTGATGTTCAAAGCCAAGTCACCAAGATCAGCACTTAACTCAATGGAGAGGTCTGGCGGTCCAATTAAAATAATTTAAGTTTTTTTTTTTGTTATTAAAAGAAAGGTAGTTTTGTGACAGCCAGCACTGTATGTCTCTAAGGCATGTGTGGATAGCAGCAAGGGAATCATCACCTAGTGTTTTGATTGGCATGTAAATTTGCGTGTCGTCAGCATAAAAGTGGTAGTCGACCTTATGTGACTCAATTAATTGTCCAAGTGGGGTCATATACAAGTAGATACAGAATAATAGCGGTCCTAACACTGAGCCTTGGAGGACACCGAACTTCAGATTGGACAGCGCAGTGTGTATCATTAAAAGTCACATAAAAAGAACGATTTAAAATAGTATATTAGTATGTTTAAGCTTGACATGTCCTAAAGTAAATGGGACATGTCAACAAAAAACAGGACACATTTTAACGAGTGTACTTTTTGTAATTTTGTCAGAATTTTGAGGACCATTGATGAAATGTCTGTGTTTGCAGGTTAGAAGAATTACTCAAAACCTTTTTGGATGATCCGGATCCTGAGGTGACTCTAAATTTGGGTCCAGATTTGAGAAAGATTCAACACTGCTTCTCTAGGCTTAAGGTAAATAAATAACTATATGACAAGCTTCCAACTCCCCAACTGAGAGGAAATGCAATTACTTTTAACCAGCTGATCGTCACATTTTGCATGTGAAATAAATAATATTGTTGGCCTATTTAGATTTAATAAAACCAAGATTAATAATAGTGAGTCCAAGACATTTCAGACATGACATTGACAGATTTATTTTCTTGAAGGTTTTTTAGATTGAAATTAATCTAAGCGTTCAATACAACAAGCTAAATGTTTTAAAACATAGCATGATGTCATTTTATGTGCTGACAAAAAAAAAACAACTGCACACAAATGCTTACTTTTCTCTGTTCTATGTTCACTGCGTACATGTGTAAAAAGGCCAATTATCATAAATCTATCCCCTGGTCCACCATAAACATTAGTTAATGCTATGCATTGAGTTTTAATTATTCCCACTTGTATCCAGCACTGCTGATTTTCCCACAGCCAGACTGTCTAGACATAGATATGTTTGAGTTATTTGCCATTTAATTAGCAACAAAGTGTAACATTGACTTACTGTTGTTGTCAAGTTGGCTTGACGACTTCGAAGTATTGACACCTCTAAAGTATATTATATATTACATACCCACTTTACATTAGAGAAATTCTGAAAGACAAATTGAAAATAATAAAATAATAAATAATAATAATGATGAATAGATAAAATAATCTGAAGTTTTGTAGTATGCTTTTCCCCATTTTTTCAAACACTGAATGGTGTAGTTTGCACCATTATTCAAAAATTCCAACTGCAGTACTTCCACTAAATGTTTACGGCGAAGACAATATATCCGTCAATGTTGAGCTCTTTTTAGTTAGAAGTGAAGCAGCCAACAGGAGGATGTTCCAAATCTTTCTGTTTATCTTTCCCTGAGTTTGTTAAGATCTACTAGCTCTATCTCCTCTTCAGTTTACATTCTATTCAGTATCAACCCAGTCACACTTCACTAGCTCAGCTGGAATCTATGTCTGTTTTATATTTCAATCGTACATTCTATTGTTTGCAAACTGGAGTTCATATTGTTTGTTTAGCTTGAACTATGTCCGACCTGACCTTAAATGTTACTAGTTTTAGTACAGTTTATTTCAATCACATTTTCATTCTTTGTGTAGATGATGGTCCTGGAAAAATCAGGCAGAGAGGCTCCACTGACTGATGGGATAATCACACCAGAAGCAACGCCGATGAGTGGTGACTTTCATGAAAGTCAGCAGTGCGCGACAGAAGTTACAAAATTAAAAGAGATCCTGACACAACGCGACAATGAGATCAGTATCCTTAAATACAGCTAAAGGGAAAACAAAAGCCCTAAGAGCTATAAAAATAAAATAAAATATCAAAACTTTTACTTAGAGTTTTTTGTTGAATGAATTGGCTTCAAATAACATACTAGAAAGTACATACTGTATATATTAAACATACTAGAAAGTATTATAAACTTCACTCAATTTTCTGAGTCAGCAAAGCAATTTAGGAACATGCCATCTTATTATACTATATGTTTTCAGAGACAAGTTCAGCTTATGATGGTAGTTTATCATTACTGCTATTATTTATAATTATGGTATTTATGTTTCAATATGATATTCTTAATGACTTTATAGTAGTATTATTTTCTTGGCCGCTCTTTACTGTGGCTATCATTAAATCACACCACATTAGTCAGGAAATTGAGATGTCTGCTTGATTATATAACCACAAAAGCCCCTGTTACCCAATATAAATATGAAATAATCATCCATATATTTCACTGTAGTAGTTTTGGGGGGAAAAAATGAAAGTAATGTGAAATAATCTTGTAATTTTTCCTTCTCAGTATGACATAGTGGTTTCCACAATTGCACTTGCATGTTTAAGGGCCATAATTCAGCCAGTTTTACACAGATTTCACTGACCATACTGATAATCTTCAATTTGAAAGTTGCATGAAAATGCTTTAGAATCATGCCCAGACAAAGTGGCTGTCTTCAGAATGAAAATCAGTACTTTTGGTTGACCACTTTTCAAATGATGATAGCATTTGCTGCCAGAACCATAATTTTTGTCTGTATTGACATTGTCTCATATTAACTCACACACCAGGTACTTAGGTAAATTCTGCTCTCTAAATGAAAAGAACTGATGCTAGAAAACACCAACGCATCTATTAGAATTAGACAATTCGGCAGGCATCCAGTTTCATTTTGTTGCTATTATTTAATTTTATACTGTAGGTGCAGGTTTGCTCCACAATTGAATAGTGAATTTTCATGTCTGTATGAAATCTACTGAAATTTGATCGCTACAAAGACGTAACATGGTCCTGTTAAGCCAAGATTACATTATCAGATGCTTAAGACTTCAGCAATGGAAAGAACCTGAGAACAGAAGCTGCCTCTAGTAATGATCTGTGTAAAACTATGACATATTGCTGAAACTAAGTACCAGTCCTTCCAAAATCTGACATTTAAATTGTCATGTTTAGATCTGGCAATTTTTGAGACGAGTGCGTGGCCGTCTTCAATGGAAACTATAATTGGAGTTTCACTTTCCTCATGTTATTGTTCAGCCTGACAGAAATATAAACGAACTTCTTCAGCCCCTTCCTTGAAATTATGTCCATTTCAAACCCAGAACAATGACAGCCAGATTTTTTGTTACTGTGAACATCCAAAATTATTTGCTGATCACTCCAATTTGGGTCTGGCCTGAGCCAAAGTCCATGTCTGCTAACGTAATGATAGGAACGTGCTTGAGCAATTGAGTAACGTATTGAGTCAAAATTATGGGTTGTGATTACGCCATCAAGCACACTTCATCTAGCTGAAAAACCAGACAAGACTGGAGCCAAAGACATATGAAAGTGTATATAATGTAATAGTAAATTAGCATTTTTTTTAGTCCTTCTACAAGTTACATTATTTGAAGAGATAATAGCGTATCATAGCCACATGTTTAAACAGCAACAAAGGTAACTTTCTTGGAGACTTACAATGTCTGCTGTATGCATTATGAGAAAAGGTTGTATGGAGACATTTAGCCGTAGCTCCCACATTAAAAATAGGACTTGGAAACAAAGCACAGTAGTCATAGTGTTAAAGAAGTGACTGACAGTTTTTACCTTATGCACTTTCCATTTTGCAATTTAGACACTTGGTTTGAGTCAGGCATTTCAACCATCTAATACATTTCTCATTAAACCACAATAACATCATACCAACATTTGATTTGTATTTATCCCGTTAATTACCAGCTATTTTTTTCTTAATGCACTGCAAATAGGTATCCTAATTAAGATGCTGAAGAGTGAGAAGAAAAAAGCTCAGGAAGCTGCTACACAATTAGCCAAATTCACACAAAGCCAAAATATAGTTTCGCCAAGAGCAGCAGCCCAGTCCAGCGTGTCTAACGAGGAGTCTAATGAAGCGGACACAAACGTAACAGCAGCACACTCTGAAGGACGAGCTATACAATACATGAAAAAAGGTACTTTATCAATAGTTTGGTTTGTTCCCAAAGGCTTTGCTGATTATTTAATATTTAAGTTATAGCATCAATAAAAGCAATGTTGTGACGTTCTGGTGGAAAAGGTTTGTGTGTGAAGCATTCTCATCAGTAGGATTGCCTATAGTATAGAGCCTCTTTGTCAGGTCACTGAATTGAGGAAAACTGGATAAGGCTAGTTCAATTTAATCCTGTTGTCCAAAGTTCATGTAGACCCGGGCACATCGATTGAGGCACTGCGAATCAGTTTTCAGAGATCCAATTGACTACCGATTGTAGTGCTTACACATAGTGCAAAACTTTTTTTTTTTACAATATTACTAAGTCAATTTTTTCCCCAACTTGATTTCAGCTAAACAATAACACATCGCTATTAGGCCAAGGCCCATGGAAGTGCAAGTTGTCAAACTGAGGCAGAGCTTGAAGGCTGCTCTGTTCTGATTATGCCCAGTGTGGTGAGGGCAGAGGAGGCTAATTGGACACAGACTGTTTGAAAGATGAGGCTACGAAAAACAAACAGATGCTTGAATGACGTCCAGCCTGAATTACTTAGTGAATCAATCACTGAGTGAAGAGTCACCGTGATGGATAGCAGCATGGCAGTGGTTTTTGAAATGCTCCAAAAATATGGACAGTCTATTATTACTGCTGAAAGGTATGTGATCCAATGTGGAAACAGCCTCAGCATATTGTTAATCTTTCTGCTATTAACTTGACAAAACAGTTACAAATAGAAAAAAAATATTGCATCTATTCATAATTTTAGGTGGTATTATCCAAACTATTTATTTATTGTTGTCCTTATAGATACTCGAATAATTTTGCTAAAACACACACAATATACTACCAAATATGATGCTTTCTTAGTTTCTTGTGACAAAACAGCCTGGGCTGAATGGAGCTTTTTGTTGCACAGATAGACAGACAGATTTTGTTCTGCCCACAAATTCAGTGTCTAGAGATTAAATCAATTATATACTGTGAGAAACATAGTTATAATTATTGCAGTTAATATTGTCTTTGTGAAATTCCCACACCCCTCTGTGTGGTTACATGTCCAGTCTGGAATGTCATAGACTTTCTCACAGCTCTTCATAAGAAATGTTCACTGCATTCACATCAAAGCTTTGAGACAAATTGTCTCCAACCACATCAGCTGTTAGCAGCAGGGACGACCTGCTGCTGTTTGTGAAGGAAACTCTGGCCTTCTGAACACGGCATAGTTCCAGGTCAAATGGAAAACACAAAGATTTATGCTTTGCTGAATCGGGGCGCTTAGGAGCCATGAGTTCAGTTATATACAATAAGTTGTAATACAGTAGTATTTACTTTGGTTTCTTGCAATTAGCTCCGCTTATGTTCCTCTTATGGATGTATGTGATCCATATGAAGAGATCTTTCCAAACTATGCCTACATTAGATCATTGCTTTTTGTTCCAAGTTCATAACAAATGTACTTTTTCTTTCTTCCTGTCAAAAGGTCACCAGTATTTATGTTGATTTTAATTTACATTTTACCCAAGTCTCTTTGGCTGCAGCCTGCAGTCTTTGTGGTTAAAAAGGAAAAATGCTGCTCTCTAAAGATTAATTGAAGTTGAAATGGTGATGACCTTTCCATGGACAACTGCCATGATCGGATAATATAGAACCTTTTCCATCCTTCAAAAATAAGCTTTTAAATCAGAGTTTATCTGTAGTTTCTCTTATTAATTTAGCAAATACAATATGTACAGTGAATACAAATGTCATTCAAACCAGGTCTATAGCGAATATCACATACAGTGCTTGGAATTGTGTTTTCATTGTAGATATCCAGTTAATGGATATACCCGTGTTTCTGTTATAATTTAGATTGTCGATGCCTTGTCTGTTTCCAGGAGATGTGAAGATTTGAGAAAACCCTGCTTTGTTGTAATGAGATGATAATGAGTCTAACAGACTCTTCACAATGGTCTATCATAGAAGCCACAGTCTAATAAGTTATCTGCAGAGCTTTGCAAAGTGTGTTATTGTATATTATATTGTCTCTTGTCGTCTCCAAATATAGATTTAATCAGACTTCTCCTGGAAAGAGTTACAGCAGTGCTAGACATTTTCTAAATGAATGGAACGATGCTTGCATCGGATTTCTGAAATGTGTTGAAGCAGCAGCAATAGTCACGATAAAATCACCTCAATGAACCTTTGTGGTTTGTAAGCATGTGCCGCATGGGAAAGAAGTAATAGGAAAGTTGGCATAACAGCCTTGTGATTTCATTACCACAAAGTGTTTTAGTGCAACTAAATATGATGTCACGTTACACAAGATATTCCTGGAATGCTGCATTTAAAATATAAAGTGCATTTCCCTCACGCTCATTTGTTGAGCTTGTGCTTGGCTTCTGCTTTGGTTGATGGTTCTGATGAAAACAACAAACAACATTCCTGTCTGTCTTGAAATTATTTTCACATGAATAAGTGTTCTGTTTGCATTTCTGTTCAGTTAGTGGCTTTAACTTTGTTTTCTAATGCTCTAGTGACACCTCTGCCACAATACAGTATATCTTTAAAACAACAATCGTGATGGAAGAAATGCTAATCAAAATATCATCATAATGAAACCTCAGCATAAGTAGGTACTGGTTAGGGATTTATGAGAACTCTTGCTTGTATTAAACACCAGAGTTAGCAGGGGTGCAATCACTGTTTAGTGCTGACATGACCAGAAAAGCTGTTTACACTTGTGTTAATGTTGGCTCTAAACAGTAAATGGCGCTCTAATAGCCCTTTCTCTCTCAGTGTAATTAGTCGTAGGTGGGAGGTCACTGATATGAACACAAGCTGCTACATCTGGCTGCCAGACTCATGCACAGTGTGTCCATGTGGGAACTCACTGGTTACAGATTAAGAGCAGGATGTGTGGAGATTTCCCATAGTTACAAAATGTGTTGTGTAACAAGCTGTCTTGTCTAGATGCTAATTTGTGTTTAATTGTGATTACTATAGGTCCCAAGTTTTCTATGGGAAAGCAAGAGGCCTTTGAAATCTTTTTAAGAGACCACGAAGATCACCTGATCATCGAAGAAAACAAGACGCAACTGAAACAAAGGTGATTACCTTCTCTATTTGATCAATCTTTACTTACTTTACATACCATTTTGTCATACCTTTACAGCAACTAGAATAATGATAGTTTCCCTGTTCTCTAAAGAAGCAATAAAAATAAGCTATGTATTCCAAGAAAGTAGTGATCACACTTGATAACATACTACATATAGTGCTGTTTTTTGGGTGAATAATGTTGTCTTTGAAGATAAAAATTTAAACATTGCTGGATCTCAGTTTTGAATAACAGCATGGCTATATTATTGCAGGTCAGTTGAAGCCAAAGGACTCGGAGGACAATTAAACGAAACAAGAAACAGAATAAGTAAGTTGTCTCACTATCAACAGGTGGGGAAGGTCTTCTGGGAACTGAATCCATTTCCAAATTGCAGGGGTCAAAAATATTCACGTTAACATTTGCAGTGTTGTGCACAAAGTAAGGAAGGGCTATAAACTCTAATAAGCACACCATTACGGGGTCCTGGTTACCGGAGCAATTGTGAATCAGCAAATTCTTTCCAAAACTAAATGACATTCAGCTTGCTTTTCACCATCTTCACTCCAGCTGTTTTATGTCTGAACAGTAAATAGTAAATAATAATGAGCACTTGTGTTTTTAGGGTGGTCAAAATGTCAGAAATCACTTACTAATCAATACTAAAGCTAGATGCTCATTTGCGAGCGCATTGATGCTATAGCTAATCACATTAATACAAGACAATTGATTATTTCCTGGACAGTTTTCGAATTTTGTATGACCACAGCATCTGCTAAAAATGCTAAAATGCCCCAAATTTTACTAAAATCTCATATACTTTGCTATCATTACAGTATTGAAATCTGTATCATTTTGAGAATCAAGTATTTTTTTTAGTATCGAAATAGAGTGAGGTTAGTTTGAGATGTTTTTGACTGTTTTTTCTGAGATATTGAGGTGTATTGAGTGCACTTACTGCTTGACATACCCTTGAAAACTTTCAACCTTAATCCTCATTTTAGTTTTTTTGTAAGTTGTGCGTTTTCTTTCTTTCTTTTTTTTTTTTTTTTGCACACACCTGCTAGTTTGGTTGGATTCAGGTCCTAGGTTCTGGCCAAAGTAATCATAATATTAATCTTTTTCTCAACATTCCATGTCTGAGGTGCTGGGACACTTGTAATTCAGATATGCCATACATCACGCTGAAGTCATTTGACAGCTATTAGGTTCCTTCATCAATGAGCTTTGCAGACATCTTTCCATACTGTTTGGAGAACTCAATGCTCTTCTGCTTCCAGAACCATTTTCACATTTTGGAAAAACACCTGAAGCGTCTTGGTGTTGTCAAATATTATTACTTTGTTAGATACATGAAGGTACATTCTTCCTCAATGAGAAACATTATTTTAGTGGGAGAAGGCTGAGTATTGGTTTTGGAATGGGATGCTTTTACTGTTTGGCACTACTTTTACTTCATGCTTGCACATCATAGAAGCTGTTTTGCTGATATGGACATGCTCATTGTAGTGTTGTTTTTCCCAGCATGGGGATGTGGCGAGGCAGAGAAGGAGAGGCAGTGGCCTGTGGAGACAGTGGTGTCCAAACATCTCCCTGGTTTACAGTATTGTTTTTGGCGGTTGAAGATGACTCAGGAATCCTATCTCTGTGGAGGAGAGCACGTTCTGAGCCCTTAGGTCCAAAAAGAGCAGATATACTATATATTTGTTCAGGGGGATCCGACATGCACAACTTCTACATAAAACAAGCAGAGTCGATGGAAAGACAAGGTTGATTTTTCATCCAGATGTGCAAGTTCTACTCAGTGCAGACGTAGATACAGCTTCATCTCTTACTTACGATGTTAGACAAAAAGAGCACCACTATGTATTTGAGCCACACAATATAAATCATCTTGTTAAATATGTAATTAGAAAATACACATTTACATCTGTTTATATGCAAATCTGCGTATTGACCTCAAAATTGCATAGAATCCAAGCTTAACAAAGACTGCATTGAATAATTTGATTTATGCTGTATTGTTTTTGTATCAACTGTGATGATTACATTCACAAATTGTGTTTATTTTAACCCAATAATACAAATATATTCAACTGAAAAACATGGGAAATGGAACTCATTTTCCTCTCTATCATAATATACTTGAGCCATTCCAAAAGACAGATTTCCTAAAAATATTCCAACATTATTCTTTCTGTGGGCAAAACGAACAATTCCTCATTGTCTTCATATTTTTGTTTCTGCAATTGCCTCAGCAACAAACTAGCTGTATCTAAGAGCTGTTGAGTTTTATTCCAATGACCACACTCGACTAATCAACTGTAGAAATAACACTTACATCCCTACGTGAGTGGAATTTACACATCTTTGTGCAAATACCAAATGTATTTGAATTATAACCTTCTCAGATAATGAGGCGTTGAACATTGATCCTTTTGTGGTGCTGATGTGGCATATCATGTTTAACCTCCAGGCCTCAAAAATCACCCAATATTTAGTGAAGAAGTAGCCTGATACTGTTTTCTGTAGGACAATGACACGTCTCTTAGCACAGTTCGGGGGAAACCCAGTAATATCTGGAAAGTTTTGGTGTTGAGGTTGCACTCTTGTGTGGCTTTTATTCATTTGAATTGGCCATTACTGAACAGTTTGAAATCTAGGGTCTTGTTCATCAAAATATGCTAATATATATTTTAGTTGGACGCCTAATAGGAAATCCCTGTATGTCCTTCTCGAGCTACCATATGTTTTCTTTGGGTATATTCTTCCACCATTAAGAATATGGCTTTAGTAAATGCTTATGAGCGTGAGAGGTTGCTTGTCTGTCAATTCTTACTTTTCTTTTAGATCTTCCTTTTATCATCTCAGCAAAACTGCTGTCTTCTGGTTTGGATGCTCTTGGCACAAACCTATCCCCATATGTCTTGTAATAATAAAAACAAATTATATTCAGTTACATTTGAAGTTATTCAAAAATGTTGTATCAAGCATGTTGTTGTTTTTGTTGTTGTTGTACTTTAAAGTACATTATGGTTAAAAAAATCTGCTGTAAACTTGAGAATACAGCTGTTATTTCAGAACTTTGGACATTTCACATTTTCCAAACAATTAAACCTCAAAGACATGTTGTAACAAATTTGTCTGAATATTGTTATCGAGATAAACCAAAAAAATATAAAGATATTGATTTTTGGCAATATTGCCCAGCCTTAATTTAGATATTTTTGATTACTGCAGCTTGAATACTTGAAAATTCCTGTTTTCAACTACTGCGCCTATCCTCGCACAAATCCCTGTACTTTCAGCGGTGTGAAAGACAAAAATATAGGTAATAGAAAGGCATCTATGAGAACTGAGAATGCCTGTGACTTGAGCAAGTGTTTCTTGACCTGCAGGGCCGCTTCCAACCCATTTCCTCTGACTGTTTTCAAACTACAATAACTTTCTTATATCATAACTACTGTAGTTCTTAATCCTAATGCTTTGTTGAAGGATTAGACTACACATCCATTAGTTATGGTTCACCTTTTTTTTTCATCTTTTTTTCTGCTATTGGAGACTTGAGTACCTCTCTGACCACAATGTAAACCACAGGGCGTCTCAGTTCATTTACTTTTTACTCTAACCATCAATGGCGTCTAAGAACAGGATTCTTAATTTTAGTCTGTAACTATTAGGAAAAAACACTGTCATCGTGGGCAGTACATGTCTTGTGTGTCATTTGTAGTGTTTCACTTCATCTGTTCGTGTCTGGCCCGTCTACTGGTTCTCCGCAAAGTGGTCTGCTAATGTAAAGGGCTCTGAAAGATGAGCTGCTTTTTGAGGCACTTGGGGTCAACTCACTGTATACACACTTTTAAAAATGATTCATAAGCCAAACACTAAGAGCTGGTGTTCAGTTCATTTAAAGTCTGTGATAATAATATTGCATCACTACTCCTTTTAGCTTAAAACAACATAACTACAGACATTAGGGGTTAATGTTTTTGTGTTATTTTACAGTATTTAAAAAAAATATGACTTTCAGGTACTACTTTTGGCAACCTATCAAACATGCATAGACAATATATTGAATTTTGCTCATCTCTCCAAAAGTGCAGTTACAATATTATATTTTTTTACCTCTTTGCATCACCAAGAAAAACTGCCTACAAGCCACTTTGAATTACTTTGTGCAATTGTTGTTTACAAATCGTGCTTGACCATTATGCAAATATGCAAACATAATACAACACAGTTAGCAAATAAAAGATTCTTGAATACAATGACTGAACTTTAGTTTTATAATTTATGTTGTTCTGCACAAGTGATTCCACAGTCTTTTTATTGAACCTTTAGTGGTTTAGAGGTGTACAGTAAAAAAAAGTGTCTCCTTACACTCCATCTGTTTTGCACTTCATCTGGATTTCTCGTTTTTGCTTGTAAGAACTTCACCTTTTAGTTTGGAGACAGGATTGGATTACAACAAGTGTACAGGACCTGAGGGAGTGTAATGCTACCTCTCTGTCTACCTCTTTTATCTATCATCTAAAGAGAGGACAATTACAGGGGTCATTTACTGGACCAACTTTCTGACATGAGTTGTTTTTTACCTTGTTTCTTCATTTTCTTTTACTTTTGAGTATTATCATTTGCCAATATGTGAGTAATATCCTTTGGCCTCAGAGTATTTACCTAAAGTCGGTTTGCTAAATTGACCAATTAAGTATTTGAATGAGCGGGAAGACATGGAAAACATCGGGTCACACACAAATGACTTGCCCGTGTGTTAAAAGGTAGTGACCTAAAAAGAACCAAACTCTACCCTGTTCTCTATGATATGAACATAATTTGATGGTTTAGTTTGGAAAATGATTGATGACTTGCTACTGGTCATTGCGGGCCTATTTTTCCTAAAATGCCAGACAACAATGCGGTCCAATTAATTTTTTTTTTCCCTGAAAGGTTGTTGATTTAATATGCTGAAAAGTTAGAAATCAAACAATAAAATCCATGGTCAATACATAGAAATAGCAAAGAAGCAAATACATAGATAATTCTCTCATAGCATCTTATGTCTGCTGATTCACCTTTTCGGCAAAAAAAAAAAAAAAAAACTCACAGAAATTTAGGAAAAAAGAAAAATATTGAGAAGAACCACATTGCATTGAAGCAAATTAATTTGCTGATAATGTTAAGTCTGTTGTGTCAGAGTCAATCAATCAGAGGGAAACAGGCTCGTCTGGCAGGATAGAGTCAGGCTGATCCAGGAGAGCAAGAGGTACAAAGCAGGTCAGGAAGAAGGAGTCCAGAAGGTGAGAGGGGTCCAGGTCCTTAGTAATAGGCGACATCTCCAATCATGCCAGGAGCAGCAGCATCTGAAACAGTTATGGAAAATTTTGGAGATTTTGATAATTCCTTTTCAAAATATCTATTTATTAAGAGTTTTAAGGAGTTGTGACAAAATCCAGAAGGGGCCATATAAAAGGCATTGTGGGATAAAGTACAAAGTGAGTTTGATTCACTCCAGAATAGTTTATTTGACTGTACATACGTGGGTTACAACTTCCTTTGCATTTGTGTTTCATCAGATGGTGGACAAAAAAGAAATAGATTACATAAAAGAGACCCATAGGACCACCACCTTTTAAGGGGATAAAACTGAAAGTACTTCAATTCATAGATCTTTATGAAAACCCAGAAGTGTACATGGGAAGAAAAAAAAAGTAAGTTGCCAACATAGTAAACTATTTTTTATAGTTCAAAGAAAAAGACCTGAACCAGACTGTAGCTAAGTTATTATGTGTACAACATATTGTGAGATAAAATCAGTGCATTGGCAGAGCTTCTTACATTTGTTTGAGAGGAGTTGTGTCCTGAAATCTCCTTAGAAATAGGATTGAGTGCAGAGCTGTAATGTACGCACAGATAAACTGACATTTCCTTATCTCTACTCTTCCAGATGAGCTGAAGAAGCAGTTAGAAATGCGACGAAGGCAGAGAGCAGCACACGGTAAGTTACAATTAGACATTTCACATCTTGTTGCCTCCATGTTAAGGTTGCATTGTGAGAGCCTTGTGGGAGCTGTGTAATGTGTGCTGTTTTGGCCACTTCAAACATGGTGCAGCAGGCTTCAGTGACCAACTTGTGGGCAGCACCACCAGTTTCCTCCGTCATCTGCTCTTTTCTGACCATTTGATCAGCCAGAAACTGCTTTGAAGGGCAAGTCTGGTTCAAACATGCCAGCACATCCCTTCAATTCTGATGCCCAATGCTTTTTTTGTTATTTTGAGTCATGGTTTCTGAAAGCCATTTGTGAAAACCTGGCTTTATTATCTCTGTCCAGTGTCCACAATTGTGAAGAAAATTCTTTATATTGTACATTTTGTAGTGAAGCATATGCTAAAGTTAATCTTTTCCTCTTTGGTATTCAGCTGTTCTTGACAATAATATGGACTTTGAAGATGAAATGGATCCAGTAGAAGAAAAACTACGAACTCAGATTGAACGGGAAAAAAAGAGGCAAGTTTCACCTAAATGCAAGACAGTGAATGCATATATACTCGAGAAATATC
This sequence comes from Mugilogobius chulae, assembly GCA_038363315.1. NCBI lineage: Eukaryota > Metazoa > Chordata > Actinopteri > Gobiiformes > Gobiidae > Mugilogobius > Mugilogobius chulae. Next base: position 18,877,481 of record CM076406.1, on the reverse strand, counting down.
CATACGCTGACATGACATGACTAATTTGATTGAACGGATATGGCATATTCCATTGACGACTAATGTAATGTTAATATGTGTTGTCAGTTACAAGAGCACCATTGATCGTCTTAAGGCATTACGCACAGAGATTGAGCACCTGCAGCTGTTGTTGGAGAGGGCAAAGGTCAAGCTCCAAAGGGACTTCCAGAAATGGTGGGGAGAGGAGGCATTTCGCATGCAGGTGAACTTCCTTCAACAGTATGACAACGACACACAAAACTTAACTGTACCTGACACAGTGCCCCAGACAGCATGACATGTTTTCAGCATTAGTCAATCATTCCTGCATATGCGTTCAGTATAGTGTGACTATATAAGCAGCTGTGGACACAGGAGTCACAGTTTTGACCTGTGCAGCCTCTGTTCCAGCACATAAATAACAAGCCCTAGAGGGGGGACATACAAAGAGCATGCACAAAAACACAGTACAGTATATCCCTAGAGGCAGCCTGGAGGCAAGTCACTTACTTCATCAAATCTGTTGTCCACATTTCACCTCAAACAAGGACAGGATGTTTGAACAGTGTGTTATACAGCCACATCTGACGAGCAGACATGTCTAGCGTTCACAATTGATCTTTGAATGGAGAATAGGCACGCAGTATTCACAGGAAAGTAAATGAGTGGAAGTCAGACGCCAAGACCCACCATGAAGCTGTTGCTGTACTTTTGATCGTACTACTTTCTGATTAAGGGTCTGTTTTTTTGTCTCCATGAGGATAATACTTAACTTTACTAGACAAGCAGGTGTTTCTACTAGATAATAGGTTAAATCACTGGTAAGAAGACTCCACTCACTGAATTTAAGTGCAGGATAGACTTGAATGATCTTTCAAAATAGTTTTTCTTGATTTGATAACTTAAAATATTTAGATTGCTCTATGCTTGAATAATCTGAGGTTGAAGCTTAGGTGTTCAGAAAATGTCTCTTTTCACCTACCCTCTATCTGCACACACTTGTTTAATCCATATTTTTGTCCATATTGACAAGGAGTCTGAAGCTGTGGCAAAGTCTGCAGCGTTGATCAGGCGATCGTCTCCCCATTCACCCATATCTAGGTAAGCAAAAACATTTTCATGAGACAACTGGGGAAGCTAAAAGCATATCTAACCAGGGAGAAATATGTTTGAACAAATCTTCACTTTATCACTGCTGGACTAAGAGCAACTGTAAAGAGTAAAATTATGATGGCAGGTTTGATGCCATTTCTTTAAAACATTACTTCATTAAACCCCTAGAGACAAGCAAGTGACCCCCCACACCACTGCCACCAAAAATGTATAAAATTCATTTTTAAATTATGTTCACTATACAATTTTCTACAACAATGCAGTTACCTATTATTCTGTGTTCATAGTGGATCAGATACCTCTCTCAGTTCTGTTCAAGAGTACTACACTGGTCAAGCTGGAAACCTGGATTATGCCTCCTGTTCTGCAGAAGATTTTAGGTCAGCCACCTTCAAGATAACATACTGTATCTCTTCTAATCCCACTGTATTAACATTAATGTTTTTTATTACAGAAGCCCTACACCAAAAAGAGGACCTCCTGTGACTGCTTCACCTGCCTGGGTCGATGAACTTGGCCAACGAGCAATTTCTGATGTAAAATCCTCTTCACAATTAAGGTGTGCTTTTTAATGTATTATGGGAATCACTGCTCACTAAACATGACCGTATTGCATAGTTGCAGGAAAGTTTCCATGTGAACCACATGTTCACTGAAAAAGCACTAAATTTTATGTTCCCCTGAGGTTAGAAACCAAATGTTTTCACCATTATGTGTGCATTTTACATGAGTGCAAACAATATAGTGATGCTGTAAATCCAACAGGTTTACAGAAGTAGTCTATAGATTGAAGCCGGATCTATAGTTTTTATTGCAGTCCTATGTTTTCTTTCCACTTATGAACAGGCTCATAAATTTTTATTTCATTGTGAAGTAATGTCTCCAAAGTCCTTTAACAAATCAAACACTTAAGGTCTTACCTAAACCTTTCCTAACCACAACAGTAAAATAATCAGTGCATGACATACGCTGTTCATATAACACAGTAAATTTTTTTTCATGCATTAGCTGTTGATGTTTTTTTTTTTTTTTTTTTTTTTTTGGCATTTGAAATATTTTTGCATTTTTAGGACGTGTACTATGCTAGCTATAAGCTGTCCATGAGTGTAGGACTTTGATGAAAACTTGGGTCAAATATCAGTGTTGTTTTTACTGTATTCTGTATTTAAGGGATCTATCTACAACCAGTATCACATCTTCGTCTATTCCTCTCACTGGAGACATGAAGGCTGATGCCGACATTATGGCTTTTGTAAAAGCCAGAGAAAAACTCCTACAGAAAACTAGTGAGTCCTTAAAGGTCTAAAACCGTCTAAATTAAAAAGGTCAACAATGACACCTAGTGGTGAACTTTGTTGCTACTAATAGTATTTAATCGGTAGTAAAATATTTAACAATTGTACAGTTTATCTGCCTAGATTCAGAAATATTTTTTGTCAGTTGATATTGATTGTTTTTTTTTTTTTTTTTAGGGCAACACTTAAAATCCCCTTTAGCCTCCCAGGGAAAATTATGAAAACACCATCGCAGTACTGATGGTAAGTAGTTTAAAATGTCAATTATTTGCTTGATATTGGCCACATTAGTCATAATGTATCCTGTTTCCTTATGTCTATATATTTGTCCACCACACAACTCCCTCCTTGCAGAGTTTCAGTGGCATGATGGGAGATCGTATAAATCAGAGCTTTATGTGGTTGTTGATCTGAACAAATGTTGTCTTTAGATATCAGTGGGACTGAGTGACGACGAGAACCATAGGAAAACACCTGGCTCTTGTGTTTGTTTAGAGACATCATCAATCATGCTTTTTGTAATATCTATTATTTATAATTATAATTATTTGTTATTTTATATGAATTTATAAATGCTAACTATACTGCCAGAAAAAATAAAAATACATTTTTATAAAAAAAAAAAAAATGCCTCTCCAAAGATGCTCCTTTAATTTAATGGTTAATTTGGTCTTACTTTTTGCATAGCACTGACTTATGAGTTGTGAAAGTTTCCTGACCATTCCTAACACGTAGCGTAAAACTAAACATACTGTAACTAACTATAACTAAAGGCTATAACAACACAGGTTGTTATGCGTGTTTGTTTGTTTATTGAGCTAAACTTAAAACACACACACACACAAACACGTTTTTTTTGTTTGTTTTTTTTGCTTTGTAGGCCTTTAAGGCTTCATTTACAAATTTTGGTCAATTATCATTAGTATTAGTGTTATGTTTTATGATTGACTTTCAGTTAGATGACAAAAGAGTCAAAGAGCAGGGCTAATTAGTAATTTCCAGCTACCGTAATACATGTCATGACCTCTCCTAGCTTTTTCCTCACTTGGGCGCTCCCTGTTCCTGACCATCATCCTTGCATGAGAAGTCTGAATCCTGTCACCCTGGTGCCATTGTGCACCTTCCTAAACACTGCAGCTGTTTTACATAGCTTTGCGTCGATTTGTTTGACATTTTACAAAAGCATCGCAAGAATTTACATGTGACCAGAGAAGCCATGAAGGACAAGCTTCTTTTAACTGCTTTAATTATATTAACACACCGTTTAGAAGCTGCTTAAAAGGCAAACACTTTAGCCACACAAGGTGCATTCATTTGCAGTTGAAATTACTAGGTGGGATGATCAGGTTACTAAAGAATTGACATGACTTGACTTCACTATTTGACATGTTACACATGTTAGAAGCTGCAAGATTAGAGTTTCAGTCACTCTGCCGTCTGCTCTAAAACATGAATCAGGTGACCCATAATGGACTTAGTGACTGTTACATTTCTTGAGCAAATCCCTTACTAGTATTATTAGAATATAAAAACAATTTTTTGCTTCTTCATCTGTCCAGAAGTCTTTTGTAGCTGAATAAAAATATCTTGAGCTAATTTTCAAACTAGAAAAAAAAGCATATCTCTTGATATTTTTCATCAGTAAGTTTTTGCTCTCACAATCAGTGGTCTTCAAACACACGAGCAGCTGCTTAGTCAAATATTAACTTGTGTTCTGCTGACAAGATGCAGGCTGTGCTTCCTTATTAGTGGAAACAGTCGGAAAGTGTGTCCAGATGTCTCACTAATGGAGGGGACCAGTTTCACTGTTACCATGGAGTTCCATAAATCATCACCTGGCATTTGTGAGCTTTTGACCAATCACTGAGAAGAGCTGAGGATTCAGATGCTGCATCTTTGGAGAGATCTCCACTTCGAGACATCACCTCAAGTTGTTCAAGCTTAGCTTTTTTTTTTTTTTTTTACCTTTTTGAGTAATCTTTTCTCATAATTTGAAGAGATGAAAATGTCATTCGAATGCAAGATTATATGCTTATCCTCTTTATTGACTTTTTGTTGATGCGTTATTGGTCCCAAGTGTCTGGATGTTCATGGCGTGTTTGGACCATCTCAGAGTCAGCTGGACAGCTCTTCTGACTCTGGCCTACTTCACATACCTGCTCGTGGGAGCTGCCATTTTCCAAATCCTGGAGAGAGAAGCCGAGACTAACAATCGGTATCACTTCCAGGTGGAGAAATTAAGTTTTTTAGCAAATTACACCTGTCTGGATGGACCGGCTTTGGAAAAGTTTGTCCAGGTAAGATGTCCAATATCTGTTTCAGTAGTGGAGAAATACGGCCTTAAAATAAACTAATCTCATGAAATTTGATGATTGTAAGCGCTTGATTGACCTTCGTACTATAGATTCGGTCCAATAGTTTTGTTGATTAAATAGATTATTAAATTAACCTTAAATTGACAGCCAGGCTAATAAAGTACACATAAATTATGCTTTTTGGCGTGAATGATTATTAAAGATGCTTTTTACAACTATGTGTGTTTAGGTGATTTTAGAAGCCTGGGAAAAAGGAGTAAATCCTTCAGGGAACTCCACCAACCCAAGTAACTGGGATTATAGCAGCTCTTTCTTCTTTGCTGGAACAGTAGTCACAACTATTGGTGAGTTCAGCCATAAAATGCATACATTATTATTTTATAAATTTTTTATTCAGTACCTTTCTCACAAATTGGCTTTTACAATAATAATAATAAAAAAACGAATAAATAAACAAACAAAAAAAAATCTTTAAAATTTGATCTCTTGCTTTCCAATATTCTTCACACATGACTTTGAGAGACCTACTGAAATTTGGTGACCATTTATCAGGGGTACTCAAGCTCCACTTTTTTGTTTCTAACAGGCTATGGGAACTTGTCCCCCAGTACTGTATGTGGGCAGGTGTTCTGTGTCTTTTACGCTCTCTTTGGAATTCCCCTGAACCTGGCTTTCCTCAAACAGCTTGGCAAGTCCCTCATCATCCATTTGGGCCGACTGGAGAAGGGAATGATCTCAGTCGTCCCACACAAGGTATGAGCATCTCTATTATGATCAACAAATGTCTGTAAGGAATGACTTTTGTGACACTGGGTATGTTTGTTTCTTAGCGGACCGTGGAGGTGCTGACTGTGGGTTTGTTTGTTCTCTCTGGAAGTCTGTTGTTTTTGATTATCCCTCCGCTCTTGTTCAGTTATGTGGAAGGGTGGACATTTGGAGAGGGCTTCTACTTTGCCTTCATTACACTCAGCACCATTGGGTTTGGCGACTATGTGGTCGGTGAGTAAAACTGTACACTTAGCGTACTTTCTTAAATTTTCTCTGTTTTCCTTTTGGTATAAAATAGCATCTTAATATTTAAAGGTTTTATAGCACTGTCGTTATAATCATGTTATTTTACAGGCACTGACCCAGACAAAGAGTACATTTCTCTATACAGAAGCTTGGCTGGGGTGTGGATCATTTTGGCACTGGCATGGCTTGCTCTAATTCTAAACATGGGCGCCAGAATAATGGAATATTTAGTCGTTCTCACACATCCAGGTTTCAAACGACAACAGGAAGATGAGGAAGTATCCTCCACTAAACTAGAAGACATTTCGAAGATCTAAAGTAATGGACTGTAAATGCAAAATTTTGATTGATGTTAATATTTGCTTTGCTATGGGTATGTTACATTAGAAAAGAAGAAAAAAAAACTATAAAATAACTTACCACACTCATACCAGAGCAACGTGTCTATGAAGCAAACTACACAAATCCTGAGCCGGGATCTTCATCAGCTGACAAATGGTCTGTGAATTGACAATGGCAATAGAGCAATAAACTGTGCTTTATATATGAATAGAAATTTAACTTTTTATTTTGTGGTACCAAATTGAATATAATAATGTGTTTTTCCTTGATGCACATGGCAGAGATGAATGTTTTCAGTGTGCTACTTGTGTAATTGAATTTGAATGACATTTTACATTAATTTGTTTTGTTTTTTGTTCTGTCATTACTAGTTTATGATGCTGTTCTTTTGTGAGTGTGGGCTAAACTCCCGTGAATTGAGCACAAAGAGGTATAAAGCAAACACATTAATCAAGATGGTGACTCAAGGTGAATCAGCGAACACACAGGGCCAGCTGGAGGGGGATAAGGTCCGGCTGAGTGGGTCACAAAACGTCACATGGTCAATTAACTTATGACTTTGACTGAACAAATTTTCAACATCCAGTTTAAGTGGAGAGATAAGATTTTAGTTTTTGTTGACGTGTACTTTTTTATGTAGTGGAACAAACAAAATATATTGTTTAGTGTTTAAAGTTATAAAACAAAAGAGATTTAGAATATATATTCTGTGCCGTAGACATTTTCATTTTTTGTTTTTTGTTATGTGATCACTGGGTGGAGTCTGTACATCTTTCTTGTGTTACATATGTTCTTGGTACCACCCTAAAGGACATATGAGTTATGTTGTACACATTTAGTTTACATTTTTGATTCAAATTCATGGTAAATATTGTTTTCATTCATAATAATTTCCATGAGCCCTTAAATTTGAGTTTGACCTATGGCCCCACCTCTGCTAGTGCCTCTCTTTGTGGATTTGCATGGCAGGCCAAACTTGTGACTTGAACAGTAGCTCAGGTGGAGATTCATTTGACTGTGCTTCCTACGAAGACAGGACTCCACAGACGTCCTGGAAAAGATTTATTGTCTAAGGATTTTTACTTAAATGTTCAAAGTTTTTAGGAGACAAGAATGGGTTTTAAGGAGATGTTCAACTTGGCCCGGGTGCCATCTATCCTTCTGCTTGGAGCTGTCTATGTAGCTTACGTTCTGATCGGTGGAGTTGTGTTCTGGTCACTAGAAGGGCAACTCGGAAGAAGGGATATAAGCCGTATAATTGACAAAAAACAACTCCTGCTTACCAAGTACACCTGTCTGAATCAAATCAGTCTCCAAGAAGTCTCAGAGGTGAGAAACATCAAAAACATACTTGTTGGCTCAAAAGCATTTCCTTGTAATTACAGTGTAAAAGTGCCATCACTATAGCTATTGTTTGTTTGTGACAACAAACATGCAAAAGAGGGGAGTCACTGGCACTCTCAATAACCTATATCTGGTGCATTGTATGCACAAGTGTGGTTTTTCTAGTGGGATTAACTGACTGACCAAAACATTTGAATTCGGGCCATAATAGAAATCACCATATCACTCACCGCAGTGCACCAGCTTTTCATCTAGTTGCTTTTGCTAGTGTGTGATATGATTTTGCTGTTCCAATATTACAATTACATACTGTTTGCATTTTTTGTTCAGCTTACTTTTGTACAGACTGAGAAAGAGACATCTTGTGCCATGCAAATCCCTGCTTCCACTGCCTTTCCTCTAGTCGCACTGCTTTGCCTACTGTCATGCCAAGAGTTCATTAAAACACAATAAAATTAGATGACACGTTTTGATGTGGACAGTTTTTTAACATGATAGCTATCCTTGTATTTTTATAAAGAAAAACTTGTTTTTAATTTTGTCTTGAGTTAAACTACATCACGAACAAGAGGTTTAAGATGTCATCCACATTTGCATTGTTTAGTCAAGTCAGTCAAAGCACCTTTAGAAACACACCCATTGCAACCTAAAAAACATGGCAATGCTTACTTATCTTACCTAATCTTATGTTTCTTTTTTTTACAGCTTGTTCAAGAAGCGTCAAAAGCAGGCCTCAGTTTGAAGAGTAATTACACCACAGATGGTTTCTGGAAGTTTACCACCTCCTCTGTGTTCGCTGCTACAGTTGTCACCACTATAGGTAAAATTTGAGGGTCAGCAATGAAAACATAATCACTAAATTATTTTTTAGCTCTAAAATGGAAAAAAAATACATTTCAAACCAAAAAGGCTAAATGTTTGTCACAACTGAGATGATTAGTTGCCACTACTAATTTCTAATTATTTACTAAGTAATTGTTTAAAATTAAAAAAAAATATCAGACAAATACAATATAAATGGATATATTTGTACATTAAAGACCCAATGGGAGTTTTGTTGGCTCCACCATTAAAGTTTGTTCTAACAATAAAAAATAATTTGCCTATTTGATTGCTTGTTTTAAGCTCTACATTTGACTAGCTTTTACCTGTCTTACAGGTTATGGAAACATAAGTCCCAGGTCCACAGGTGGGCAGATTTTCTGTGTATTTTTTGCATTGTTTGGGATCCCTCTCAACATTGTCGTGCTTAATCGAGTTGGAAAGTACATGCTCGCTATTGAGAGGAACATCTCTGAGTTTCTAGAGGGGAAAATGACCAAAACGAGCAAAAAGGTAAGAATATTCAGAAGACATAACAGCTCCACATGAGGTACCACACTGACTGTTAAATTTTTAATGTATTTTAGATGTGCATGCGCTTTACTGTCCACTTTGTATCATACTTGTGTGGAGTGGTCCTCTTCTTTGTGGTGCCTATGTTGGTTGTTCAAAATCAAGAAGGATGGACATACTCAGAGGCCATCTACTTCTGCTTCATTACCCTCAGCACTATTGGCTTTGGAGACTTTGTGGCAGGTACATATACAGTAGCAGACAAATACTGTGTTCTTAAAGTATTAAAGAGGTCTTATTAATTGATTTGTTAAAGAGACGTTTGCTACCTGTTCTTACACAGTAGAGAAAAAGTGTGTTGATTCTTTTTGTGTTGTCTTTTGTGCCTAGACAATAATCCAGAGATATCTTACCCCGACTGGTACAGCCTCATGACTGCTTGTTATATATTCTTCGGCCTGGCCTGGCTGGCTCTATTGATCAACCACTCCATCGACATCCTGGAGCGGCTAAACGGGTACATGAAGGGATGGTGGGGAGGCAAGAAGACTGAGGAGGAGTCGACCAAAGGAGAGGAAGGAAACCCCGAGACGCAAATGGAAGAGGAGTATGACAAAACAACAGCGCCCAAGTAACACATCTGAGTGAGTCCTGGGGAAGAATGGAACACATAGCAAACATATTAAAAACGTGAGAGACATGAGTCCTGAGGTTCATTTCCATTTGAAGGATGATGATCTGAGAAAGACACTACTCAGCCCACAGCTCACTTAGCCATTTAGGATCAGTGTTGCATCTTCTTTAGTCACAAGATAAGGTAAAAGTATGGCTTATTATTTCTAGAATTGTTAATGTAATGAGAAAATGTAATTTGTTTTCATGCATAATATGAAACAAAACAACTAATTGGATTTTAGTGGGAGAAACTGTACCTTTTTTTCACAAACATGAACATCTGTGTCCTAAGACACAAGGTAATGTTTAGATCAAATACAGATTTTACTCATAACAAATGTGACACTTATTTATTCTTTATTACAAAAAACTGTAGACATGATGGCCAAGTTGTTGGTGTTATTATGTGGTGTTTTAGCTCTTAAAAGAATTCTCCAATCAAAATGCAGAAAGAACCTCACACTAAGTACATAACTTGTGAATGGAAAAACTTGTAGAAATCTTTAATATGCATGTTTGAGGACAAATATCAATGCATTTGATTTATGCAGTGCTTTTTATGACACTCTGACACACTTCACATTGTATTAGTCATTCACTCCACACTAGGTGGTGGTAAGCTACTATTGTAGCTACAGTTGCTCTGGGCCAGACTCACAGAAGCAAGACTTTAAAACTGCGCCATCAGCCCCTCTGTCTACCACCAGCGCTCTTGCACACACTCAATTCATTTTAAGCAATGTGGGTGAAGTGCATTGCTTAAGGACACAACAACAGTGTCTCCTCTAGCCTGCAGTCTTCCCAGCTGCTTAGCTTCCAAGATCAGACATTTACACGTGAAAAGGCCACAAGAAATACCGTACTAAAAGCGCAGTTATTGCAACATTTTCCTTCAAATTGAGTAAGAAAAACTTTTTAGAATAAATTTTAATTTGAACAAGCAATATCTAGAGTACAGAAGACTTAACATTTCAACATAAAATAATGTTCTGGTTTGATTGTTTAACATTGACACTAAACTTAACATGCAAAACGAAAAATTGGGAATTAAAATGTCAGATTTGTAAGTACATGTCATGAAATATTTTGTTGCTAAGGTGATGGGTAGTAGTTCATCTTACCTCAGCAGTGAAGGTTTTTATGTGTATATACTGTAATATTTTGTAAAATGTTCTAAATTCAATAAATCACATTTACTTAGTTATTACCGTTTGTTTGGTGGTGATTATAATTAAACTTTTTGAAAGCTTTGATCTAAATTACAAATGGAAACGCCTAGTATTGAGGAATGTGATTTTTAGCAGAAACCCCACTAGATGGCAATGTTGAAGGATCACTTTGAGTGATGTACAGATCTTTAGTTTAACACCTGGCACAAAAATGGTAAATTAGTGCTGTAAAATTGTGCACCTACATATTTACCCATAAAAAACATGTATTGGGTTAAATAAGAATTTTCATTGTTTAAATATAAGGCACACAGTAGCTCCAACCCTGTCTTTTTGCAACGAGTGAATGACAAAAACAGATGTCCTTACTTCTGCAGAAAATGGAAAATCCTGGAAAAATAAACAGTCAAAGCAGCGAAATTCCAGACCGGATGATAATGAGTGGAATTTCTGTGCACATTGTAGTTGTGCAGGAGGACTGTAGTGAGAGTGACAGGACTGTGGAAGAAAACAGCACATAACTGTTTGACCACGGTTCAGTGAGGGTGCACTATGTGTGGGAACACCGGAGCCCCTCTCTTTGGGACACCAGATTTATCCGAATGTCTATAGATGATCAGACTGAGTATAGTTTTGTTAAGACTGTCACAAAACTTGACTATAACAGGATTAAACAGAGAATTAGTTAACACAATTAGACACAAAACAGAAAATGTTCCAGGTCAAACAGAGCAGCCTTAAGACAGACTTAACCCACGTCAGTCATCCACTTTAACTCAATAATTTAAATTGAGCTTTGAGCTATAACATCCTTTCTTGAAAATCACAGTTCAAACTAAGTAACCGGAAAACTAACCCAGTTTATGAGAATGATTACACAACAAGGAAACCACAAGAAGCTGTGCGTTAAACTGTTTTTTTTCCAGTCTATTTTCCTTAAAAACACCTGATTAAAATTGCCAAAAATCCTAACTATTTCTAAACTATTTCTGAACTTTTTGGAGCACAAAAAATTGGTCTGGACTATTTGTGAATCTAAAAAATTTTTTTATAAAAATTTAGTATTTTAGTAATTTAACATCGTCAATTATTGGTTGTAATGCAAAAATATTCTTGACAAAGAATTAACACAAAAAACTGCTTCTTGGTGACCACTTGGACTTTATACATTACCAGATGTTAAAACATGAACAGAACCTACTGAACTTGATCAACTATTGCCAGAACTACCTGTGTGATTCCTAAAAAAAATACCCCAAGCCAGTTAGCATTAGATTTTTCACATTAAAATTTGCACTAAGTAATAAAAATTATTGTATTATATAAACAAAATTGTATTGTATTATATAACATGAGTTGCATTCCTGCCTTGAAATAAACAAAAATATGTTTGTCACTTTATGTAACGATAGTGCTGTGTTCATGTAAACATGTGCAATTATCACTGTCCTAATAAGGTTAGCCCTATGAAGGAGCTAATAAGGTCATGACCTGATTGATAAATGTTTGCTGATGCACCAATGGGGTCACCAAATGAGTTTGAACTTGTAAGTTACATGTAACACCTTCCAGTTCTCACATGGGTGTGACAGGGGCTGGTATTTGAGCTGCTGTACATAAATGCATTTCCATACAGCTGCAGGTAAGCTGTTATGTCATTATCTGTGTGATCTACTCGGCACAAAACCATATCCTGTAATGTACTGATCTAGATGAGACAAGACTGTTTTCTTGTAAAATCTTGTAAAATCTACATAAAGAAAGATTACACAAAATAAAGTCGTATACATTGGTTTAAACTGAAGAGTTCTGATGCCAGGCACTTTTTAAAACATGTATCATTAGACTTTTTTTTTTTTTTTACGGCAAAGTTAGCCTCTTGGGTGAATCTTATAAACCTTTAAACAACAATATGTCCATGCACAAGTCAGGGTACATCAAGATTAGTACTTTGTGATCCTTCATGTACATAGCTTCATTGGGACACTCTATAGCAGGACAGTCACAAGGCTGGACTGTGTAGGATTTACCATGCTAATTAAATCCAGAGGAATGTTGTTTTGACATGCCGCATCGTCAGAAAAGACTAATCATAAAGACGTCATTGTCAGTCAATACTGCAATGACCTATTTTTTCTGGTTCAATTTTTTATTTGCCATGTTAAATTATTTAGTATAGTACATGTGACAGACAGGAAAAAAAACACTTTTAACTAACAATTTAACTGTCACTTTATTTTTACAATTGAGGTTATGCAGATAATATAACAGCATTCTAAATGTTAGTAGTGAGTGGCAAAAAGGCATGAGTTCATGACAAAAACAATGAAAAAGAAAAAGGAACTAAAATGGTAACAAATACTATTTATAATCAACTACAATTCTGTAAATATTGATATTGCTGGGTTTCACATTATAGAATTCATTGCAGTTAAAGGGCAGGTTGGGGGCAAATACAGTTTTCCATTTTAGTAACATTGGACTTTGCCATGAAATATTTCAAAAAAAATATTTTACAAATTTAAAAAGTGGTAATGTCTGGGGTGACTGGACCAATTTAACTTTTGCATTCCAAAAAAACCCCCAAAAAAACTAAATTTAAACAAACTTAATTTTAGCCCCCAATTTGATTGAAATGACATTGGCCTGTAGAATGTTGTGATGTCATCTGAAACACAGCAATTGATTTGATGTGTAAAGAAAGCAAATCAGGTCAATAGTCGAAGAAAATGTATTAGCTAAGCAAGAGGAAGACATATGCTTTATCACCATCACAAACTTTGAGATCACACAAAGTTGAACTCATAACCTTTCTCTCCTTAAGAAGATGTTTTTGATGGAGAAATTATTTGTTGAGTGACAACTGTCTTAAATCTCCAACTGCCATTAACAAACAAGCTAGCTAAGCTCTGCACTTACAAACTACAAAACTCCACCGACAAAGGCCAATATAAAAAAGTAAGAAACATAGTATGTTATCAGGTGTTCCTCTCATTACTGTGCATGAAGTGTTAAGTTTTAAATGACCAAGATTTAGCATTAGCGCTAACACAAGTGTCCTTTGATTATTTTTTTTGTAAAGTCTTTAACATGTAACATTTTTTGTTTTCTTTTTTTTTAGACTAGGGTGGTGACAACCCCATATAAATAACTGAGCAGGAAGTGATCATGTTGCTACAAACAAACTTTTTATGGTAAATGCCGAGTAATTGAATCCGGAGGGACGATGATTAAGTTTAAGTTTAGATAAAGGGTTAGGTTAATTGGTAAGGTGAGGGAAACTGTTTACGCCCATTTAGCAGCAGTTTTAAACTCATTACCATGGCAACCAGCTCACTTCTGTCCCTCCGAACCAGACTACTAGCACTAACCTTTTTAATCAAACAAGTCAACTGAGGTTCTGTGGACAGACACTCTGATGATGAGGAGCATTTTTTTTTTTTTTCAAATAAACTGTCAGTGCATAACCTCTATTGATATTTTAGTGGGCCAACACAAATTCTTATGTAAGTACTTTTATTTACTGATTATTGATCTTTATGGAGCGCCAGTGAGGTGACACAGTTTGCATAGTAGGTTATAGTAGAGATGCAGAACAAATGTTTGTAATAAGGGAAGTTAATCGTTTTGTTAAATTCTTCTTATATTGTAAAAGTAGTAGCTAAGGATTTGTGCATCTAAACTGAAAATTTAAAATAAAAACTCCTAAACTATATGAATTGTGATTAAAGTTTATCTTAGTTTAATGAATTACAGTAACCTAATTTCTAAATAGGCCACTAGGAGACTTTGACACAAAATACCCTGTAGCCAACCAATTCATCTCCTTCATTCACACAGATTTTGTCAGTGTAGCACAGCAGCTACTTGTGGTTACTTGCACCAAGCACCCTAGGTTTTCGGGTGACCCATTTAGTTGTCTTCTTGTCAACGTCTCTGCTGTTATTAATCATTGACGGCTCAAGCATCTGCTATGTTCTTCCCCGAGTCAGACAGAGATAAGTGTGGTTGATAATGCACAATATAACTGCAGTAAAGATTGAACGCTCCACAGATAAGACTGAAGACACAAGATTTTATGATGCTAATTACTGAAGGTTTGACCACAGACAAGTCAACTATAAATATCTTCAAGGGCAAACTTCTTTGACGCAGTTTTGGCAATGTCGTAGGTCAGTGGTTCTCAAGCTGATAGGTTTCTTGTGAAGGTCCTCAAAACTATTCACAAAATGAGACTGTCCTTCCTTTTATTTGCACATTTGAGTACTTTGGTTCTAGTAGTGTACTGGTTGGTCCAAATAAAACCAAATGTTCGTCCATTTTAAACAGGCTCCTGAGAACATTTACTTTGGCAACTGGAATTTTGGCGTAACTTAAAACTAAAATATTCACACAAAAAATGCAACAAGAAAAGGTTATTATTCTACAGTATAGAATAAAGTTGCTTAGTTGAGGCTAAATTAGCTCCACTTTCAACATATCACATTTCGACAATAAAACATTCCACTTGTGTTTTTTGATGAGGAAACAATATCCTTATGGCTTAAACTTTACAGGGTTCCATTGTGATTAAAATGGGGGTTTTAATGGTTCATATACGTTTTCTAGTGAAGAGTCTGCCACATGTTTCTGTCTTTGAAGATGTAATTACTTTGTCTTGAATATTCTACACTTTGCTACAGTAAAAGTATCTATTTGCACACTACTTAGTCAAGTTACAAGTCAAATTTGTGGAGAGGCGAGCCATTTCACTACGGATGTAACAATATTGATAATATCGTGATATTGCGATACTATGACATCCATCAAAATATTCAGAGATCAGAACATTACCATACAGTTTATGCAAAAATTGCAAATTGCGTAAAATTCTAAATATTTTAATAAACAAACAAAGATAGCCTGTATGGCGAGATAGCAAAATAGTCTGAAGTCATAAATTTGAACCTAGGAAAAGAAATCACTAAAAGTTGAAAAAAAAAAAAACAGAATGAAATATGACATTAATGTTTATTATTGTAAGCACAATGTCAATAATGTACTATTACAGACCAACTCTGTAATATCGTGATAAATATCGTATCACGAGCTTTATATTAAAAAATATTATATTGAGAGATTTGTATATCGTTAAATCCTTATTTCACAGTAAGCAATGAGTTCTTTTAAAAGTTACTGATGTTGCCCCTTTCATTTCATTTTGTTTAAGTCATATTTTAAATTAGGCTTCTGCAGGTCCTCTAGTGTTAAAAGTGTCTGTAAGCACTGGAGTGGTGCACTTACTGGGTCTGGGCAGGCTTGGCAACTGCTTTCACTAATTTCTACTTAAAAGTAACTCACCTGTTTTTGTTTACGAAAATGTAAGATACCTGTCAGGACAGGTATACAATTATTTGAGTATTTAATATTCTCCAGATGAAATTTAGTTGCATCACTTTAAATTAAACTAAATTCTTAATTCTTCTCGCAACTCGACTGCCACACCTGCTTAAAGTTCTTGAAAGCTCCATCTTTGCTTCAGTTTTGTTTTGATTTCATCCTGATTTATTTCTAATTTAGTTTCTGACAATGCTGAGATATAAATCTGACCTGGAATCAAGCTCTGAAGTGTTAGCAACGATATTGATTCTTTTTGAGTTGATGACCCAAACATACTTCATTGCCCGTAGCTTCAGACTGACTGTCCCACATGTTTTATCTTTGAACAGTGACATGTTTGCAGGTTGCGTGTCTGTGTCCATCTTTCTCATTGGACCTGGACTTTGAAGTTTCAACCAATCACAGGGTACAATGCACCTCCAGCCTCCGAACCTGTCCCAGTGCCAATCTGAAAGTTAGGGTTTCTATGATGTCCATCACAATAGCCTACAAATGTGACTCATGCCTATAAACATTAGAAAAGAGGTCTCAGGGGTGCATGCGTAAAAGAGGTGCCCAAATGGTACAGAGTTTTGTTAAGAGAATATATTTTATTAAATTGTGTATTAAAAAGAAAGTACCGGGTACACTAAATCCAGTATATTATTCTTCTAAAATAAGTTAATAAAAGACAATTTAATCGTGGCCCAAATTTGGCCCTTGCCAGCTACAACATAATTAACTTTGGCCTGCCGAGGAATATCTACTCATTTTGGTTAACCAACAATAAAAGTTTGAGCTCCCCTAGTTCAAAACTTAATAGCAATTTCATACAACATAGGATCACACGATATGTGAAATGCATTTAAAGCAATATTAGAAGATACTTATACATTATATGCAAGAAATAATTTTGTATGCCATTTGCTTTATATTCCAGCAGAAATGATGTACTTTCAATAAGAAGAAAGTGTATCCTTTGACCTACATTGACCTTTTTGTTGCAAATAGAATACAGACAGGGTTCTCAAATGTTTCACACCAAGTACCACCTCACGTTTTGACATTCCAAGTGCCAACAGGACTATAACTGAGCTGATCCCAAACTTAACCCATGCCTAAAAATGACCTGCTGAATACCAGAACTTACTCATAATAAATATGTGTAAACCAACCAAGACAGACTCTGACCTAAAAGATACACTATAAGCTATGTACTAAAAAAAAAGTCCTGCCGCTTACATGTTATGCTACTCTATCACTAACTCTATCACTTTTAGAGCCGATTAGTCGACTAAAAGAAGGCAAAAGCTCTGGAGCTAAAAATATATTTTTGATCTGACGATGTATTTGACCCAAACTGCTCGAAAAAACTTAACATGCAATCGAGTTCATGCAAATTAAAACAAATGTATAGGAATCTAAAAAGGCTGATTTTGTCCCAATGATTCAGCTAATTCACTCCGCTTTGTGGTTGTCCAGTATAAACCCTTATTATCGAAATTAAATAATTATTAACACCGTTTTTGGTTGACTAAACCTTTATTTTTTACCAGGAAGTCCCTTGAGATAAATCTCTTTTTCGAGGGACAAAACTCCATCAACTAAAAAACTACAGCTTTACTCAGTTTGCAACAGAAATTGAGACTTAGCACTATCTTTTCAAATATCCTCAAAAGAATGCAAAACCATATTTGGGGTAATCGAGGAGAAAGTTGTTGACTTCCGTGTGAGCTGACTGACTATGTTGTTTACTCACACTCACAGGACATCAGCTGCTCCACTAAAATCCCCACCAATTACACTAATCAGATGATAGGCATGTGCACAGCTGACTACAGCAACTGCACCATGGGCCAAAGGTGAAGGGAGCTTACTTACAGACATTGCATTTCCTTGCAAACTTATTGAGCCACATTTGTCTTGTGATTCACCTGGACGTGAGTGGGCTTGACGGGGCAGACTAAACAGTGACACGTGTGTGAGTCACTAACAGGGGGTCCTACCAAAACACCACCTCCCACTGAACGGTACAGATGAGAGTGTTTTTCAATACACAACAGGCAGAGTGACCAGGATGTTTGCTAGCTGTGAGTGAAGTGTATTTACCTACTGGACAAACACAACGGCTGGGTCATACTCCAAGCTCAGTCTAACATTAAAACACGAGTCACAATGACCTGCCCCAAGCTGCACAAGCCCATCTAAGGCTGAAGGATAATATGTAGCTTTGTGTAGCTTTTGTATGTGTCTATTTGTAAGGTGACATCAGGCTACTTGTACACTGAGATCAGGCTCAAGTATGTCACATAATGTTTAGTTTTCATTGGAATAGAATTATTTGTACAGTAAAAGTCGATGTGCAACATTTTGAAGAAACATTTGACAATATTTCTTCTAGGCAATTTTCTTAGTTTTCTCAGTTTCCCTTTTTGGAAAATTGTATAATGAATGACCATGTCTCTAGCATGGACTTGCATGTGATAGGCTGAGACAAATATAAAATGTTTATTTGCCATGCATATACTTGAGCTTCAGTTTGCGTTATATTACGTTACATTGCCAAAAAAAAAAAAAAAAAAAAAAAAAAAGTCAGGTGGATTGCTTGAAATAAACTTGTACATCAAGCTAAAGGAGAACAATTTTAGAATTGCCATCAATGAGGCTGTTCTTTTTCAAACCTATGAGAAGTTGGCAGGATGTTGTACTTTGTCTATTCATGACAAGAGTAGCTGTCCTTTTACAGGTCCAGTTTACAAACAGATGACATAATTGTAAACACATGACCTGGGAAGGCATCTCACTCTAGAGATGCTACTGTCTGTAACACTTGGGCCTATGAGTGAAAAAAACACAGCTTAGGACATGATGTCTTTTTTCAGTGGATCACAAGTGTGTCTTTTAACTGTGGACAATTAGTTTCCAAAGAGAAACAGTTGCAGAATGTGCCGACTCAACTCTTGAAGTGAAATGCAAACTTCTTTATTTTGAGCAAATCAAACACAAGAGTAGCTTTAGTTTGACCCTCCTATTTGTCTGTGCTTGGCAAATAGTAAGCGACAGTGTTTGCATATCTACTATAGAGTACACAGCTGATTACACACATTAGTACACACACGAGAGAGAACATCCTCAAACGTGTGTATGTTCAAACTGGGGCCATCCTGCTGTGATATAACAGCATTTTGGTTTGTCCTTTTCTCTTACAATTCTGACGTCACAAAGGTGAATGTGTTTGTTGATTGTCCACTGTGACCCTGTGTAGTGCGTCGCATTTCTCCAAACTAGGAATTTGTTTTGCTGTCAGCCCCATCTATGGACACTGACTTTCATGACTTCAATCTATAAAAGTGTGACCAATACAAAACCAAGCTGGTATGTTGATCAGATAAATAGTAACCAGGAAATTACCTTCTCTATATCAATAAATACCCTATCTTTGTAAGTGGATATTTATAACAGTGGATTATTGCTTCTAGAACATTTTTTTTATACCTCATTAATATGTCATTATCAAGCATCATTACTGCCCTGTTTACTCTAAATCAAAAAGATAACAGTGTCATTTGAAATGGGATAACTTGAAAATGCCAACGGAAAATTTTATATCTAAATTAATCCTGAACTGATTTAGAAGCAACTGACGCCTGGTGGGGATGTTAACGGCAACAACCACATTACACATCGAAGCAACATGTTTATATTTGACCCATCATGAAGTGTACTGTAGAGTAAGCAAAGATAGTGACAAAGACTTTGGAAATGTATGAGGAAGCTACTACTAAGTTGGAGAATTTAGAAGAGTAAGAGTAACTGAGTGAACATTAATAATATATTAAAATATGTATTAATTAAGCCACGGATGTACTTTGGCATGGTCTTTAATGTTTAATTTGATTATATTTTAAGACATGTTGTTCTTTACTGCTTTATTTAATGATAATGATAAACAACAGTTATTCATTAGTTACCACTATTCCTTCCCTGCCTTAATGGTGGTCGCAACAAGTTAGTCACATATGTGCAGGAGCTCTATAGAGTGTTTCTATAATCAATCGTTCACATTATCTCCACCATCTGAGCCAGTTGTTCCAAAACTTTTTTTTCAAAGCCCCCCTTGCATGAACCGGAGACTTGTTGGACCCATCCTGTTTAAAACAGCATTCCAACCAGTGTTGCCAGATGGGAAATGTTGAATTATCGTACCAGAGCCTCAAAATTAAAAAAATTATTACACATCAAAACTGTTTTTAATTTTGGGCCATAGCAATTCTATGGCAAAAAGATTCTCTAGATGAAGCTAAATCACTCTAGAAGATAATTTTCAAATATATTCTACTTAGTTGGGAGGTTGAAAAAATACAGCATCTCTTCTATGTTTAGTGCATTCATAGCAAGCTTTCTCCTTTTCACCGTCAGGGGGTGAAATTATCGTACAAATATTCTATCATACGTCTGGCGACACTGGCTCCAACATAATATAGAACCTACAACCATTTATTTCAGGAAAAAAAAAACATTTGTGATGTTTTTCAATGCTGTTTAAAATTTCCATTTATATATTTCTCCTTTTTACTAATGGCAAAAATGACTAGTTTTATATTTTGACCCTCTGATCTGAGATCAACAAATGTGTTGAAAGAAAGATCCAAGCATGATCTGGTTTATAAAACAAATTAAACTTAATTAGTTAGACAAGACCAAACAGTTTGTTTTATTGGCATTGGTAAAAACAGTAAATTAACACAGATTGAAACTAACTTGGTGCAAGCATCTTGAAAAGCTAAAATGAAACTGTGTTGTTCTAAAGTAGAATCATAATATTTTTTATTATATCAACTATCATGCAATGATGCTATTAAATAGAAGATTGCATTGCTGATATGGTGGATAAACTTTGGACTCCCATAACCAGATGGATTATGGAGGTTTATTCTGGGATGTCCTCGCTGTCGATCCCTGGAAAAGCTGGTAAAGTCCCTAAAGTGTACAATGCGGTGAGAGATAGTACCAGGCTAACAGTGACATTTCCTTTTGGGCTTTGGGCTCAGCTTTTTTTCAGGGCAGTCACGAACATGCCTCTGCAAGAGAGAGCAGTGCAACACAAACAGCCTGTAGCACATCCATCAGACTATTTCACATAAAACATTGTATTTAATGCATAGAGGCCAAAAAGAACAGAAACATTATACTATTACTATTTTTGTAATATGTGGCTTGAGTCCACCTTCTATACACCAACCAAAATAAAAAAAAATATTAAAAGGTTGCATCTTTACTTAAAATAGACATATTGTGATTGTTTCATTTATTTAGTTATAAACTATGACACATACAGGTCAGCAACTTAATTTTGTTGATTGTAAAACACAAACTTGATCTAAAATGACTTAAAATTTGACTTTCTGTTAAAATTGCCGAATTGATAAGCTCAGTCTCTTTAGTCTGAAACTGATTTATATTTAATTTATTTGTTTAAATATTTTAGATAAAAGACAAGTGGGCGAAGATAGGGACTGGTGAAAAAAATACAAGATTAATTTAATAGACATGTATCCAAATCTAACTTTAGCAACACAGTGATGTAACCTATCCTATCATAGATCTTTTTATTTGGATTTTCTTGGCAGCTTTAATAACAATAATGTATCCAACATATTTCAGGTGAAAAAGCTTTGTGGAGACGAGACAGGAAATGAAGACAAAAGATTCAAAGAGTTTCAAAGGTTGGCAGTAAAAATAGATGTTCTGTTTAACAGAGTTTTCATACCTCTAAGAATAGCCTAACCATAGCTCAAAATCAATCCAATCAATTTACAATTTACATTTAGAACCTCCATTGATCATTGTGAATGTAAATCAAACATGCATAAATTATTCTTAATTAAACTTTGCGTAATCTAACAACGAGAGAAAGTATAACACGGTTAAAAACTTCCACAATAGCCTTTAGATATGGTGGAATCAAACTTTAGTTTACTTGTTTGCATGTCAAGTCAGTTCTCTGGAATAAGCAGTCTTTCTTGGATTTTCAATTTGAATTGTAAGCAAACATGCTTTTCTATTCAAAACATTTTTCAGAAACAATGTAGCTTTCCACAGTTTGGTGAATGTAAATAAGTCTTCAATGTTACTGCGTGTCACATGATCAGTAGTATAATATATTGCTGGGTTTCACATTCTAGAATTCATGGCAATTATAGGCCAGGTTGGGGGCAAGAGGCAGTTTTTCCTATTAATAACATTCTACTTTGCCATGAAATATTTCAAGAACTATTTCACAAATTTAAAATTTCTGAGGTGACTAGATCCATTAAACTTTTGTCCTACCAAAATAGACTATATTTCCCACCTGACTGAAATAATATGACCTGTTGAAACCCAGCAATACTATATGTCTACAACTGAACAATGAAGAAAGATATATAATTAATATTTATAGTTATCTTGAAAAAAAATTTATTTCTTGTCAATTTTCCTGCTCAAAAAGTGGGGAAAGAAGCCATAGTTTGTACTGAAGAAACAGTAAAACTACTGGTTTTACACCAGTAAGAAGTGTAACAAAGTGTAAACAAGTAATAAGACCAACATCCTGGATGTATATGTAATTTTATTTGTTTATCTATATACTTATTTGTGTATTTAAGTATTTATTTATCCAACTTGAAAAAACAAAACAAAAAATGACTATATTTTTTTGTTTTTGTTTGTTACTTTGTTTGTTTTAAGTTTAAACTCAAATAAGTGGTTCAAAAGTAGTTCAATTGAATGTAACCATGAGTGTAAACCACCTTTGAAATCATAATCACAACATTGGTTTTCATTCAGTATCAAATGCAGCCACATATCACACGCCTCTGAGAGCAGTAAATACAGGAGCAAATTAGCTGTGCGTATTTCCTTCCCACTATGAAGCACGGAAAAATCACAACGCAAGGTCAAAACAATGGCACAAGGAAGCTTTTTCACAGTCATTTCACAAACTCCCATCACTGTATGCACCTTCACAGGCTAAAAATACGCCTTACAGGAGGATGTCCCGAAATATTGCCACACAAACAGGAAATAAGCACTCTAGACAAAAGATGTGTGGGACCAAAAAAACTATGATTTGTTAGAAAGGACGAACCTGGGGTCAAAGATCAGGGGGCTTCAGACGTGGCGGTCAAGGGCAGTCCTTAAGGTGAAACGGTTGAGCAATAGTTAAACTTGACCCTCCATTGGCCTAGAAAAACAGAATTAAATGAATGCATGTTATTTAAGTCACTTACAATAACTTAACAATGACCAAATTAACTGAATTTACAGCAGAAGTGTCCATTAAACTAAATGGGTGTCCTTTACTACAAAATGTGGACAGTGTATCATATGGTTAGCTATATAGGGCTGCATTTCTAAGTCCCATAATTTCCTTTACAAACAACAAAATATATGACTTTCTGCATAAAAAACTGATATTCTAGTAGATTAAATATTTTCATAATGGCATTTATGCAATTATTTAGTTAATTTATCAGTTCAATGTTAATTTCATTGTCCCTAAAACACAAGTAAATTATTAAAACATAAATCGCAAATGGAGTTGCAATCGAAATGCTGGTCGAAAATATCAAAATTAGTTATTTTTCTCAATCCATGCAGCCGTAATTTATGGATAGAATATTTTGTGAAAAAATAAGGAGTTTTGGTAATGGTTTACTCTAGAAGGAAATGGTAATCTTGACAAGAACAAAGATTACAGATTTACAGAAGAAAAAGTTGACCTTCGTTATTTATTTTTTAGAGTAGAGCTTGTTCTTTTGGAAAAAAATATATTGGCATAAAAAAAAATCATGAACATAATGCAGTTAGAGGTGTGCAATATATTGAATTTTATATATTATCGTGATTGTTGTTTTGAAGATGAGCAAAAACAAAATATCAAATATATTGTTTGTAGTAAAAAAGGGAACAAAAAAGGCTGACCACCTTAAACAAATTAAGTAAATTAAATTGTAAATGTTCAAATAAAGTTAGACGGTCATATTTTAGTCAATTGATCCTTAATAGTCTTTTAGTTGAATCAGAGCACTTTGCAAACCTACTCTGATTTTTTTTTTTACATGAAAATCTCATTTAGCTGTATTTATTTTTTGTTTGGGTCAGATTTTTGTTAGATAGAACTTGTGTGAGCATGCGTCCAAAAATGTCTACGTATAGTCAACCTAGTCAAGCCCAATTTTTCAGATCACTGCATTTAAAGACGAGCTTGATACTTGGTTTGAAATAATACCGTAACTGAGAAATGAGCTTATCCTTTTTGTCAATATCGTCCAGTCCTAAATACAATACAAACTTGTATTCTGTGCCAGTAACACATAAAATAATCAAAACAAAAGCAACAACAACAATCTGACATGACTCGAATTCCATCTTTCGATTAATTGCCCAGTCTTCATTTGGAGTTTTTACCTCCCCCTATCTCTACCCCTTGCTCCGTACTTGTGTTCCTCAGACATTTGAAAAGAAAAAATAAATTACATTGCTGCACCACTTCTGCAGTTTTGAACAGGAAAACATTTAATTAACCTTTTGCATCAACGTTGCCATTAACAAAAAACAAAAAAAAAAAGTAAAAAAAAAGATTTATCTGCAAAAATATTAATAAATTGGTCACCTCAAAAAAGAACAATGTCTTTGTTAAGCTTAAATACTTAGGTGAGGCTATAGCTTTAGCAGATATTTACTTTAGGTCATA
Source organism: Mugilogobius chulae (assembly GCA_038363315.1). Taxonomy (NCBI): domain Eukaryota; kingdom Metazoa; phylum Chordata; class Actinopteri; order Gobiiformes; family Gobiidae; genus Mugilogobius; species Mugilogobius chulae. The sequence continues at coordinate 18,852,784 of CM076406.1, read as the reverse complement.
TTCAAAAAACACATTTTACTGCACAAGGAAACAAGTGTTTTTCTTCCTGTGCATTCAGTGAGTGAATTTGAATGTGAGCGATTTACAGTCACGCAGTCACTCAACACATGCCTTTAGATGTGGGAGGAAGATGGAGATAACCCACAGTAACATGCTGACTCCGCACAGAAAAACACAGAGTAGTTTTTTGTGTTATAGTTTGTCATTTGAAGGAGTATAGAAATTGTGTTAAATAGTGGCAGAAGGGAAATGATAAACTATATAAGTTATATAAACACAGATTTTTGTTTCACAAGGCCATCGTACAGAAAAGTCAGAATCGTCACAACATACATACTTTCTCTTTAGTGCTAAAAACAAACCATGCCCCCAAAAGAGAGAGATTTTATGCTTTTCCTTTGTCACATTTTGTTCAGTGTAAACCACAATATTGATCTAAAGCAGCTTAGTTAAACAAACAGATCTATTGACTTTGTTCAAGTCCCGCCTCTTCACAGTGACAATGCACAGCAGCAAAAGGCAGATCATTTGCATGTCTTTATTTTTTAGAAGTGCGAAGGTGTCTCTTAAAAGTCTACTTTGAATCACACTAAATACACTTATCCGATTGCTTGTTTTCCCTAAAACAGACTGTGTTGTGTTTTTTATACCTTGACACAATACGGTTGGCTTCTGCAACATTTGTCAGAAGTGATGATGTGGTCATTTGACTGAAACATAAAGAGTAAGACATCCAAATTGCTCCTGGCACAAATATAAGATTTGATTGAGGGCCGCATCTGGCTCCCGGGCCTTGTGTTTGACACATGTGGGCTAGAGGTATAGGCGAATTTTCTGAGCACTCAAGGCTAAGTTAAAGACAACTCATTAAAGTTGATTTTGTACATGTGAGGTGCATCTGCATTGTTTTGTGTCTCACCATCACGCTTCAACTTCTTGTCAAGATTTCTGTTAGTTAGCACTGAAAAATAACCTACACTCGTCTATTGTTATTTTGAGTGTCATTACCACATTATCAAGTCAGAACAACAGTCTTCTCATGTTTAAACCAGCTTCCCTTGGCTAATACTAACACTCCTCCCATTCATAGATACGGTAAAGTGTCAATACATCCAAACTGTTTCCTGTCTTATCTGATGCTGTTCTTCCGGTTTGCTTTATCAAGTGAAACTAAACCTCCGGAAGTCTCCCAGTGGGTTTTCTGGTTCAGACCACCTCTACAGCCCCACACAACAATATCACTGACCATCTGCTGCTGCGACCTCGCATTTCGTAAACTGTGAGAGGAGCTCATTTATCAACTGAAGTTTACGGTCAATTGTGACGTCAAATCTTCGTCTACAGTGACATGTAAAAACAGACATACTTGTACTCCTTAAATGCTTTAGTGGTGTTGTAAAGCCAGTTCAGAGCAACCATCTGCAGATCATCACACATATTATTTCTGACTGAAGAAAGAATTCAACCTACAAAATATAACAAATATTATAAAAAAAAAAAAAAAAAAAGCCAAGTCCCAAGCCATCAGATCAGGCTGTGGGTCATCTGCTACCAGGTGTTCCTGTGTTTTACAATTTATACACAGTGTCCATTATTAACCCAATAAACCAAGAGTAATGAGTATTAACACATGGTGGCCCTACCTCACTCATGAGAAAAAGGTTTGGGAACCCTGGTTAATTATTTTTCTTTATATTCTTTTAGTGTGCCAAAATGTCAATGTGATAAATGTTTAAAAAAATAAATAAATCAACATACATCAGACTTCAGGCAAAATGCATATTTGATTTAGTCATTTACTGTTTATCCTGTTAGACAGGTAGGGCAGGACAGTGTTTTTTTATATAAAAGATAACATTTGCATTTGCAAATTTGCCTATTTCTGCAGGCTGTCAGGCCTCCTGAAGAATTAGCCAAAACCGCAATTTATAAACTTGTTATTGTATGCAGTCAAAGTACTTTGCCTTCATGTTCCCCTTGCATTATCTAATCGGGTCCTACACTAACTGAAAAGCAGAACCTTTAAAGCTTGCTTCCTGTCAATGATTATTATTCAACAACAACTCCATTGCTTTTAGTTTTTTATTTTTATTTTAACTGTCCTCATCGCAAAAGTATCTTTTTGCATTTGCTCCACTTTTTATCTTCTACATGCACCTAGAAGATGAGCCAAAGTTTTTTTTTCCTATCCACCAGAGGGTGAACATGCACCCTCACAGAATCAAACCTGTTACCTTCTTGCTTTGCAGCACAAAATCTACCTTCTAGTCTTGGCCCAAACTATTTTTTTTTCCAATTCAAACCACATCATATTGTCATGAAACACTGCAGAGATAATTTCATGTAGGACTTTTTTTTTTCTATTTTAACTAATGTGCACACACAGCAGAATTGTATTGATCATAACAGGGTCATGTTTAGGATGTGGGACGGAGTGGTGGTGCTGGTTTGGAGGTTATGTAGCTTCTTTCTTAGTGGTCTAACACAGTGTAATGTGTGCAGCAGGCGACAGCACCAAAGCCCCGCCTGTCGCTGCACCAGAAACAGCTGAGTCTGCAACTGACAAAGTGCAACACCCGGACATTTCTCTGTCTCCTCCTGCCGTAAATAACTGTAACTCTTCTCCTTTGGTGAGCAAGCACAATTAACTTTATTGTTTGTTGCAAGTTCCCATTAGTACAGTTTAAGCTGTTGCTATTCTTAGTACATACTATTTTGAAACTTTGTCAATCTACTATAGAGCTAAAAATACAATTAAAAGGATACCATATAACTTTTCTGGTGAAGGGCCTGCTGTTTGCTTCAGGTAGTGCTAGAATATTCCTCTAACATGGAGAGACATTTCAGTGCATCTTTATTTAATAGTTTATTTTACAGCAGTTATCTTTGGGCTTGCACTATCCCCTAATCAGGAACGAGAAAAAAAAGTTTTGTGTGTTGTGAAAAAATAAAAAATGTACCCAAAAGTTGCTGACTGCGTGTGACTCAGTGATTAAAGCGCTAAACATGCAACATATCCTAAGACTTCTAGTTTCACCTATAAATTCTCCCTAGCCCTTTTCAATGTTGCAAAACTGAACCATATCATACAAAGTGTACTTTTGCATGGGTTCTCTTAGGGCTCACACCTAAGGGCAACTTGACACAAAATAAAATCTCAAAACTGCTTTCCTTTTTGGGTCGTTCTGCAGGCAAGTTGACACATGCATGACTGTGTCTTCTCCTGCCAAACTGTGGCGTTCTCACTAGCATAGCTGGAATTATGCTCTGTCTTCTGAACACTGACAATGATTCAATGAGGTGCTGTAGCCTCAAGAAAGACATGATAGAGTAAGAGAGGCAATATGTAGGTCTTAATGGGACATCCAACTGGGAAAGGCACAAGTGGATCAAAATGTCATTGTTCTTTTGTAAAATTCAACACTTACATTGTTTGTGCTTTTTACCAAGCAACTTCTAAACACACGAATAGTGGGACAAGAAAATGCCTGAGGCCAAAAGTAGGCCTACATGATGCAATGCCTGCATACCAAACATTCCACAGATTCACAGACCACAGTAGTGAGGGCGGCAGAAGCTTCTTGATGAACCTCCTATATCTCAAACACCTTGTCTTATAGACAGACATCTCCTACTTGGTAGTGCTCTTTGTACATAGATAGATACAATGATAATGCATATCTCTGAGTATATGAGCGGTCTGTTTTTCAGCTTGACCTTTGGTCCTCTAGGATTTGACAAAGAAAACTTAGTAAATCTTTAGTGTAAACATGTAAGCAAAAATGGCAATAAAACACTCCATTTTATAGACAAGCAACAGCTGCAGATGGATTACTACATAATAAGTATACAACCATATTCAGAAGTGCTCAAATTCTTTGATAAATTTAAAGTCACTCACATCATAGCCTACAAATAAAAACTGGACTTATTCTCCAGAGGTTACTTCTGCTGTTTATCATTATAAATTCCCTCCTGATTTACAGCTCAGTTTAAAAGTGTAGGCTCTACGGTCTATAATTAAAATCATGAAATGCTGTGGTTTTCTGAGCTGAGGGGTTATGGATCAAAAGGCTACAGTTACTTATTACTGCGTTAGCCACTAAACCACGTGATTGCCATTTGGCTTAAACATTTATCAGATGAAACAACACTACAAAGTCCTGGTCCGTACTAGGGTTCGTGCATACCTGAGAGCACAGCTTCAGTAGCCGCACACCTGTAGATAAGGTGGACACACAGAAGCCCACAGTGGTGCTGCCTCACTGCACTACTGCCTCTGGGATTTTTTTTTCTTCTTCTCATTTCTGGGCGGATCTTGGGCTCGTCTCCCGGAGCGCACTACTTTAGCAGCTGCCAGTGCGTCCTCCTCCTCTGCGCACGTGGAGGCGGTGATAGACAGACTACAACGGCTCGTACTCACATTAATGCTCAACTTTAGCTGGTTATGTCTCGTGCCCAATGTTGTCCGCGGCAAAACTTTTCTCACTCTCAGCAGAGCCACGGCGCGGAAGAAGAAACTTTTGGTGACTTTGGTGAAGCCGCCTGAAAATGCCTCCAGCGTGAAAAGTGTCTGTTGGGCCATTGTCGCTATCTGCCCCCTTTTCCTTTTCTGTGCCTTCTTCTTCCCCTGTCCCGCGCTGCCGACATTGTTGTCACTTTTACAGAAGTATGGTAGATAAAGGCCCCTGCTGACTTCAGCTATTATTTTTTACCTGTCCATTGGGGCAGCGATTTTTCAAGTTCTGGAGGAGCCCAATTGGAAGAGGGCTGCAAGAGAGTACAGTATCCAAAAGGATAAAATACTCAAGGACTACCCCTGTCTGACGAGAGATGATTTGAACAGAATTTTAGAGGTATGGCTTCAACTTAACATCTAACAAACTGATCCTGACCTAAGATATTAAAGTAAACCTAAAGAGTTATTGATTCTCAACTATGTAAATGCAAATGGATCATTATGTTGGTACAGTTTTTAGACTACTTTACATATCATATACAGTTATTCTAATAACAGGAGACAATGGTGACTCCATACTCTCGTTGCCCCCATTGTCTAAAAACAAGCTGAACAATGAAATGTGATATAATGATTCTTTGCAGCATTGTTAATAAAAAGAGATAAGAAACATGTAAGTTATTATATTTGTACTGGAAGTAATGTGTTTGCTCAGAAGAGGCAAATAGTGACTTCCATTCTCCAAAAATACATTCAAACATGGACTACTTGCACCACTCATATTGTATGTCATACAAGCATGCACATTTCAATTCCTGTAATATAATAATATTTCCATGTAATTGATATGCTGCATTCACAGAAGAAAAAATTACCGGGTAGCCTATTCTGTTTTGCACAAGTTTGTTGCACCTGCTTGGGCATGCATGCCTCTGATGCAAATTGGCTAACTGCTGCACCACTTTACCAAACTAGGATTAAGCATTCAACAACAAAAGCATGCTAATATTGTTCTGCTGTAAAGAAATGGAATGTTTTATACCTGTCATAACAAGTAGATTTTATTTGTCCAAAGACAAAAATGTATGATTATGAGAAGACATGGTGTTCTTTTGTTAATTTTTTGGTGTGGTTTTTTTTTTTTTTTCTTTTTTCTTTCTTTTCTTTTTTTTTTTGTAATCCTTTAACCAGCTGTAAAGATCTTAATTTTGATCACTTCCCGTCAGCCTTGAATGAACACAAAGTGAGTAAACATTGTGTAGTTCACAGGTGTTTGCCCCTGACGCTGTTTGTTCACAAGGAGCTCCTCTGTGACCTTGCCACTTTACAGTTGTTGATCCTAGCCGCAATATGACCTCAACATGTAAACAAACAAAACCGCCTATACAGTTTCAGGTTTATTTAGCCTACACTGGTATCTTAATTGATACTTATGTGGTACGCTATTAAATGTCTGTATTCGTTCTATGCCTAAAGTATTTCATCTCCAATTAAAAGCTAGTGTTATAACTTAACTATTTTAAGATAAAGCCAGTGCTTTGGCTGATGTCCTGGCCTTCTTTGTGTGCCACACTTTTGTAAAAATTACTTGTGCTTGTTTTTACTTTCTATTTTACATATACAATTTCCATCCAATATTCTTGCAACATGTTGGACTTGTACCCCTTTTTGGGCCCAGTTGTATTGAGGAAGATTTATTATGGCCCATCCCCCACTTCTGCTGCTGCCTGCTGCCTCTTTTTTTGTCTTTGGGGGTCTCTGAAAGGGAATATGTCCATGCATGAACCTCCCCCCATTCATGGCACCTCAGTAACAGCCGGAGTACTGCACTGGCCAAAATCCACCTCTCGACACTGTAAGGAATGTCGGATTTGACAGAAAAACAGTGATTTTGGTCTGGACATTCACATTCATCGGAAAGTGGAAATAGGCCAGTTTTTCTGCACTCTGATACTTTATAGCATACAAAAAATTGAGTCAGCAGACCAACTAATATACTAAATGTCCCAAACTGAGATACATTTAGGGCTAAACTTAGACTAAACATGTGATCAACTTTAAATAATTAGTGAATACATACACAAAATCAATGTCTATCTAAAAGTCTGTTATGTAGTGATTCCATACTTCTCATATAATTTTCCACCAAATAAAATATTGTTTTATCAGTAGGATACCATCCAATTGCAAATTACAACTTACATTTCATACACTTCAAACTTTGTTTTGAAATGGAAAAATACTCAAATCTCTATACAGATTTGATACAAAGATGCAAAGGTGATTAAAACTTAAGGTAAAATTAAACTTGATAATTTTGTAGAAATAAAAAGTTAAAATCATACTTTGGCACATTGTTAATAGTGGCAATTGTGTGTTGTGCAAGTGAAAAATATAACTAAAGAAACATCTTTTTGATGAAAACAAACAGGAAAAATAACTGATCATTTTGTGGCCATGCTAGTCTTCTCAAAGACACAAAAATATTATATTTTTATTTATTTATAATATAATATTATATTATAAACTGGTTCTATGAGCCAGGTTTATAGAGTTTACCAACTTCTCTAGATCAGCAAGTATAAATGAGAAGTAAACCATTTCATAGTTTACAAACTTGTGAGTTTACCTGTTGTTTAAATGCTGACATGTACTCAGCCACAATAATTTTGCAGCCCTATATACTTTTTTTTTATTTTGTATCCCAGTGTGGTAGATTTACATCTATTTTTTTGTTTTTCGTTTTTGTATAGTTTCTATTTGTTTGTTAATATTTTTTTTTCCATTTTTCAATTTATTCTTCTGGAAATGTTGCAACACTGGAATTTCCTTATTGAGGGACAAAAAAGAAGTTTCTCCATACTACCCCCACCCAGAAAAGTTCTTATACGAAAACTTACACTCAGCCCACATTTTGAGAACCACAAAGTGAAGTCCCACATTTATCTTCTGTGAAAGTTCAGAGCATTTAGTTTTCCACTGTTTTCATTTGAACAACTTGCTCACAAAAGTCACCCCACTTATGTGCAAAAGACCATGTATGAACTTTTATCAGCTTCAAAGTCGGTAGATTTCCACAATGGAAACTTTGCTTGGTTTGTTAGCAATTAAAAACATATAAGCAGTCTTTACAAGTGAAGGCGACAGTCTTGTTAAAGTTAGTCTTCTGTGTCTCAATAACAGAGAGTTTTCTATTAACTGTACAGGCCTTGAAGTGGTCACAGTTTGTAGATTGGATTTTATGGCCCATCAGTGTCGGCTCTTGAATGTGTTCACTTATCTCGCAGGCAAATGTAAACTGTTTGTGCTTCTGCAGAACATAAAAAGTAGGAATATTTCTGATTAAGTCTATTGCTATGTAAATCACTCGCGTCATTTTAATTTGAATTTAATAGTGTTCATACTTTATCTCTGTATCTTCAACTAGATTTGGACAATTAATAAAATCTGACTCTATAACAAGATCTAGTCATTTTTGATCATTATCAATTAAAGCTCCTGTCAGTGAAATTATATGGTTTGGAATTTGGATGATGTAGGAAGATTACTTTGTTAGTTCATGCCACTAAAATCTGTTTTGTTTATGTACATTCAGTTCTGAAATATTTATCAAAAAAACCTACTAAACACTGAATAAAGAAATTCAAAGGGATCACAAAATTCCTATAAAATATCTTTCTACAAAATATCAAACATCAGCTTCTTTGTATGTACTAATTCAAAGAAAAAATAAAGCACAATTCTGTCTTTACCGGCATTTCCAGCTTTTATAAATGTTTTGAATGGTAGGATCCTATATTATTGTAAAGAAAATGTATCAGTGTATCTTATTTACGAAAACATTTTAGTTAAAAATTACTAGTTTTTAGTGCATACATTTTTTAAAATCAATTTGCAAAGCTTTACTTTTGTGTCAGAAAAAATATTCTAAAGTAGGTACAGAGTGGCCAAGCAATTTCTGGATAAGATAAAGATATAAAAAACTGAATGTTGTGTATTAAAATTGACCAGAAATCGTAATTTTAATAGATACGATTAGCAAATTGAAAAGAAAGTATCATAATTCCCCTTAAACTGTAAAATTTCCTGCCCAACCCTAAGCAGACTTGCCTCTCTTTGCACAGGCAGTCAGCTCTCATCCCAAAGAGTCATTTAATGACCCACATGGCTCTGCATAACAAGCTTGCAAAGAGGCAATACAATTTAATAGTCAAGTGAAGATTGTTCTGTTTTTGCAATAAACTTGATGTGGAAGAAAAAGAATTTTTGAGAAAAAGTGCTCCAGGTTTTAACAACAACAAAACACAGTCTTACGGATAAAACCTGTCAATACTACAGCTAGAACTTCTACAACATGTTGGGAAATGAATTCTTTGGCAGTTATTTTAGCTATTAAATTATCTGTCTTCTCTCAAGCGTTAATGCTTGAGAATTTGCTGCACTGTTTACTGAATATTGATCCAAAACCTAAATCATAAATCTACTAGCTTGTCAGGGGAATCACAATAACACATTTTTTCTAAACCATCCCAGCCTTAACTATGTGGTCATTACTCAAATATTTTTCACCATCAAAACTCGCAATAAGTCCGCTGTCTCGTCCTAAACCTAATTCCTTCGCTGGAAAGATTATCTGATTTGACTTTTTGATCGAGTAAAAACCCTGTCCTCTTACATCCGGCTGCACATGACTTTAATATCACGTTTTGTTGGGCAAATTCTCCAGACACTTTCAATGCAATCATCAATACAGTGGTATCACATGCTTGAGATTTACCATTGCCAGTGGTCAGGACAGAATGAATGAAGCAACTCACTGTTTTATTTCGGTAACTTTGTCATGTGCTCCAGGCGCTGTCCCAATGAAATCCACCCTTTATCCTGCTTCTGTTCAGTGTAACGAGATGGCTCAAAAGTGATGGAAGGTAGTGGTGGGTCTTGATGTCATGAGCTTGAAGGTGTAGACAATTAATTATCCAAAACAAACTTGTCTTTGATTCGCTCACAGTGACTACTTTCTGGGCAAAAACCTCCTCATGTGCCGCTTAATTGCATGGCATTACAATTAGTGACTGACAAAGTTATTTTAGCATTGCCTTTGACCTGAATTCAAAAGTTTTAACATTGATAAGTTAGAAAGAAGATGTTGAAGGTAGATGAGTAGCTGACAAACAATAGTCAGAGTGTGGGATTTTCAAAAGAACGTGAAAAAGATCAATCCTATCATAAAGAGCTGTACAAGAAACAGTGTCTCCAAACTTGCTAATGCTGATTAATTTTAAAAAAATGTTTATTTCAGAAATTTGGATTTTTTAGGTTTAAGTTCATGTTAATTTGGTAAAGTTTAGGGATTTTGGAGAGGTTTGCTAATCTGGTCACAGGGTTAGGGTTAGCTCTGGAACTGCTTACATTAATTCATTAACTAATATTCTGCAAGTCCAAATAATTTCTTCTTTGAAGATTCCAGCAAGCTGTCACAAAGCTGACACGAAAACGGCTAGACAGGCCATGTTTACTTTGCAGTTAACAGTGAGTGCAATTCTAACAATGTTGTGTTTGACCATTTGAAGTGGAAAAATAGAAACACAAGTGGTGTGGCAGCTGGTCCGATAAGGGCCAAGCGTGTCATAGTGGTTTTTATTTTGCTTTAGTTATCAAAGCTGCTTACTCTGCATCAATTCTACCATTAAAATTATCCTACATTCAGCTGTAGCTCTTTTCCATGTGGGCAGAGCAGGATAATCTGAAGATGTTTCCGCTGGCTAAAGCAGAGGTGTCTAGTTGAAGTGGCCTAAAATAATTATTGGCGGTACTTTTTAGTATTTCACAAAGTTGGACTTCATCTGCGGTCAGTTGAACTCCCACAGGTTGTCCAGCTTGTTTAGCCACTTCCTCTGCAGCTGAAGTCTAACACAAAGTCTCTTTTATCTCTGCATCCTGCAACTGGTTTTCACTTCTTGTTCTCAGATCATTTGTGACCTGTGATGAGCATGAGTTGAACCAAAGTCTAACCTTTGACCTTTAGTGAACTTTGTAGGATACAAGTTCTTTTAAAAGCCTGTGGACTCGTTTTTGTCCTTGGTGTCAACTGTGGATGTAAGCTCTTGGGTCTTAAATTGATTAAATTGTTTGTACAATGACATGCACCAATTCTCACAGGATAGTATGAATTAGGTCTGAGCAAAAGAATTTTGTAATGTGATAGGCTTGTGGATGATGAAGTGCAATATTACAGGGGCATACGTCATTATTTGGCAGCCTTGCGCATTGTGGTAAAAAATTTGCTCTATTATAAATATGAAACATTTTGGTCTTTTTAATCCCTTGAAATAAAAGTTTTGCAGTATGGCACTGAATTATCATATGGTCAAGTTGGTAAAGGTCAGATCAGTGGACAGACTGTTCACCATAAGAATGTAAAATTGCTAAGATGTTCCAGAAAACTATACTTGAAATAAATACATGTATTTGTAACACCAAACCAGAGAAGCTAAAGGTTCACTTTGTAACTTACCGTTGAGCCATCTTAAGGTCATTGACCTCTTCTCTTCTGAACAGCAGAGTAAGATGTGGCGTCTTTTCCCGTGATGGTTGCTCTCTGCCCTCATGACAGTTCTGTCTGTCAGCAGCTTTAGTCTTCAAACTCAAGCGTTTTTTTTGTATCTTTTACATAACATCCTGAAGTCATGCTCACTGAGCTGCATAGCTGCAGGTACTTACGGACAATAAATCATTGGCCTAATTGGCTAAACTTGAAACTCTTCACAAAATGCCAGTACGTCACCGACTGAAAGGATCAAAACGAATCCAAACACCTTGTGATCCGCAGATTGCAGTTTTGGGTGAAAATGGCAGCATTTGCTTTTTTATGAAGCAAAATTGAAAAGTTGAGTTTGAATATTAGTTATTTTATTGCATTGTCTTTCGGTTCTTGCGATCTATATGTTATGCTTACTCCCACTTAGGCGTAGTTTTTCCACATTTTTGTCCATATTTACATAAAAATGGATGCTTGTTAATATTGCACAGCATAACAAAAATATTGAATAACCTGCCAGCAGACATTCCAGTAAAGTTGGTTATTTCTTAATTTACAGAAAATGTCAAAACATGCCCACCAGCCATTTTCTTTTTTTTTTAAATCCAGTTGATGACGTAATCCACTCCTTTATATTTAGCTGAAAGATAAAGTAGCCACATAACCCAGCGCTCATCACGTACTGTTCCTTATACACTGTCCGCTAACTTCTTCTCTTTGTGGAATGGAATGATGTTTTTCTCATATGTCACTGTTGATGTCTCCCTTAAGTCCAGTGCTGTCTTTAGCAGACAAAAGGCTGCCCCCCTCTTTGCTGTAAATTACAGAGCAGCAAAGTTCCAAACCTGTCATTATTAAACAACACACAATATTCTGCCACTTTGGGGATTACGCAGGTCTTGCAAATCTCTGCACATTCCTTGAAGATGACTTTTTCTTGGGGCTTAAAATGGGCTTAAAACTTTTAATTTCTTTCTTCATTTGTTGGCCATGAAGTGTTATTAGTATTCAGACTAGCAAAAGGGTGTGCAAACGATAATTTTATTTAGAAATAGAAATGTAATTATTTACGCAGAACCAGTTGAAATCTATTCACAAGAATGTAGTACAAATGTTCTAGTAGTCATTTTCTAGGTCAAGGCTAAATGCATGTCGCTTGATTTTGATTCACTTATTTACATTCAAAAGTGAAGCTACAAAAATGGTTATCTGAATCAATAAAGTTTGATGGTTTATAGGTTTCATACATATTGTAGATTTTTTAATGAGTTTGCAAGAGCTAGTGATTTCGATTTGTGTGTGTATGCCCATTAACTATTACAACAAAAACTGAATTTAAATAATATTTATATTAGCTGAGCTGGTTTCACATGAACAAAAATGAGAAGAGCAGATAAGCTACATCTGGGTTGTTTGTTTTTTGTTTAGATTATGTTATCAGATAAAATGCATTAGCTAATCTACCGATAATTGTTGAACTTGACTGTAGCATGAAGTCTGTATGGCAGTTTCTGATGTTGTTTGGTGAGTTTGTCCCATTGCTAAATATTTAACATAGTTTTACATCTGGGGAAAAAATTGATAATGAAGCTTGAAAATGACAAGATGTAGTGTTGTAAAACAAAATCCTTCCATCTATCATCAAATACAAATGACATTAAAGAACGAAAGTGTAGAGAATGTCATAGTAATTATCTAACTGCGCAATTGATGTGGATTTTGGACCTTGTTTACAATATGCTTGTTAGGTAACATTTGGTAAGCCATGACAAATAATTCAAGGTCCAACAAGGATGTAACAATAATGTGTAAATGTAAACAAAACAGTCAAACTGGGGGAAAGCAAGCAAAAAAATGTTTTATGAAATTTGAAACTTTAACCAAATTCATTATGTCTTAGTGAAAAATGCAGTCTAACCTGTCATCAAATGCACTGTATGCTCTGGTGAGATTTTGAACTGATAGTTTGTGCAGAATGGACATAAGCAAAGGATTAGGGTTGATGATAAGTTGTAGGTGCTCCTTCAGAAGTCTTTCGTCATGGCGATTATGAAATGGTTGTTTAGATGTTGTGTATGCCATTTCCTCTTCCACTTAAGCAGTGTGCAGCAGGTAAAACCATGAGCGTGTTGAGTTGGGGCTCACCTCCTGGGTGCTCTGTGTAGCTCTGACGATAGCATCAGTTTGTCACAGGAAGGATGTGGTGCGAAATGGGCTGTAATTCCTGCACAAGACAAGTTTGTTCTTGATGACAATAATTTATGTTCTTTATTTCATGAGTTCTCTTTTTATCTTTGTTTTTACAGGCAGTATCAGATGCTGCAGGCCAAGGAGTGACCATCACTGGCAACAAGACTTTCAACAACTGGAACTGGCCAAATGCAGTCATTTTCGCCGCCACTGTTATCACTACTATTGGTAAGTCAGTTTAATGAAGTTGAGATAATTTGAAAATGTGTAAAAACTGAATGTGTATATCACACGTAGCATTACCATTGCCTTTCATACAATCTACTAGCAAGCAAGCTGATAATCACAATTGACTACCTAAATTAGGTCTATATCTATCTATCTATATTATCTATATATATATATATATATATAATATATATATATATATATATATATATATTATATATATATAAAATATAAATATATATATATATATATAATATATATATATATATATATTATATATATATATATATATAATATATATAATATATATAATATATAATATATATAAATAAATAATATATATATAATAAATATAGATAGAGATATAGACAGAGATATAGAGATATATATACATAATTTTTTATTTGTGTGTATGTGTGTTTATATATATATATATATATATATATATATATATATATATATATAATATATTATTTTTTAATTTATGGTCTTGATAAATTTTCTGTGCTATATATCCAAGCGATGTCAAACTCAAATTGAATCAAATTTGTTTGTCTTTCTTTTCTTTCTTTGCACAAATATCTACTAAATTGTCCAACTTTAACACCCAATATGTGTTGTAAGTAAAATGTTTGATGCATTCTTCTTGGTCTGTTTATCAAGTCAAAATCTCTACTCCACCTTAAACAACCCTATTTTCCAGGATATGGGAACATTGCTCCTAAAACCTCCTCCGGCCGTGTCTTCTGTATCTTCTATGGCCTGTTCGGTGTTCCTCTGTGCCTCACCTGGATCAGTGAGTTGGGAAAGTTCTTCGGTGGCAGGGCAAAGCACCTTGGCCAGTACCTGACTAAGAAGGGCTTCTCACTGGTAAGTCTTTAGGCTTTTGATTCCCATCAGACCACTGTTGTATCCTGTGACCTTTTATCTAAAAATCTTTTTTGTTTTTCTTCAGAGGAAGGCTCAGTTTACCTGCACAGCAATCTTCCTGCTCTGGGGTGTCCTGGTGCATTTGGTGCTCCCACCTTTTGTCTTCATGTCCCAGGAGGGCTGGAGCTACATTGAAGGCCTCTACTTCTCCTTTGTCACTTTAACCACAATTGGATTTGGAGATTTGGTGGCAGGTAAGTTTAGACTTTGATCTTGAGAACAAAACTGTCTTTATGCACTGCTCTGAGAACAAAAAGAAAAGAAAAGAAAAGCTGGTTATTGTTTTTTGTACACACAAAAAAGATATATTTACCTTTTAGCTTTTAACCTTGTTATTACTTTGGTCCTTCATTTAAACCATATTGGAATATCGGTATAGTTTATTATCAAATAGTTTTCTGAGTATTTCTGCATAAAATCACATTCATTACAACTGTGTATACAAGTATTAGCCTGTCAAGCAAGCTAGGTTTGTTTGTCTCCCCTGTGTAATACCTTTTCCAGGCAGTAGATACGCTCAAACACAATTTCTGATGTGGGCAACACTCTGCTGATATAAAGTCATGTGCCTTTTTTTTCTACAGTATAAATTCTAAAACATGAAATGGCAAAGTAAGCTAGTCGAGAATGTGTTTAATGGTTTATAATGAGAGAAATACAAAACTTAGATTGGAAGTTAAATTAGATGTAATTTTACAAGAATATACTAAAATACAATCAATTGTCGGCCTACCTTTGTCCAACATTTTTTTGCCTTTAGAGATTTCCAATAACTGACTTGTCCTATTACTACAGGTGTGGAACCCAACAAGGAATACCCAACTCTGTACCGCTACTTTGTGGAGGTGTGGATATACCTTGGCCTGGCCTGGCTCTCTCTTTTCTTCAACTGGAAAGTGCGAATGGTGATAGAGGCTCACAAGGCTTTGAAAAAACGACGCAAGCTCCGCAAATTATCCCTGGATGAGCTGCAGCATTATAAAGAATCGCACAAAGCCTCCCTCAGACTACCACCAACTCCTAATGACGTAAATATCTTTGGCTTCTTGTCGAAGAAGCAGGAAGGCTACAATGACTTGATCAAGCAGATTGGCAATACAAAAGACAACAGGCCTAATGGTTCTGCTATCAATACTATCATTAAAGTCAAATCAAAAGACATGGGCCGGTCCCAGAGTTGCAATGATGCCCCAGTATTTAATGGTCACACAATTTTAAGTCTGGATAGGTCCCACGACAAAAGAGGCGCTATAGCTTCAGTGACCGCGTGACTGTGGCCTTCTCAAAATCAAAGAACTACCTCTTGGGCTCAGACAGCGGTTTACTGCTTCCAGAAGATCATGTGGAGAGTGAAGGAAGCCCTGACAGAGTATTTGAAAACCAGCTTGATAAAGACGTAGATATAGAACATGGCCGCGTGGGCGATTCTACAAACGAACATGGGACAATAAAGAATACCATGCGCTGACCATAAAGAATGCTAATATTACTTTTATCGATGAGGAGAACTTTTTAAGCAGTAATTTGGAAGAGGAAGAGGACAACGATTCAAAAGCAAAACTGTCTATAACGACATGCGATGAAAATATTGAAACAAATTCAAAAGAGGAGCAAGGATCTGAGTCTGATGAATCTGTTTTTACCAGTGACTGTTCTGAGCACAGCCACTCTTATGAAAAACTTGTGGAAGAATATACGAAAGAGGACAATACAGACACATGACGAAAAAGGGACAAAAAAAAAGTCTACACATTTTCAAAAATGTGTGCCATTTCTTTTGATATTAAGAAAAATCCCTAACATTTCATTGCACTTTTGGGTCAAATGATGATAGACTCCACAGCCAGAGCATCAAAATTTCAATAAATGTTTTTGTTTTATTTTTAAATTCGACAAATCAATTTTTTTTTCTCAAATCGGAGTTTGTATTTATGTATTTTTATAGGGTTTAAAAAAACAAAGCACCCTTTTCTTATAGTATTTTTTACAAGATTGTGGAAATTACGTCATTATTATTCATCATATTGGTGAGATTTGTGAAACAATATTAAAATGAAGGACTGTGGCTTGTCACTGCCATTGCACAACCGCTTTAAACAAGGACAGTTCAAAGTCCTCTTCTCTCTTAAAAAAACCTGAGCCAATCATTTGTTCTTTAAGAAACTGAAAGGGCTACTTATTAATGACTGTAGTGAAAACTTTGCTATCTTATGTGTCTTAATACTCAAGGGTTATTTTGACTTAAAGCAATACTGTTTTGACTGTGCCGCAAAGCAAAAAGGTCACAAAGCAACAAGATCAAGTTGGTAGAACATATGCAACACTCTACCGTTGTCATGCACAGGGAAGTCATGTGATAACTGAAAATGCTGTCTGACTAGAGAAAGGATTTTCCTATCTGTTGTGAGATTATTCACAAAAGAGCCTCCAACATGCCTACTGTGACTGTTTTTACCTACACTTATAGTTTTCTGCTCACAGTGCCTTTTTGCGTGGTATGTCTGTGATGAGTAATGGGAACTTTCACAGTGACACTATTTTCACTTTCTTTGTTTGCCCTGCACACATTGGCTGCTATTCTGCACTCACATTTGCTCTGCAGGTCTTGCACTGTCCTAAGTGACTGAAGTGCCGCTAATGTCAGCAGACCAAGGTTAACCTGTAACAAATCGATGTCCTGACGTGTGTGTGGTCATGAGACAAGGGCAGCTGCACTTCCCAGTTTCACTGTACAGCTGTCAACTGCACAGGCCTTTAATGTGGGATTATTATTCACTCAAGCTGAGCCTGTTTTCCAATTGCCTAGAGCATGCACTGAAAACTTGAAACAGTGTTATTTTGTTTTGTACTACAAGCAGCCTGTCTTCTACCAGATTGAATGACTAGTAAAGTATATTTCTGTAGCTCTCAGTAAACAGCAGACCACACTGCCCGATGTGCTAAGAGGTGACTGCAGTCAAAAACTGTAAATCTGCAAAGCAGAGGATGAACATAAGTGTTTTAGTGGCTCACTGAAGGAGGATGCACACAGTGTCTTATGTTCCTCTTCCGTTAGTATTTGAGCACATGCCCACCTCTTGTATCTTACACAACCTGTGTAAGGACCGCCCTGGTACTTGTGAAGACTGAATTCTTGCATGTCTCCGGATTAACCGAGACACATTAGTTTGTCCATGTGTCCTATGACTTTTACTTCGTGTGACTCCAATATTTATGTTTGTTGTGTCTTTTTTATCATTAAATTATTGCAGTTTTATGAATGTTGTTGTAACAAACTGTACATTTCATTTCATTTATATTAAACATTTAACAAAATTATTTTTGTCTGAGTTTTTTTTTTTTTTTTCGATGACGTTTAAACAAGATTGTTTTTCTAATAATTCTTGAACTTTATTGATTCTTTGTTGATTCTTGTTTCTTTGTATTACACCTTAAAATCTATCTATCATACATGTCTATCTCAACGTCTTTTTCACGATGTCACAAATGGGGAAGAGACATTTTGACTTTCTTTGTGACAACATATAAAGATACATAAAGACATGTTTTGCTTATCTTCTCAGTGACGAAAAGCTCAATAAACTCATGGACCTTTTATTAAATTCAGGCAAAGCTTTCAAAATATATAAATCATCAGTTTTTAGGTTTTTGCAATGACAAACATATTTCCACCATTTTTGGTTTTGTAAAATAACCTTTAAGTTATGTCTTTGTCACTGCAGATGACAGTTTCTGAAGCAAGACTCAAAAATGTGCTGAGGCTCATGGTAAAGTGTCCCTTTTCTGTGGTATTCCTGAGGCATAAATCAGGCCATTCAATTGTTGAATGCAGCTTATATTTATCTAAAAAAAAAAAATTTGGAGCTGTAATATTACAAAACCAGAAAAAGAAAATAAAACAAATGAAAATAACCGAAGTTCAAAAAAAAAAACTGCAACAAAAGAAACTTCAAACAGAAATGACAGTGCGGCTTCATTCTGATCTCTGGAGCCTTCATGAAACAGAAACTGAGCAAGACTCTTAACATTGTGATGGTCTTGCAAAGGGTCAGTTTTGATTTCAGTTGAATGCTGACTTGAAATGTCTGGAACTGACTCATGTTTCTAACTGCTGTTGCAATAGTCCATGGAAATTATCCCTATTGATTAGGCTATATATTATTTGACAAGAGAAGTAAAAAAAATAAAATAAATAAAATTACAGAAATAAACTTTTTTTTTTTGAGGTACCGGAAGACCACCTTGCATATAAAGCTTTGGTTCATAGTGTGTCTGAACTTTAGAGATATTTTTCACACCAGAGCACTTCTTCCAGAGTTCGTTTTTCAGATGTGAAGTGTACTTGTGAACATATTATGACTGACTTAAGCACACAAAGAGATGAAGTCACACAGAGTTGCTAGTGTCTCAAGTCAATAAAAAACACAATATAAGTTAAAAACAAACAAACAAACAAAAAACAACAAAAAACAGAAATAAAATAAAATAAACTATCAAGGCATGATTGCTTATGATTGCTCATATATTCTGACATATCATTTGTGCATAATTCAATAAGGGTGTCTTCTTCTTTTCCTTCTTCTTAGTAGTAATAGTAGTTGTTGTAGTAGTAATTATTTTTTTAAATTATTTATTTGTTTGTTTATTTATTAATTATTATTATTGATGTTGTTATTATTTGCAATATTTCGATAGTGTTTTTGTAAATCCTTTCTATTTTTTTGTTTGTTTGTTTTTGTTGTTTGTTTTGCAAGAAATAGTCTATTTTATCAGTGTGAGAAAATATAAAACCATCTGCTATATTACAAATCAGTATCATAAATGTCCTGGGACACAATGATGCCAGCCCATTTCCTTGTCAACAGAGGAAGGGGGAACCAGATGGGAGCTGTTCCTGTGCCCTGGCTCCTGTAACACAGAGGCTTCTGTACCACTGGCCTAAGGACCTCTCTGACACCCGATTGTTTCCTGAGGTTTTGTGTGCAGCCTTCCGAACCGGAAACTTTTGGGCACCCCCTAGAGATTGTGTGTGTTTGTGTGTGTGTGCTTTAGGACCGGGAATGATGTCCAAGAATAAAGATGCAGGAAGTTTTGTTGAGCAAAATAAATTGCTAGTAGCCTATGAAGCATCACAGACAAAAGAGACTTGTTTCCAAACATAGACCTAATTTTCACTCAGCCTGATGTCCCATTAACCAGCCACTGGCCATCTAACCTGGAGGTGGAAACTGACCAGCATGAGTCCTTGGAAACAAATTGGAAATTCAGATGCTTCAGATGAATGGTTAAAGCCAATAGGTCAGTGATGCCAACACAACAGTTGCTTTATTTAGAGCAAAAAAAAAATGATCAAAGTAGAAAAAAGCAGGTTACTGAAAACTTGTATTTTCATTGTGATCTAAAGCAGGCACAGACTTGTATTCTATTATTTAACATTTTGCTGCCCCCTTGTGCTTTCATTGTAGAATACACAAAATACAGTACATTAGTTTATAACGACACGTTCAATGCTTGATCTTTTATTTTACGTATTTAACTACTATTTATTCTTTGTGGACTTGGGACCACCAAGATGCTGGCATTTTTTGGTGAAATTTATTCACACGATTTTAATTTGAAAGCCCAGCTACATTGTTGCCCGGAAGTGACCTATGTTATTATGCTCGATGTGTCATCTGCAGAGCAAAAGAGGCTGCAAATATCGAAAAATATTGAAGTGAGTTGCGCGCATAGATCAGAAACAAGCTTTTCTTGTTAAATTAAAGTTAAAATGCTAAACTAGTTTGGATGTCTTCCCAATGAAAAAGGTTTAACTAAAGAAACACATCGAGAAGCTAATCTTGGCCAAGTGGGCTGCTAGCCTTAGCCAGAAGGCTAATTGGGCTCAACCTTCCTTTTTCGGTCCTAACGGGAGGAAAGAGACATGTCTTGTAGCTTGTTGGAGTTTTGTAGGCTCCAAGAGCTGAAAACTGTTCGGGAATATCTATTCCAAAGCCAGAAAACTGAGGCCGAGGAGGACAAGGCTCAAACAGGTTAGAAGTATAGAGTCAACAATAGGTGCTGTTGTGGGTTAGCTTTGAAAAGTTTTAAATGTGTTGTTGGCTAAGCGTGCCGTTGGTGTCTTTTGGTATTTTGTACACAGTCATGTTTTTTGTTTGTTTATTTTTTGACAGATGAGTTGACTTGGGACACCTCTGATTGGGAATCTGCGTGGGACAATGATGCCAAGGAGGAGAATGCAACAACTCCCACGTCTACAGTAATACTTTGCTTCCTCCAAATATAAATTTGATTATATTTTGAATTATTACTTATCACCTTTTAAAATTTGTGTTTATAACATTGTAATATTGCTGTTGTTATGCAGGCAGAGGAGAGTGTGGAGCAGACTGCACCTGGCTGGCTACAAGACTGTGTTGTGGCTCTGTCACCCTGCTCAGATTTGTTAGTTGTAGCACGAGAACAGAAGGCTGTCTTCCTGTCAGGTATCATGGTTGTCATAGATAATATATTTATTGTGTTTAGTGTACAAATTCTGAAATAATAATAATATGTCTTGCAGCCAAGTGGCGTACAGATGAAGGTGGTCGAGAAGAGATGACTCTGGCTGTGTCATGGTCTGGGACTCTTAGTAGTGAAGAAGGGTAAGGAAAAGATCTAGTATGTTTAACAATTAAGAAGCATACATATTAGCTATAGAATAAATGTATTTTGACAGGGAGTGTGTGAGCAGTGCCATTTGTATACCTCTGGCCAGTCAAAAAAGGTAAGCATTTTTATGTCTTTCTTTTGTGGTTATGACTTATGAATTCAGCACTAAGTACTCGCTGTTTGTAGGAGCTCCACTGGGCGTCCAGACTGGACCTGTGTGGTGGTGGGCTTCTCTTCTGGCTATGTTCGCTTCTACACTGAGGTACAGAAGTTCCATTGTGATGTTCCATTCTTCCAATACCATGTTTGACAAATAAAATATAAACCAACATTTTGTTGATTTAGCATGGTGTTTGCTGCTGGCTCAGCTGCTGCACGAGGACTCTGCGTTAAGGCTTAAGTGCCGCACATATGAGATCCCTCGTCATCCCGGAGTTACAGAGCAGGTAACTTTGCAGTCAGCCCTGTGTGTCAAAAAATAACTTCATTGCGGAACTATTAATTTTTTCTATTGCAGCACGAGGAGCTAAGTATCCTCTATCCTGCTGCTCTAGTCACCATCGATGGCTTCAGCCTCTTTCAGTCTCTGCGAGCCTGTCGGAACCAAGTGGCAAGAGGTAACGTTTTTTAGCGCTGCTTTGTAGATAAAAAAAAAAAAAAAATCATAAGGAATTACAGGTTTATAGATTAAATATCTTGCTACATACAGTGTGTCAATATAATATATTATGTTTACTTTGCATTGTGGATGATGGAACACTGTCAGGTATTTAATTGCATTTGTTGCTTTTTCTTTGCTTGCCTTGATAGTCATAAATGCTCTCTAGTTTAAATTGAGTTATTAATTATTGACTGAGGTTCAAGAGCAAGATCATGCCTCAACCTTGTCTTCTCCAGCAAAGCCATGCCTTGTTTGGCTCCTCAACTACACATCTAATAACCCACGAATTTTTCCCAGCACAGCTATCTTGACCCCACAGACTTAAGACATTACCATCTGCAGGGTGGTGATGTCTTATCTTGTTTATTTATTGTATCATCAATCTTAATTACTTTTGTTTATGGTGTGGTCCTTTCTAGTGAACTGATCTTTAGTTTAGTCAGAGCTAGCACTTTGGAGTACCTACATACGTATTTAATTAGCTCTAGATAATTTACACAACCTATTGAAATTACTAGTTCTTTCTTTTTACTTGGTCAGCTACGGCAGCAGGTAATGATGTCATTCAGCCCCCTCCTTTGGCTTATAAAAAATGGGGACTGCAGGAGATGGACAACATTGTGGATCATTGTAGTGTAGGTAAGTGATATGGTGAGGAAGTTACTGCATTGCATTTTCTCAAAAAACAAAACCAACAAAAAACAATAAGCAAAGGCTTTCCTTTTCTTTTCTTGCTGTCATTGCTGTAATAATGTGTCCTTCCAGGTGTCACGGCAACATCTGTTTTTGACCAAATGAAGAATGCTTCTACTCTGGAGGCTTCAATGCTTCAATAAAGGGCAGCCCACCTGCTATGTCTCAGTATGTGACAGTGGGGAGTGGGCCGTACACAGGCTTCTTCTATGCAGTAGAAGTAAGATTCTATAATGTTATTCTAGTATAAAAAAGTCACTACCATACAATACAAACCAACATATGTACAAGTGAATGGGTTTTTATCCTTTGTGTTCTTAGGGCAATTCGCAGCCTCTTTTGTCTCATGTAGCTATGGCTGTGGCTAGCAAACTTACATCAGCACTCTTTAATGCTGCCAGGTATTTATTTTTCTGAGTAAACAAAACTTGTGTGCTTGTGAGAGTCTGAGCACACCCAAAACAGTGCTGAAATAGTCTCACAGTCTCTCTCCTTTTCATGATGCTCTTCAGTGGGTGGCTAGGTTGGAACAAGAACAAATACAAAACTGAGGAAGAGGCTACTCAGAAACAAAAACCTAAAGTAGAAGCCGCCACACCTCTTCCAATCAGGTAGTGTGATAAACTTTTGTTAACTAATCTTGCCATAAATTCAAACTAATGTTCTCTCTTTATAGATTTGGTCTCCCTGACTCTAGACGCCATGGGGAGTCCATCTGCCTTTCCCCTGTAACACATTGGCAGGAGTAACTGATGACTTTGGTCGTGTTACTCTGTTGGACTTGGCCAGAGGGATTGCCATTCGAATGTGGAAAGGTGAGCATAGTTAGTATTTTAAATCTTTAGCATAGGATTATTTTAATGTTTGTAATGTGATACTCAGGTTATAGAGATGCACAGCTGGGTTGGATGCAAATTGCAGAAGAGCGAGGCATTCGGGAAGCGTCTTCTGCTCCCACTCCCAGGAGACATGCACTTTTCTTAATCATTTATGCCCCAAGAAGAGGAATCCTGGAAGTCTGGGCAATGCAGCGTGGACCTAGGGTTGGAGCATTTAATGTAGGAAAACACTGCAGGTATTTACAATAGTTTACAAGTCTGGCTTTAAAAAGCAAAAGTAATTAAATGTTTGCGCTTTGCAAGTGTTTAATTGTATTTGTTTTGCAGATTACTTTATGCTGGTTATCGTCTGATGGGAGTGAACAGTGTGACCAGTCAGGGCTGGCAGCTCCACACGCAGCAGGTCTGTCTCCTGGACCCCATCAATGGAGCACTGAGGACTGTCAACATTCCTTTCCACTTGGCTCTCAGGTTAGGTCTTATGATGCTATGCAGTTAAAATAAAGGCGCTGTACTTGATTTTTTTCAAACAGCACTTAAAACAAAATAAATAACTTTATAAGATAATAGCAGTCCACAAATTCCTGTTTTTTTACCGAATATTATATTTATATATTATACATATATACCTTATATTTCTTCACCACAATAAGTGTTAAAGCGCTTTTCACAACTTGAGCTACTAGCCCCGTTCTAAAAACAATAGTAAGCACACTATATGGGTTTTTATTATTAAACGTAGATCCGCTGCAGCGAATAGATATGGGAAAGGTATATTGACTGCTTACTGAGTGACTATCAAAAAACAAAACAAAAGTTGTATACTAGGCGTATCGTATTTGTTTCCTCTCCTCAGTGACAAGAAGAGTGAACGGGCCAAAGATATGCACCTTTTTAAGAAACTTACTACTTTGCTCAAAAGCAGAGATTTGGAACCTGGTGAGATTAACAGATTTGTATGATGTTTGTGAGAGTTTGTTACACGTTTATGTTTTATTTGTAGATATTTTGGAAAGTGAAGTGAAAAGTTTGCTGCTTGATATTAAGCACCCTGCCGTTAAAAAACAGGTAATCTGATGGATAATTGTTTTAAATAATTAACATATTTTTAACATCAAAATGGCATAATGCTATAATTTGCACTTTTCTAGGCTTTAGAGTCTCTGTTGTCCCACAAAACTGCCCCTGTTTCATGCCTTGCAAACATCACTTGCACCTTACATGAAAGTTTCAAAAACCAAAGTAGGTTTAAAACTTCTTTTTTCTTGTTTTAACGTGTTAGTGAAAATATATATAAATTGATATTGCTTTGTCTGTTTAGATCCAGATGAAGTTGATGAAACATTACTCCAGTTTTGCTCATCGCAGTTAAAACTCCTCAGACTTTATTGTAATATTCAAGAATTGAATACCTCCACAGACACAACGGAATCCTCCCCCGAGGTAAAAAAAAATGCACATTTCTTACCATTTAAAGTCTGTATTTCTTTAGTAGTTTGACAGATAAATTGTTTTTCATTAGACTGGTGATTTAGAGGGCATTAAGGATGACTTGTCCCGTGTGGGGCCGATCTTGGAGCGATATGCACAGCTCCACATCAGACCTAGTGTTACATTTGCCCAGGACTCCCCAGACCTGCCCATCACTGCACAGGCGTTTCTCTCTCACATGGAGAGCACAGAAGAGGGGGCTCTGAGGGTCAACTGCAAAGAGGACAGTGAATGGAACCAGCTAGGTACTTAAACATGACTGCAAAGTTAATGTTAGACGTAAGAGCTGTGTTAAATGTGTTGTTTTATAATATTTGTGCAGGTAATTTCTTCTTTTGGAGCTGTTTGTGTGGGAAAAGTTCAATACATAAAGTTTGTGAGACACTTGAGCCAACCGGGATCACTCCACAGCAGTTACTGGTATGTAACAGTATACTGTATAGTAGCTATATTTTTAACATGTAAGCTTCTTTTGCATTGCATTCATGTGCTATTGTGTGATTTGTTCTTCTTAGTCTCTTTTGCTGAGCATGTGGTTGCAGAGGGAGAGGGAGGTGCTGCAGAAATCGGAGGAGACGGTTAAAAATCTACACACTTTACTTGTAACACTAAGCAATATGAAAGGTTGGTATTATTCAACAATACATAACTGATAGTATTGTCAGTTATGTATTAATTTACCGTATTAACTTAGAATTCATATTTTGTTGGTGAATAATATTGATTGCTCTAAAGGTGCAGTTGAAGAGACTTGGGACATTCAGTCTATCTCTCCCTGGTGGCAGCAAGTCCGCAACACCTGTGTTCAGTCCCACAATGCAGCAGCTGCTCTGTTGGCGGCCTTTGTGGCTCATCGTGCTGCTAAAGCTAGCATAACAAGCAGAGCTGATAGCAAGGTAGGCAATCACTTTGATGTACTGAATTCAAAGGAAAAATATTACTTTGGTTTAATTACTCAACATGTGTTGGTGACAGTTGCAATCAGAGTGGGAGGCTGTGTCTCTGGAGTTAGAGCAGTGGGTGGTGTGCGTGCGTCAGTTGGAAGATGTGCTGGTGCTGCAGACTCTGCTGCTCCTGCCTCCACCTCAGGGAGCCATAGGGGGCGCCATAACCCAGTGCTCTATTAAAATGCTCTTAGAAGGAGGTGCTGGTAAGGGCTAGAAAGGATTTTAAACATGTTTTTTTCTTTACCAATTATACTGCACTTTCCTTTATATATTTTCAGGTGGAGTTGCAGACAGTGTCTCAAAGTGGGTGTTTAGGCATAACTTGTCTCCGGAGAAACTGAAGGAGATTGTTGAGATAAAAGATACGGAAGACACTGAAGAAGAAACAAACGAAAACAAAACTCAAGTTGACAAAGATCAAAGTGAAGGTTAGTTAAAACAAAATAACATTTCCAAACGGCCTCTTTTTCAGTCTAATAAATATCAGTGTAACTAAAATCCATTTGTTGTGTTTGTAGAACTTTTGGTTGCACTGTGCAAGCGTTTTCCAAACTCCCTTTCTCCAGACCTTCTTTTTGCTCACTGCTGTTGGGAATATGTGGTGCAGTGGAACAAAGACCCCGAGGTCTATACAGTAACTATTATAATTGTCAATCATGTGTTTTATTGTTTTTATAATAAATGAAACCCAACATCACTGTCTCATTCTAGGAGGGACGTTATTTGTCTTGGGCTGTTGAGCACCTAAAGCAGATCTCCAATGCACATATACAACTTGGTATTTGTCATGTCTCCTGTTTTATTCATCGAGAATTTTTTGACCACACATCAGTCTTAACCATTCAAAAAATATTTCTAGGTATTTCAGTTATGATGTGGAGTACATTTATTGTCAAGCGTTTTTCTTCAACGACTTTTCTTATGGAAAAAGTATGCTATAATTGTTCAAAGTCTATTTAAAATGTACTATTTAAACCCATGCCTTATCTGTCTTATAGGTTGGAAAAGCGCCTAAAGACCGATTGTGTCGAAGGGTAGGTCTCTCACTACACCTTTGATGTGTATTTTTCTTTTTTTTTTCTCATGACAAATGTCTGTGTTCAGGACATAGGAATGGGAGACAAAGCTGTAACATCTTTTCTTGGCAGCTGTGTCCAGCTCCTGCAGATCCTGATGGAGGTGACTGGACAGTTGGTTAAGAATGAATACCATTTGTCATTTTTAAAATACTTTGTAAGTAAATACATACAGAGACTTAGCATGGAGACTGGGCAGTGCCTGACCTTGAATGCAGCATGGCCAGCCCAAGTACATGTTTTGGAAAACCTCTATAAGTTTGAATACTAATGTCACTTTTTAGTAACTAATATCACTAATCAGCACTCCAAACTGGGGATGTTTTTTGCCTATTATACTTTAGCTTGAGTGTGTGCAATTGAAATGCATTCTATAACTATTTCAAAGCTGCGTCTTAAGTTGCTTTGTTTATTTGTTTCTAGGCTGACTCTGCCGTGGAGGAAGTTGAGGCTCCTGAGTTTTCTGTGGAGGAGGTTTGGAGTGGAGCTGAAGGTCCGGCCTCCATAGCAGAGCTGGCCCTGGAGCAGAGAGGAGTCCACTTCCCACTGGTTCAACATCATTGTCTGCTCGCCTCACTGCTGCACACGGCCATGACATTTAGTATGAAAGTCAAACCTCTTGGCTTGTTCGACAGCAAGGTAGACATCACATGCAATTTCTTTCTGTATTTAAAACTCAAAATAATCACCAAAAACCCACGTGAATATTTATGCATATGGCTTTTATATGTGTAGGGTAAGAATGCTTTTTTTAGAGATTTAACAACTATCCAGCTGATGCCCAGTGGAGATATGGATCCTGCCATAGTGTCACTGCGGCAAGACGTAAGACGAGAACTTCTTGATCAACTGAAATATTAAACCTGTGTACTTACTTTCAGCACATGTTGCTTTGTCTTGTAATAGTTCCTTCTGCGAGCTTTGACCAGTTGGGTGCAGGCAATAGATACCCCT
Organism: Mugilogobius chulae; assembly: GCA_038363315.1. Classification (NCBI taxonomy): domain Eukaryota; kingdom Metazoa; phylum Chordata; class Actinopteri; order Gobiiformes; family Gobiidae; genus Mugilogobius; species Mugilogobius chulae. The sequence continues at coordinate 18,825,127 of CM076406.1, read as the reverse complement.
TCCCTCTCAGACTCTGGCCCTGCCCCTCTTCCTTCTAATGGACCAATGGCAGACTGGTGGCCTTCATTGTGTTTAGACCTGGGCTCTCTGCTGCAGGTCAACCCTGACATCCTACGGCGACATCTTGTGCATGAACTCTACAATCAGGGGCTAGACATCAGAGCTGAACAGGTACAGAACAATTTTTTTTTTTTTTTGTGTTTGTAGACTCACAATAATATTTTATTAATTACTAACATTATAATTTTGGTTTACTATGCAATTGAAACAGGCAATGTTGGAGGTGGAAGATAAAGATGTGCTTGGCTCTCAGCTGTTGGTTCTGACTGGACAGAGGCTGAGTTATTCTCTGCTGCACAGTCAAAGTCAAACACAGCCTGCCATGGAGCTTTTGGCCCGCTTGCCTCCCACCCTCTGCACATGGCTCAAAGCTATGGTAAGCCTTGTTCAAATAAACAATCGCATTTGTAGCTTTTGTTTGAAAAGTTAATAACTTTTTGGGTGCAGGATCCAAGTGAGCTGCGTTGTCCTGTTGTGCCCTTGTCTCAGACCAGTAGACTAATCAGTCGCCTGACCGAAATCCTACCAGAGAACCATGCTCAGTACAGCCTCGCCCTGCACCTTCTGGAGGCTGTGGAGGCTCTGTCCCCTGACGATTGACCAGGGAGAAACCTAAGATTCACTATAGGATTTTTTTTTTTTTTTTTTTAAGGTCTGGAGGCAAGGGTCACATCATCTTCATCATGTTTAAATTGTTGCTTTATATAATTGTGTTTACACCTGCATTACCAGCAGTCTTCTACTGTTGTTTGTTGAATTCCTCGAAATCTTAACTGCAATGTAGGCAAGAAAACAAACTATCAGAAACTATTATGATAAAAGCTTTTAACCCTTTTAATGTCAGCTTTGTGCATGTATTAAATATAACTCTTGTGTTGAGACTGTCATGAATCTACTTCTAGATTTCCAACTGACTATAATTCTTGAGTGCCATATGTTTTTTCTTTTTGCTTTTGACTGGTGTAAGGATAACTGTATAATAAAAACAAAGTTTTATTTATCTATGCAGACAGCTCTGTACTAGCCGTGCCTGTACACCCCTCTATTCTGTGGTCTGACATGCATTTTCTCACACAGGGCTAATCAATGCAGAATAAAGCGGTTTCTCAGAAATATGTATTGTATTGTCTTTTATCATGCATCATAGATCTTTTCATAATCCAGCAGACTCCACAAACTTCTTTGTCAAACAATGTTTCTCCTTACAATTATAATAAAACTAAAATAAAAATATCTTTAGCCGCCAACATTCCAAGGAACCATCTAGACATGTATGTTACAGGTAACCCTTTAGTGATGTCACACAGTGACATTTATAAACTCGACAAATGTTCCTCCAGACTTAATTTTTTTACTGCCTGGATAAAAAAGGTGTTGCTTTATAAACAAAGCTAAAGTTGGAGCAATGAATTCCTTGTGACATTTTGAACATGCTGTAGTTAGTCATTAGAAGGTGTTTAACTATTTGTAAAATCCAGGGGGTGCTTGTTTTGGCAGCCAGTGTTGTCCAGCAGCAAAAAAATCAACTGAACTGAACACCAGCTTGCAAAATATGTTTCTGTTGATGTCACAAAATTATTTTTCTTATTCCTTCCAATTAATCAGTAATTTGCAAGTTATGTTAGCCCGGGTCCAGAGATCACTAGGTTTGTGACAGAACAGTCTGACAGCGTGCACACAAACAGTCTGTGGAGTCTGAAGTGAAACGCCGGCACCTTGGGCAGCGAGCAGCAGAAGAGGAACCACTGCAATGCTGTAAGAACTATCTTCACGGATCATTCCACCTGGAAAGAAACATATAAATATGTATAGAAAATAATTGAGAAAAAAATACCCTTACCTTCCAGGTTAATGAGGAATGTCCCATGACTCCGCAGGGCATCTGAGGGCAGGTCTCGAGGCAGCTCACTGGCAAGGTTTACTTTAGCACACATCATTAGTTCGACTAGTTGAGAGGAAGTGGATATAGGCTCAACTTGTAGAGACTAGGAGTGAAACAATGAGTTAATAATTAGAAAACTCAAAAAGTTGAATGTGCATGTGAATGTTGCCTACCTCCATAAGTTCAAAGAGCAGACCCGGCTCAATGGCAATGGTGAGGTCATACTGGGCTGCATTTTTCCCTGGAATCGATGAAAGGAAAGAATCTCTAATAGCACAAGCTCCTTCCACTGCCTCTTCCAGACCTGGCCGCTTCCACACAGAACTGCTCTTGATCCAACCACTTTTAAACAGAGTCTCTCCCTCTGGAGGTAACAGTATTGCATTTATAAAAATTGTCTTAAATAGGCAACATTGTGCAGTATCATGTATGAAAAACACACCATCATGTCCAGGAGCATGAAGATACACCTCCTCAGACAGATGTGGGAGGATTGGGGCTATAGATCTGCTCACACCATCTAAAATCTCTTCCAAAGCAGTTTGACATGACCTTCTTCCCAAAGAGTCTTCTGGATCACAATAAAGCCTAAAAACAATTTTGTAAATTACAAAAGTCTGAAGAAACACACTCACACAGATAATTGTCAAGACATCACGTTACCTGTCTTTGATGATGCTAAAATAAAAACTAGAGAGGTCTCTGCTGATAAAAGCCTGAAGGAGTCGTATAACTCGACCGGCATCAAATTCACTATAAGCATCAGTCACCTGCATCCATACAAAGCAAATCTTCTAGCATTTTCTGTGACAATAGAAAGATTTAGGTTACAGAATTTTGTTTCAAGATGCAACAAACCTTGATACTATATTCCCGCAGCAAGTGGAGCATATACTGGTCAATGTAGTGCATCTCTTTAGGGTCCACAGCTTGAGTGCGTGGATCAAAGCCGTGCAGGTTTCCAAGTAAAAACTTCAAAGTGTTCCTCAACTGCCAACAACAAATTAGATAAACAGCTAAAGGATCTATAATAAAATAATAATGGTAAAGCAGAGCATTGTGTTCTACCTTGCTGATGCTTTCTCTGGCTGAGTTAAGAGCACTGGGCCCTATTTGAACCTCAGAAAAGACATTGGACTCTGCTACCCACCATCGAAGACCATCAGCCCCATAGGCAGGCATGCTGGAGTCCTGACCATCAGCACATTGTGTATTCATATACAGTAAGTAAGCATCATTAAAAAATCTACATAATTATTCTAATTAATCACCTTTCCTCCATTAATTACAGTATCAGGGTCGACAACATTGCCCAAAGATTTAGACATCTTCTCTCCCTTCTCACTAACAGCAAAACCATGGACCACAAGAGACCTATGAATACAATGAGCTGTTACAGAGGCTTTTTATAATTAACTTCTCATCATAATAGTGATAAATACTCACTTGTATGGTGCCTTATTTCTCACAGCTACACTGGTAAGAAGTGAAGACTGAAACCATCCTCCAAGCTGGTCCTTTCCCTCTATATACACATCCGCCCTGGAGTCGGACTCTAAGTAAGACAAAATAATACTTATATTGTATATGTGGTTTGCAAAAAAGAGGAGGAATAAGAAAGAAATGTGCATCAGCTGTTAGTGCAAAGGTATATATTCAGCGTGTCAGCAATTGTAATAAAAAGCTGAAAAAGTACATTGTTTTCCAAACCAAAAAAACAGTACAAGACAGAAAAATATAGTAAAAGACGACCTGCAATTTATGAGAAAGAAAGCACCATTCTGTTGTCCAAAATATGACTCCAGCATGCAATAATTGAACTTAAATGTGCCACTAAAGATGCCTACATTTCAAATAGAGCTGCTCAATTAGGAAGCGCTTTGAAGCCTGAAGGTGCAGTATGCCATATTTGAATCTGGACAGTTGAAGGGCCGAACCATGATTTTCACATTTCTGTGTATGCCATGTAATCTTTTTTGTCAATTTTTAGTGATATTTTTTATGAACACGTGCAGACATGAGCTAAGTTGATCTTAAAAAAAAAGTAACCCAAACTAAGAGTAACTTGAGTAACTTGCCAGGGGCCTGATTAAAACAGTATGACGGTTACATCTACCCCCCGGGCTGCAATTTGCCCAGATCTGTGCTATAAGAGGAGTACGGGGATTGATCAGGTGTTTGTAATGTCTCTAGAGTGCCGACTCAGACTCAGTGTTGAACAAAATGCTGCAAATTTGCCTAGTTTGTGATAAGATAGATGAAAACACCAGATGCACAGCATGGTAGCAAAAAAAGGTTGACTTTGAGCTTAGTTTAACTTTTTTGTTATTCTTACAGCAGACAATCTTTTGGAGAGCATTTCAGCAAAATTGTTATTGGTTAGACCTGTTGCACCTTCTCCTCACTGTTAGTGATAATGGGGATAGAGCCTATGCAGAAGGTAAAGACTTGAGTGAAAATAAAGAATTAGGGGGAAAAGACTATAATAACTCTGATTTATTAAACCTGTGGTGGTCAAAGGTTTACGCAGCAGAGAAGGGAGCCAGCTGAGACGTGACTCGCGCTCCTCAGGCTCCTCCTCAATCTCTTCCTCCATACCCTCTAAAATTACACAAAATAAAATGTGTGCAACGTGGCCATGTGTTTGTGTGTCTCTACACATTTTAGATATTAAGAAAAAAATAGATAAATAGTCATTCAAAAGTAAAAAGATTGATGTTTTACCTTCTAATACTGCAGCCCATGATGCACCACTGTCAAACCAGATGTCTAGCACATCCTCTCCACGAACATAATCTGACACCGGGCCTGCTTTGCTCTGAGAAATTAGAAAATACTTGTAAGAAATCTAAGCTCAGCAACAAAGAAAAAAACATGTTAACAACAATTAAACTGACTTTCTTCAGGACATTTGGTGGCAACAGGGTCTCAATCGGAAGTTCCCACCAACAGTCACTGCCTTTTTCTTTAAACAGTGATGCTATGTGAGATACAGTGTGTCTGCAAAAACAAGACATGTGTACACGTGTCTAGCACTGATCGGTTAAACATGTCCAGCATTTTAACAAAGTGAAAAAGTTATTTACTTGTTAATGAGAGGTTCTGTGGTCTCTTTGTGGTAAAAGACAGGAATAGGCACTCCCCAGCTTCTTTGACGGGAGATGCACCAATATGTCCTTCTATCCAACATAGTTAGCATGCTGCTGCGGGCCGACTCTGGAAGGATACGCACCTTCTGAAGAACATCCTAGGAAAATTTAAATCACTTTAACGCAAATGCTTATGATAGTAATGTCTTCTGTTGGTTTTTGAATGCCCAAGATTTGCTGTTAATTGTTTACGTTTTTTTAATAGGACAATGTACAATTACATTAAGCACAATGACAGAGGTGCTTGTTTAGATTCTAGCTATACGGCTAATTTCCATCTAATCCTGGGGGAAGGGAGAGGGGAGGCACTACAAGCTCTTCCAATGCCTTTTGCTTTTGTCAGAATCTCTCCAGGATGATTTTACCTTTGCCTTTTCTTTGAGTGATGCTGTGTTGATAAACCACTGCCTGCTGGGTCTGATCACAACAGGCTGTTTAGTCCTCCAGTCATAGGGATAACTGTGCATGCACTGCTCCTCTTTGACAAGAGCGCCACTCTCCTTCAGTGTCTCGATCACTAATACAGACAGAAAGGTCAAACAACAGCTGATATACAGAGACAAAAGTAGCCATAATTAGTTACTTGCCTTTATTGGTTCCATCATTCATCACAGACAGACCGTGCAGCTCAGGACCAGCCAGTTCTGTGAACTTCCCATCTTCATCTACCATACAGTCCTAAAAGGCCACATTTTATTTACTGATTAAAGGTGTCAAGGTCAAGTCCTAAGACATACCACAGATAACTTAAACTGTGAAGCCACGCTGTAGTCTTCCATGCCATGAGCCGGAGCAGTGTGGACCAGTCCTGTCCCTTTAGCCATAGTGACGTGATTGGCTGGAAGGAGAGGAACTTCTTTGGACAAGTTAGTGGGGTGTTTACAGATCCCACCTTCGAGCTGGGAACCTGACAAAAAAAATTAATATGGTATTGCTTAATTTGTTTAAAAAAACAGTGTGAGACAAAACCAACCTGTAAAAGTGACCACTGTCTCCAGTCCTGTGCCCAAAAGTACTGAAATACCAGGAAGACGTTCAGTTGCCAACAAAAGCAGATCGTCGTTATCAGTTCTTCTCACTATAGAATACCTAAAGAGCAAAACATTGTGGCATTTATGGCAAAAACAACAACTCAAGTGTACAATCAAACAATCCATTTAGCTTACTGGGCATTGGGCATGTAGCAAACAGCCTGGTTAGCAGGAATGGTCCAAGGTTGGGTTGTCCACACCAACACTGATACTTTGTTCACAGCTGTTTAATGCAGAAAGTTTACATTAAATTAACAATGTATTTGAGCTTAAGAAAACATCACTACAGCAAAGATTAGTTTTACCTGCTTCTTTGGTTATACTTGGGGGTAACTTTACCACTGGAAATGTGACATAGATGGCTCTACTGACATGATCTGGGTTATACTCCAATTCAGCTTCTGCTAAAGCCGTTCTATATATTAAGAACACAGGTTCACAACATTAACAATAAAAGCTCATAAGTGCAATGAAACCATGCAAGTGGTAACAGGATAAAACAAACTGCAAAGTAGCATTCAGCACAAAGCACAAAGATGAAAATCTGAGAAGTACCTAGAAGAAGGAGACCAGAAAACTGGCTTATAGTCCTGGTATATCAGGCCCTGTAAGTGCATAATATCACAGAAAGATTATTATGGGACTTTGTGTTTTGTGCTTAGTTTAGCCAAAAGTATTTTAGAGTGCTCACTTTGTTGTGCATTTCCTGGAACACATTAAGCTGTGCAGCCTCATAAGAGCCGTCGTAGGTGAAGTAGCACTGGTCCCAGTCTGCCATGACACCCCAGCGCTGGAAGGCTGCTTTCTGTCGTGTAATGGCTTTCTGTGCAAACTCTCGAGCTGACAAAAATTCATACACATGAGCACAAAATTTACACTGTTGTTGCTTAAATATGTTTTTACCTTTCTGCCTGATCTGAAGGGGGGTCAGCCCACTAGTGCCAAGCTCTCCCAGAGCCTTGAGCTCAATGGGCAAACCATGGCAATCCCAACCAGGAATGTAGTGAACCTGACGACCCCTCAGCATCTCAAAACGATTACGAATATCTTTAAGAATCTGCATTAAACGTCAATAAAAGTGAATCACTTTAAAAGGAATATATCTTGGTATCAATCAAGGGTTTGTGTTAATACTTTATTTAGTGCATGCCAACGTGAGGGTCCCCATTTGCATATGGAGGTCCATCATGAAGACAGAACTCTTTCTTGGCCTTTCTCTCTCTCTGCCAGGAGTATAGCTCTGCAAACCCACAAGCCTAGACACACACAGGTCAACGTAACTTACATTGTAACACTTCAGTATTATAATTGTAATTTTAAGGCTGTGTTTACCTGTTGGATCTCCACCTCTTTGTTCAAAAGTTTCTCCCCGGCTAACTTCATTGGAAAGTCAGTTTTGGGCAGAAGCACTGAGTCCCGGTAAAGTCCCTGGGCAGACGCGGACTCTGCCGGCTGAGCAGAACCTTCCCCGGTGCTGTGACAGCGGCTGGAGCTGACAGGAACAACGCAGCGAAGCAGGCCGCCTGCCCGCGGTGACCTCCGGCTCCATCGCCCCAGCGTCTGGCTCACCACAGAAACCCGGCACAGCAGCATGTGCAGGTGACAGGGCGAAGGGTCTGGAAGACCACAGAATTAAAGCCGCTGTTTACCTTAGCTTTGTGTACCTCTAAATATGTTTATGTTTCGTTCTGTAATGTGTTTCTCATCCCGGAAGAAATTGTACAGGACAACGACGGGTGCTCACGAGGACCAAAAACGACCTATGTAGTAGAAGCAAATAGCCTCACAAGGGCGCCGTGGAGTTTTCAATTTAGGGTTGTTCAGAGCTGACAGAGTATTAAAATAAATAAATACATAATAAATTAAATAAATAAATAAAAAACTAACTAAGTTTAATATAATAATAATAATAATAATAATAATAATATAATAATAATAATAATAATAATAATAATAATAATAATAATAATAATAATAATGTACTCAAGTTAAAATAATGGTCTAAAAATGATACAAGACAAAAAAATATACGCACACACAAAAAAACAAACACATCTTTGACACATAAAATTTTTTTTTAAACAATGTCATAACTTACTCATGTTAGTTTTTCAGTTTTAACATATAAAAAAAACTTAAAATAAAAATAAATAAAATGAAAAAATAAAAACATTTGATGGAGCGCGCTCCATAGAATTATAATAAAATAAAACATTTATGATATATGATGCTGCGCTCCACCTGAGTTAGAAGGTCTAATATCTGACGGTCCCTGAATGCAGCTGATGTTGAGCAGGTGCAGGTGGAGGACTTGGGTGTCTCTAATGAGGTCACACGGAGTATAAAACCTGCGTGTGCTTCTCTCCTTTTCCACAGTGCATCTTGATTTTCAGCATCACAGTAGAAACGCTGCTTTGATCACGAACTCCGACAAGATGAAATTGTGTCTAGTTTTCCTAGGAGCCCTGCTTTTCGCGCTCCATCTCGCGTCACAAGTAAGTTTGTTACTTTTGGAAATCATTACTTATAAGCAGCTAACTTTGTATTTTGTAATCGCTTTAAAATGTAGGCTACTTTAGATGTTGTTTTTTTCTCTTAGACCGGAATGGCGAGCCTAATCTGTTGCTCTGTCTCACAGGTACAGGCTCAGACCACACGGGCCTCCACAACGGCCCCCAACAGCACGACCACCACTATGAACACAACTAGTGCGATGAGCCACACCAACACGACAGGCAACTCCACCACTCAGGATAAGAGCGCCGGTGGAAGGACTGAAGTGTCCGTGTTCCTGCTCCCCCTGACTTTGTGGTTTCTACATAGTTTGTCCTAAATCGGCATCGCAATGGACAAAGGCCAAACATTGGATGGATACATATTGTCTGGAGCTTGGGGGTTTGCGTAAAACCCAGTGCCCTGTCCCACACAATGCGCATGAACTAAAGCGCGATGGACGGACTATGTTCCTTTGCAGGAAATCATCGGTCTATAAGACAAACTCTGTACACCCTGAAAAATATGCTTTGGGTCTAGACTTTTAGCCCAAAGTTGTATGTAAAATATTTTAACTTTGATAAATGTAAATGACTTTGCCTTTAGGAATGAGTTGTGTAAGTTCAATAAAGACCTAATTGTAAAATCCTTAGCTGCTTGCACTTTTTAACTTTTAAACTTCTTGGATGGTAAAATGCCCTTTCTACAGGTTCTACTTTGGCTTAAAATGAGGAAAATGCATCAAAGGCAAACTAGGGTTACAACTAGTATCTTAAAATAAGGCTAAGAAATGTTGCCAAATTTCATGTTTATAAAAAAAAATCCTAGGTCCTTAACACACCACTTTCAAGGTGAAACCTTTGCATTATTTATGACCATACAAAATTAAAGAACAGGTGAGCAAACTCTAGCAGCAAACCTTATCTGTGCATTCCCACCAAAGGAAGCTCACAGCAGACCATTGTAGGAATTGTACCCCACCTGATGACAAAGCCTGTATTGTTTAGCCTTGTCTTTCACAATACTATAGTAGGATTAGAGGCTGCTCTCTCAACCTGCTTCTCATCATCCTGCCCTGCTTTTGTCCTCCACACCTTGGTACAGTTTTCAACACTTTCACCCATTCCATCTGGAAAAAAAAGGCTTGACACTGGCACTGGGCACATTCCTGCAGGTGCTCCTTGAAACCTGAGCATCAGTGCAGTGTGGTGAGGTGGCCAAACAGAAGAGGCCTACTTCAGCCGACCACAAGTGCATAACCATTAAAACCCTTTCCCATCCTCTCTTTTTCCCTGATAAAACGAAACAAGATACCCTGTGTAGGTTGAGTTAATGTTAGTTGAGGGTGGTCGTGTTGGCATAACAAAAGAGGTGGGCTTGGTAGTGTTGGAGAAGACAGGTGAAGGACCTCCATGATTTTACATTCCACAGATTCTTCAAATGTAACACTGTTCATGTCTGAGAGGTTTTCTTCATTTCCACTGATTCACAGTTCACTCAATCAAAGTGCAATGAATAAGTAAAAGGGTATTGTATGATGAGAGAAGACTGCTGCATCATTGTGACGCTATCTTTCCCTAAACTATTCTTCCATGTGTCACCCAAACAATTTCACTGACGCCCGATCAAGTATAGACTATGACAAATAGTTTGGATTAAAATAATTTAGCTTTTAAATTTGTTTTCATTCTAATAAAATAATGCTTTTGAATATTTGATCACTGTAATTGGCTAAAATGGCTTAATCCTCACCCAGAGCATGACATGAATAGGCTGAACAATAAATAAGAAGTAGAAGAAATGGAAAAATAGTTTAGTGCATTAAATGTAGAATTTCAATGTAAGTCTCCAAATAAGAAGATTTTAGTAGTAGTAGTATATTAAGTCTTGACAGCCTTAATGCACGTCTTGAATGGGGAATAGCTATGTATGCTGTTAATATAAAGCACTGGGTCTTTGGTAGTGTACTTAACAGAATTATTATTTTACTAGTCATTTGCTGCTTACACATGCTTAGTTATGTTTCTTCTTAAACAGACTCATATGCCAGCAATCTTTCTAAACAAGAAAAAGTAGTACAGGATTCTTGTTCACTTTAAAACATGAACTGAAGCTTATGGGTTCGGACCTGAAACTTCTGAGTTGTTTTTGTTCCTCTGACCTTGAGACCAGTATGCTGGGAATAATGTCACATGTTGTGATGAATTGCTTTGATACAATTTATGTCGTTTTCTTGTCACAAGTTTGGAATGGGCAAAGCAAGAGAAACAAAGTTTCAAATGTAAACTGTGAAGAATCCAAAAACAATATTTTACAAAATAGTTGTATTTAAAAAAGGATAAAAAAAAAAGTTAAAGTAATCAAAAGTTTATGTCTAAAAAGTGAAAGATAACTCTCCTAGCTGAAATGAGAACCTATAGAATAATGGACAAGAGGAAAAAGGTAAAGCACTGAGAAAGTTATGTGTAATGTTGTTGTCTTTCTGTTGAACATTTATATCTAAATCTTTGCATAGTAAGTTGACATAGAAATGTCTACTAAAACCATGCCCATTTACAGATAAAACATTACTTTACAATGTAATGTAAAGTCATTACAGAGATTGATTTACAGTGTTTTTGGCTTTGTTCCCATTAAGTTCCAATTTACTTGTTGATTTGTGAAAACCTACTGTACATATAAAAACATGTTGTTTCAGTGGTGCATTACTTCTCAAGGAACTGATAAGTTAAAAAAGGAAGTTGAAAAGAAATGGCAAACTGATACTTTATTCTCTGTATAACATTTGGACTCTACTGCAGTCATAATTGTAGGTTTTATTCACTGTCACCATCATATATGTCTTATATAGTCCTAGTATGTTCCCTTTTCTTTGGCACTGCTCACTGGCCTTACTGGGTTCTTCAAAATCACTGATGGAGGGAAAGCCAACCCTCTGTTCAATCCATTGGGCAACAGACAGGAGTCTCTTGTCCTGAAGTGCTGGAGCGATGAGCTGAAGTCCAATAGGAAGGCCTCGCCTGGAAAGAGCAGTTGGTACAGAAACAGCTGGTAGACCTGCACAAACAAATAATGCAGGAAAAAAAAAATAAGGTAGTTTGAAGTAAGTATGCATGTATGCATGTATGTATGTATGTACGTACTATGCAACAATCTAATTCAGGAGTTAAAATATTGAGAACAAGGCATTCTTAAGAAATTATTTGTTTATAAATACTAAAGGATTAGCATAAAAATCATTGTACAGCAGATTAGCATACGGTTCTCTCATACCTGCCATGTTCACAGCCTGAGTAAAAACATCTTCCTGTACACTGCGAGTTCTATTATCTTCTTGTGTAAAGTCAGAATATTGCGCAGCGTCTGACAGAGTGGTGGGAGTCAACAATAAATCAACACCAGAGCTAAAGACCTGGCGAAAATCCTCTGTTATAAGACGTCTGACTTTCTGGGCCTTTAAGAAGTAATGCTCGTAGCTCCTGAAAAAAGACATTCAAGTGAAAGATCAATCCATGGCTAAATTATAAGAAGTGGGACATAGTTCATTCTTACTGTTTAAGTAAGAAGTAGTTTCCAGACAGAATCCTCCCTCTCACTACATCATTGAAGCCCTCGTGCCGAGAGGTGGCATACATGGTTTCAGTGGAGCTGTGTGTTCCACTGCGATGTCCTTAAATACAAGTAATAATTCAATTTAGTACAGTATATGGCAATGCACATTATCTTATGAAATATTTTGTTTGTTGAATCTATTATTAAATTAAAAGAGACATATTGTGATATTTCCGTATATTTAGGAAGAAACTATGGCATATGCAGATCAATAATTCACATTTTATTCATTGTGAAACACAAAAATGATCTAAACCGGCTTAGAAATAGAAATAGGTTAATTGACTTCCTATTCAAAACTACCTAACTGGTAAGCCCCGCCTCTTCATTTTAAAATTTTATTTTAATAAGCCACAGAATTTAAATTGCTTCTTTTGTTGTTGTTGGAAAGTGACCATGTGACAATTTTGAACAATTCATGTTTTACTCAGAATCTGAATTTCTAATTTTCTGAGCACTGGAGCATCAGTTGCAGGATGATTACTCAAACATCCATGAATCAATCCAAATACAACTTTGTGTAATTATAAGAGAACACTATTGTAACATGAATAAAAACTCGGAAAAGTAGATTTTACATAACAGATCCCCTTTAAAGTATGGTTGCCCAGGTACCTCAGCTTTAACAGGTAATATGTGACATTTAAAGTCCACTAATTGCATGGAAATAAAACTAAATAAAAAGTAGTTGTACTGCTGTAGGCTAGTCTAAACAAAATCTAAGAGAAACACTGCTCCTGCACTGCTACGGTTTATTGCAATATTAACATACCATATTCCAACCCATCAAAACGGGCCATATTGGAGGCCACCTCTGCACAGCATAGTACATGGTAGCACACAATGGAGTATTGGGTGTGGGGGAGGGACACCTGCTTCACATGGGCTCCTGCTCTTTCAAACATGTCCGCAACACGATCCCACTGCTCCAGTGTCTCCACAGACAGGCCTGGGGCATGATACTCCTGACATCACACAGCACTTTGTTACTATAAATACATGATACACATTGTGCTATGATGGTCTCTTAACCTAATTTGTGCGGCAAGCATAACAAGTGCTAACTTACTTTGGGGATTCCCACACACAAGGTGCTGACATCAAAATCTTCAGGAATCAGTGCAAGCGACGACTGAGGTGGAATGGTAGTTGAGTCTTTTACATCAACACCTTGTAAAACATCTAAAAGAAACACATATTTAGAGCCATTTTGTTAATAATACCAGCACATCAATTTAATTAAATAATGTTTTATTTTTTGTTGAGCTTGTTAGAAATGCACATTTTTCACGGTGTTTATTTTATAATTTACAAAAAAATCATTAAGCAGTTAAATACATGCAAGCTAGATACGCTTAATGCCATACTGTGAACATTCCAGCGATAATATTTCTAACAAAAGGATTCTCCAACAACAATGTGGTACTCTGTAGTCAAAGTATGGAACTATCCAAGGTAATGTAATGCTTACGTTATTTATTTTTTTATTAACAATAACTACAGTAAGGCTACAAAAGTAAGGTTGTATATTAAACAAAAATTTCTCAATTATTAAGGCACACCTTGATTGAAATGAAACCTTTCCTACCTAGGACCAAAGCAGCATCACCAACACTGCGAGTCATGATGCCTGGGACATCCAAAGAGTTGACGAGAGGAATAAGACCATGTCTGGACAGGAGACCGTAAGTCGGCTTCAAAGCCACAATCCCACACAGAGCACCTGGATTCCTTGTGGAACCTCCGGTATCTGAACCAAGCGCTCTGCAAATAAAATCAGACTGTTTAACAGATCATTTGAGAGAGAAGATATAGTGAAATGTACACAAATCGCATTTTTAACCTTACTGTTGGAACATCTATCACTGGCTAGTATGAATATGTTATTGCCTTGTCTGAAATGTTTCAGACAGTGGCATTAAAGAACTTTACATGGAAACAAACACTAGACACCACCTGAGAGACATACAGGTTAGATCTATGAAAAGGCAGTACTGCTCACAGTGAGAATGTTTTTCAAGGTACTATTTTATCACTGTAATTCAAGAAATCAAGAATGAAGATAGAGTTCATCACTGTGAATCATTCCAAGCACAACCCAACAACATCTCCATACAGCAGAGACACTAGATCAGAAAAAATTCCTTAGTGTACTTTTAATTCCTCACAGAAAGCTGGTTAGTGACGCCACAGCAGCAGCGCTTCCACCTGAGCTCCCTCCAGTAACGACCCAGTCAGAGTTTGGTTCCAGACCAGAGTTTTCTCTGTACGGAGCAGCATAACCCCAGGGATTTCTTACTGGTCCAAATGCTCCATCTGTACTCCCTGATCTAAATAAAATAAAATAAAATCATGCTAATATACCAAAAACACATTCAAATACCAGTCATAGTCTTTCATACCCCATAGCAAACTCGTCCATGTTGGTTTTTCCCACAAGTACGGCTCCTTGGTCCAACAACTTCTGCACAACAGTAGCATTGAATGGAGGAGTGTAGTCTGTTTAAAATACACACACAAGTTTGTGTTTAACGTTATCTGCTGTGGACAAAAAATGGACTGAATGAATGAGCAGAGTAGTGACCGTGAATAGAACTTGAAGAACAATTAGACAACAAATATGTGTGTTATGAAACAAACATATTTTAACTGTTTTGTTAATTAATGCTGTTGTTGCAAAAATGTTGTAATGTTTATAAACTTGAGAATGCCTTAAACATAAATTTAGGCATTGCCATTCACCTTATTCTGCTCTGCCCACTTTTTTTGGGCAGCAGACTTCCGGTTAAGCTGCAGTTAGCCTAAATTATTATCATAGACATATTTAATTTTGTAGTTATATCTATTTGAGATCGCCCTGCAGGACTGAAGTGCAATGCATCAATGCTTGACATGTTAACTACCTTAACAAAGGAACAACAGGAAGTGTGATGCCAAGAAAAGTAGGAAATAAATTAATGGTGCATTCCAGTATGTATGGAAAAAAAAGTTCTGTATGGAAAAAAGTCATTGGCCACAACAGCAGGACAATAACTGATAGAGGTTTAAGAAGATCCCATATCTACTATCCATTAAAAATAGTGCCGACCCCAGACCTTTGAGCATCCTGGAAGCACATGTTGTTTTGATGTTTTCTGTGCTGAAGTTATCCTTGACTGCAAAAGGAATTCCATCTAGCAAACCTTTAGGAGAACCTGCAAAGTAGGAAAAAGGGACGTTTATACATCTACAGCTATGACAACAGCCAGTGACACAGCATTGCCATACCTTTCAAAAGTCTTGTTTCTGCCTCCTGAGCCTGTGCCAAAGCTTGCTCCTCTGTCACTGTGATATAAGCATTGAGATGTTGTGTTTTCTTGATTTGATTTAAGCATTTTCTACACAGCTCAAGAGGAGAAATTTTTCCCTCTCTAAGCGCTGACGACACCTGGGAAAAAGTTAAGTGTAAAAACTTAGCATGAAAAGCAATGGGATAACAATAATTACATTATTGATATGCATTTTAATTAACCACAACACTTAGATTTGAATATCAAACGTGCCCATACAAACCTCCTTTATCGTCAAACTCAGCATAGTCATAATATTCCTTGGTATTCTTTAAAAAGTCATTACAATGTCAAGAACCATCGTAAGGTTTGTGTGCTCCACGAGGCTGCCATGTTTGTTTCCATTTCGCTCACAAAACAACGTATGCGCTGATTGGTCCGTGGAGAAAGAAGCTGTAATATGATTGGTCAGTTTTGATCTAGCGTCACATTCAGAGAACGACACGGAAGCAGCGTGTCAACATTTTTTGAAAAGCTTCTTGTTTTGTCACAGACCCATTATGATTTTATTTAACAATTGAAGCTGTCGAAGACGCAATATATGTAGTTTAACTGAGGTCGAATTGTTCGTTGTATGCGTGTAATGGTATAAGAAAGTTGTGTCTGGTATTGACATTGCTAACAGTAGCTTTTGGCTCTCCGTTTAGTTGTAGTTTAAGAAGTCAAATATGAGTAGATCTATGCATTTAATGTATAGAAATAGTGTGTTGCTATGTAAGAATAAGTCGTTATACCTCAATTTTTTTGTTTACAAACAGAGACAGTTTAGTACCACAAAAAACTGTCTGAATATTATGCCTGCCTGGGTCATTGATAAATATGGGGGAAATGATGTCCTAAGATTCACCAAAAATGCAGCTTTTCCCATAATACACTACCCCAATGAAGTAATAGTGAAAGTGTGTGCAGCAGGACTGAACCCTCTGGATGTTAGCATGAGGGGTAAGTTTTTCATTTTGGACTAAAACTGTGGACTAAAACAAACTTGATCTGTGAACATTATGAATGAAAATAATTTTGAGACTCATAGATAGGAATGTCAAGATCACTAGTTGTGACTAGTACTTATATTTATATGCACACCATGTTTATATGCAAACCAGAATTACATTGTTATCTGATTTCTGGAAGTCAACAAATCCAACCAGTTACAAGTACCGGAAATCTAATTTCTTTCTGATTGCTTACTACTCAGGAGTTGACTTACAATATATTTATTTAAGAAAGTCAAATTTTCTAAAACATCAAAAATTTCAATTCAATTCAGTTTTGTTCTGTTCTGTTCTGTACTGTTCTGTTCATGTATATTTTTTGAGCAGCTGTAGTTTTATTAAGTTGGTTTACTTGTTTTTGCCCTCTTAAAATGAATCAATGTAGTTTCACTAGAACTTAGAAAAAACAGTGGTTTTGGGTGGGAGTAAACCTCAGACAGGAACTGGAACATTTCTTTGAATTTCAAACTGCTCTTGCTACTTTTACATGTTTATTAATTAGATTTTCAGTTAACATGACATATTTTCAATTACCAGTATATAACTAGCAAAACTGTTGTTATACTGTATAATAGTTTAAGTACGCAGTATATTTTCCCTAAAATACCTAGGTTAAACTGTCTAAATTTCAAACTGTACACAATTTTATAGCTGAACTCTTTGTGAAACTGAGACTTTAGCATAACGAGCAGTACTGTATGTCTGGTGTTGTTATGGACTGCCTGGATGACACTACTTTAGGCATACTTTGAATTTTGACAGATCTTCTTCAAAAGCTGAATAAAATTTAACTAAAATGAGTGTAAACTGTTACTGAATGTTTTGCCTCTTTTTTTTTTTTTTGTTTTTTTAGCTGGGTATGGTGCTGCAACTTTGTCAATGAAAAGAGACCCTCTTAATATCAAACAATCAGGCAATGAGTTTCCACTGATTCTGGGACGAGATGTGTCTGGCGTCATCATGGAGTGTGGCCTGGATGTCAAGTATTTTAAAGAGCGAGATGAGGTAAGCAAAAGCAGTGGACCGAAGCGTAAGCACCAGTAACCACTTCATTATGCAAACAAACAAAACCAGTGACTCATTTAGACATTCAGTATTCATATCAACTGTGAACCCAAGACAAGTTGGAAACTGTTGTCGTATTTGTACAGCACCACAACCACCACAACCACTACCACATTATAAAGAAAGTTGTTTTGACATGAGCAAAAAAAAAAAAGCATTGTTTTAACTTCACAGGTGTGGGCTTCCATTCCTCCATGGAAGCAGGGCAGTTTGGCAGAATTTGTGGTGCTCAGTGGCAATGAGGTAATACTTGAAAACACTTTCTTTTCTTTAACCTCTATTTAACCAGGAGGGCGTCATTGAGATGACAAATCTCTTTTCAAGAGTGTCCTGGCCAAGAGGCAGCAAAACATTAAAATAAACATATATTTCAGGACAAACTAACACTCAAGATTGTACAATTATAAGTAAAACGAACAAACTTACAAATTTCAACATTTTAAACACTGTTAAAAGTGTCTCCATGCCCTAACCCTAACACTGTAAATGCATCCCTACAGTTAATTATTGTTCTGCAAAGCTGGTCTTTTTTTTTTTTTTTTTTTTTTTTTTTAATGAACGCAAAATGTGTTTTTTCTATTAAAAGGCTGTTAGGTATAAAAGTTATCCTCTGTTAATCTGTTAATCTGATACATGTTTTTTTAATCCTAATATATTCTTTGGTAACACTTTGGGTTAAAATAACATTCATAATATCACTGATTATTACCAGTACTTTCCTTACATAATAGGTTATTCAATTACATGTTTTTGTATGTGTTGTGTACAGATATCACTCAAACCTAAGTCACTGAGCCACACAGAAGCTGCGTCCATTCCATATGTAGCAAACACAACCTGGTCAGCATTGGTTAACACTGGTGGACTCAATAAAGACAACTGTGCAAAGAAACGGTCAGTAACAGAATTTTAGCTGATTTATTTTATAAGCACATCCCATTTAGCTTTTCATTATCCACTTTGTCGTAAAAAAATATTGCAGGATTCTAATTATTGGTGGCTCCGGAGGTGTGGGGACATTTGCCATTCAGGTAATTGGATTATTTTAATATTTATTCCAGTTTGTGTAAATTGACTACATTGTGGTTTATGCACTGAGCCGGCCGAGTGTCAGACTATCCCACTCTCCATCGTGTGACCTGAACGCTGCCTCTCATATTACAACGTCATCAGATCAATAATGCATCTCTCTGCTCCCCAAACACTCCATTACAAGTTAGTTTTAAGTTAGTTGTGTCTTTCACTGACTTTTGCCAACACAACATATAAAACCTGAAATGACATGTCTCATACAAAGGGTTCACGTGTGCTGTATGAATCAAAATGCTACTAAGACGGTTTCTTTTGTAGATGCTGAAAGCTTGGGGAGGTCATGTGACTGTTACCTGCTCCCAGAATGCCGAGCGGTTTGTCAGGGGCCTGGGGGCGGACCATGTGGTGGACTATACTGCCGGACCAGTGGAGGAACCCCTTAGAGCATTGGAAAAGTAAATATATCATCAAAAACTCATAAGCCAACACAAACTTTCCCTTGGATGCATAAATAAAGTCTGCTTGTTTGTTTCCCTGGTGACAAAATTTTCTAGTTTCCATTTCAAGCTTACATCCCAAAATAGTTCTTAAACCTTTAATTTTTTTTTTTTTTTTTTACAATTTGGTGGCTTTGGTGTGAAATGCTGAAATATTTATCTTGATTCTGAGCAATTCTTATTATTGTATTTACTTAATTTACCTAAAATTGTTTTTACATTGCAACTTTTTTTTTTTTTTCCAGATTTGACCTAATTCTTGACAACATTGGGGGTAACACCGAACAATGGGCACTGGAACTCCTGAAACCTTGGACAGGTGCAAAGTATGTACACTTGTCACCCCTTTCCTCCAAAACACGGACCGACTCGGAATTGCAGATGGCATGATGCAGACTGCTGCCACCATGACAACAAAAGCTGTTAAGGTTGTCTAATCATTCACAATTTTGTACTGTTCTGTGCTATATGAAACTAGCTTTTTCATGTTTTTAATGTGTCCTAGTCAAAAAGAAATTATTCTCGTGATGTGTAATCCTTACGAGATTAGATTAGATTTTTGTTTTTCTTACCTTTGAGCAAAATCCTGCTAAAAGTATACAACATTTGTTTAAAAATCTGAACATAGAAATGCTTGATACTACAATACAAACTTTGATAAAACTTGGATGGCTATAATTTATTTAAATGTATGTAGAATAATCTAGAGGGTATTTTAATCTGTTAATTTAAACCAAATCGTGTTCTGTTACAAAGTGAGTAATATTATCCGTTAACACAGTCACTTCCTGTTGATTTGTTTAAAAAGGAACCGTTGCCTCCACCATGGTTGCTGTTTATGTCATCAGCCTGTGCAGATCCTCTATTACAAATACAATTACTTTTGAATCTAAACTAGTAAAAATAACACATTCATTTGAATCCCCTGAGCTCTGTGCTTGTGGTTTTTGTGTCGCTGAAACCACGGCGAGGTGTAACAGATGCTCAAAGGAAGCACTGCAACTGCTTTGGTGGTTTATGCATCTTTGCCACACAGCGCCACCAAATTTTACACTTGTGTTATTAACCACAATTTTTACCTAAATGTGTCACCATATTTTCAGTATAACACAGTGAACATGATTATACTTAAGAGTTCATTAAATATTTTTGCTTGTTTTTACCTAGATTGATTATTTGTATGAAGTTTGTAGTTGTATTTTGTCCAGCAAAATACAACTACAAATATGTAGAGGGGAACCCAAAACCTACAACTATTGCCTAGCAACCGCATTGTAAATGTGGATCAAAACCCACATAAATTATACAGAGGTTATCATTTGACAAATGACAATATTTTGTAAACTTAAGTTGTGTTAAATGAGTATTTAAACTCTTAGGAAAGTGTCAGTTTTGTGAAAATTGTCATTTTGGTGCTTTTTGATGACACGTGTAGGTATCATGGATGTATTACTTCCATGCGAGGGATTCTGTTTCAGATTACTTCTTGTAATTTTTAACATTTATTTGTCAATTTCTTCATAATTTGCAACTTGAAACTATGACCCATTTTTACCACAGGGACTATCACACCCAACAATGTCAAAATTAGAAAAATGTTATAATCTGTCTAATGGGCTTTAAATACATTTGCTGTATTCGAAAGAACAATACCTTATCTTCAATTTGATGGTTCTCATCTGAAATCCAAAAATATGTATTTTTATCCCTGGTCAGTAATAGTTTTATCACTGTATTTATGTTATTATTGTTTTTTGTTTTTTTAGATTTTCTTTAAGCAGCTTCATTCTTTAAAAAAGTAATTATGTAAGATTGTTTAGAATTTCTGATTCTTCTTTTTTTTTACCTCATTAAAATTCTCTTTTGATCATTAATCTTTGCACAGGAAAACACTAGAAATTAGAAAGAGGAAACGAGTTGCCTGTGGGAATCATTTACATAAATTCTATAGCACCATCTTCTGGTTTGTTTACCACAAAGCACTGCTTTTTTTTCCAGCACCTGATAAAAGGAGTTCACTATCGATGGGGATTCTTTGCACCAAATGGCCCTGCACTGGATGAAATACGAGAAATGGTCGATGAGGGACAGGTATTACAGACACGCAGTCAAATCACACAAGCTGACAAATTCTTAAAACAAGTCTGACCAAAGACTGGACATTTGTCCAATTTATTATTTAATAAAGTTTTTCATTTGCTTCTTAGATCCGGCCTGTTGTTGAGGAGATCTTCAGATTTTCCCAGGTTCCTGAGGCTTTTGAGAAGATGGAGAGAGGACACGCTCGAGGAAAGACAGTTGTCCAAATCAGCAAACCAGGAGATGAGTAATACTTGATTTTCTCTGCTCTGGCTGTTATGAACCTACAACCGCACAAAATAAATATTTCATTTTTTATACCGTGTGGCTTTTTTAAATTAAAAACTTGCATTAAATATAAATATTTTTACATTTTTAAATTTTCTTTTTGAAGTTTTGGCGTTATTTTTTGTCATCAGTGGATTTTTAATTTTTTTTACATAAAAATGAGACATGGACCACTTTTATGTAGTATTTATGTTCATATTTTATGAGAACTGTTTCAAATATTTACATATTTACAATCACAGTGGGCAGTGCTCGTTTTGAAATGAGCAAAAATGCTTGTGTTTGATTATATTCTATATACAATTTGTGTTATAAAATATATTCAAAATGTAAAAACCTAATGAATTCTCAACACTTAATAAAAATACAAAAACAAACAAAGAAACAAAAAAACGAATGAATACACCACAATTGCATTCCAACAGGCTTCCTGTTTTGGTGGCCTGGCTGACGCATAGAAGTACCACAAGGGGGAGATAAATGCAGCAATGATACAGGGCAGAGTCCCATTGTATTGTAAAACAGTGCACAGTATTTTGTTTCAAAGAACTTAAAACACATAATTAAGATTATGATAGACACATTGACTTAGATGATCTCTAAAGCCCATCGCTGGTTTAATTTTCTTTTATCAAACTGATTGAGAATGACTTGGTTCTTGTCAAACTGGTGTCCACCTGAAAGACAATACCATGAATTTGTTATAATAACAAACATGAGGCTGAAATGAATAAATGAAATGGAAAAGTCATGACTGACCTTTGACCTCCAGGACCAGGTCACGTTGCAGATGGCAGCGCACTAGACCGTCAGGAGTGAAATTCCATAGTTGCTTTTCTTTTCCTTTGTCGGGGGAGACACAAAGGCGACTTCCTGCCATCAGCATGCTGCCCGTGGTCTCCAGGAAACAGTCCTCCAACAGCTACAGGCAAAAACATTTCATTTAGATGTATTCTTTTGAAGGGTTGACCTATTTTTTACTAGCTCTAAAAAACAAACATAATATCTGGCAAGCAATCAATATATAGAGACCTTACAAGTCAGTTCTTTGGAGAATGCTTGGGCGTTATGTTATTTCTTTTTCCATTGTTTTTTCTAACGTTACGCCCTTGTTTTCACGTATTAAACACATGCAATCAACAGAACTGTCCAATATTAACTTAACGCTTTACCACTAGGCTCAAAACTTTGCAGTGATTATTAGAATTCTTGGTAACGCTTTAAAATAAGGTTCCTTAATAAGCTAGTTATAAGCGTTAATAAGCATTAATAAGCTGTTAATAAGCACTTATAAGACATTATAAACATTCAGTTTTAAATAAACATGCTTAGAATTTGCTCATAACCAAAAATATTATATTATTAAACACGTTATAATGCTTTAATAAATAGCTTATAAAGTGGTTTTGCAGTACCCTAATCTAAAGCGTGGGCAATTTTTTTTTACTCTGAAAAATCACAATAGACCAGGGGTTCTTAACCGTTTTGACCTTGAGGCCCCAACATTCAGTGTGTTTACATGATCAGGGTAATCAGACTAGGCTGAAAAACCGGACTTTGTCTGGTTTTCCCTTCAAACCAGTTGGACCAGTTTTGCTCCTGTTTACATTCAAGAGAGTAAACTGATTACCCTGGAGAGACAAGTCCTGCTGTATCAGAGTCACAACTGCATGATTCAGACTGTGTTATGTTGATTTACCAAAACATCGTTTATTATTCATAACTGTTTGTAATGTTGTCTGTAAAATTGCACATTGATCTTTCTGGAACATGTAGGGTGATTTTAAACATTTAGAACTGTCTTTAACATGTAGGGCCGTGCTAAGCCAGTGCTTAAATATGTGAGTCTGTGTGTCACTTTGTGCAGGAGCTTTTTTTGTTGTAAAAATATTAACTTTATTGCTGGGTTGTGCAGTGGACAGGGGTTGTGAGCATGTTCAGTTACATTTGTCCAGCTGCAGACCGATTGTCTGTTTACATGTCGTCTGAAATCAGACTACAATCGGTCGGGACCATGTGCGCCAACCGGTTTTCCGAAAACCGGTTTACAGCTCCTCAATAGGTCTGCCCGGGTTTACATGCACTATGGAAAACTGGTTTAAATCAGACTGGGCTAGTTATCCGGTTTTCCTGGCCTCCATGTAAACGCCCTGATTGATGTGCAAAGTAACCTGGGGCAATATGAGATTCGGCCCAGGTTACTTAGCACATGAATATTCGGGCCTCAAGGTCAAAAGATTAAGAACCCCTGGTCTATTGTGATTTTTCATAGTTTAAAAAAATTGTCCACGCTTTAGATTAGGGTACTGCAAAACCACTTTATAAGCTATTTATTAAAGCATTATAACGTGTTTAATAATCGTAATATTTTGGTTATAAGCAAATTATAAGCATGTTTATTCAAAACTGAATGTTTATAATGTCTTATAAGTGCTTATAACAGCTTATTAATGCTTATTAATGCTTATAACTAGCTTATTAAGAAACCTTATTTTAAAGCGATACCGAATTCTTTAAAAAGAATAAGGCATGTACCATTGTCTTTATAATGATATACTGATATACTGTTTATTACCACTGTTATTAATCAGAAGCCCGATGTATCAAAAAAAAAAAAAAAAAAAAAAAAAAAAAGCTAAGTAAACGTAAATGATTAAAGATTAGACTATTTTTGACCAGTAGTAAAGATCTTTTCTTTTCATTTGAAGAGTATGGCTTTATGGATGAACCCTTGGAAAGCTTGGAAAGGGCATTTGTCAGGTAAAAGGATCTTGTAGTTCCCAATGTTTTGCCTGTCAAGTAGGGTTTGCTGAGAGGAATTCGTTGATAATCACTTCGGCGGATGGTATAAGATGGTATAAGTATGTAGTAGTAATTTAAAACTGTAAAAATACCTTGCAGGAGAGTCGTCCCTCCCGATAGAGCCACACCTGCTCCATGCCTTCACTCTCCTTCACAGCTTGAACTCTCATCAGTTTTATGTCATCCAATGTCCCAGTCAAAGAGAACATATGTCCGTTCTCTCTACAGCGCAGACGGAAATACTGTTGCTTCTGCTGGAATAAAACAAATAACACTACATTTACATACTAACATCTTTATTAGTCAAATTAAACATAAGCAGTGAGCACATTAGCATCAAAATATGCTCGCGTAATTTCAATTGAGAGTATAAAAGTATGTTTTTAGTAGAATAAATATTAGTTTAATTACTTGAATTAAAGGACGCAAAGATCCTATTTGCTCCCATCCACTTAAATGAAACAAGTTGTCCACTCGACCAGGTAGTAGAAGTATCTGTCGGCCGCGGTAGTTGCTGCCTTCATAGATCACCCAACTGTGGGAAAATAGATTTTGATAAAACAACAAGACTTATCAAAGTACTTTCTGGTAGTTTTCTATGTTGTGAAAACTGCATGCAGCAGAACTATTCAATAATTACAAAAAATCAAATATTAAGAATCAGGATTGTGCAAAAATATACGTACATTCCACCTTCCACCACCAGAGAGCGCACAAATCCATCATGTCCAATCCTGTTCAGATTCACATTCCCATTTTCCAGCACAATCCTGCGGCCTTTACAGCCTGCTTTACTGAATAAGACTATGGAAGGCAGAGAAAACTCCTACAAGCAAAATGCAAGATTAAAGCCATGAATCAGCACCTAACATGTACATAAACTGTTATTACTTACATATCCAATCGTCTGTATGGAGTGTATTATAGTGTCACTGGACTGGAGTCCCATAGCCTCTGTATTGGGGTACTGTCCCTCCTCTAACACATGCATTCTTTGGGTGAACTGGGCCCCTTCATACATCACCCAGCTACAACACAGAAGCACTTGGGTTAAACATTGCCTTTTAAATGACCTAGTAGGACATAGTGTTTAATGATTTTTCTGTTTGGGACTTACTTGCCGGACAGAATTTTACAAGACTTGGGCACAAAGTCATTCAGAGTGTCCACACTATTTTCGAGAAAAACAAGTTGTCCCTGGAAGTCTGGCTCAGAAAACAATTGAGCCTGCAAAAATAAAACAATATCTTGTCAGTTATGATACGTCTACAAACAAAGTAATATAATGAATATATATTTACCTTGAACTTTGAAGTATTGTTCAGTGAATCCTAAGGAATAGAAGAATTATGAAATTACAAAATTATCAGCACAAATAATCTAAAACTACTTTCAAGCTTAGATGTTTCCTTACGTAGAATACAGGTTGTATGGAGGATATTCTAAAGTTTGATGCACCCCAGTCTTCTGGACTTGGATAAAGACCTTTCTCAAGAACGTAAAGCTCTCCACAAAATCCCGGGTTTTCAAAAGCCACCCATCTGCCACAGATACAGATATACAAGATAAATATTCAGTTAAGCAATGATAGTAATCTATGACTAGAACAATGAGCAAAGACCACACTGACAAGTTTTATATATGAGCTATATGAGCAAAGAGCTATATGTTAATGCTGTGGGCAATTTTGCAACAGTACAGATGTATGTAACTGAGTTTGTGTCAAGGTGTGTGAGTTTGATTGTATTTAGTGACACAACAGTCAGCTATGTGAGAAGGAGCAAACTCAGACAGGCATTTAAGTGTGCATGACAAGTTTTTTTCTTTCTTTTTTCTAATACGTTAGAAGATTACTTGTTGTATATAAATGTAAATATAAATTATCCAGATCATACAGTGAAGGCCAATTTTTAAAAAATCTCATTCGCAGCTCCATCTAGAATCATAAACAAGATGTAAAGAAAAAAGGTAATAATAGGAGGTAGTGAAGTTAGTCACTTAACCTGTCAAAAGCACTTTAAAGACTCTGAAAGTAAGAATAATAATGATGATAAAACAAAACTTACACTCCACTCTGGACATCAATAGACTGAGTTTTTGTGCTGTGCCCAGCTACGTCAAAGTTAAAGATGGGGTCAATAAGGTCTACGTGGAGGCTCAACTCTTTAAACATCTTGTCCCCAAAGAGTTTAATGCGAGGTGCAGTAAAGTCCTGCAAGAGAGTCAAATTAAAATGCAATGAGGTTCATAAAGACAACTATACTTTATCTTGCTAAATGTTGTGCTTACAGTATAAATGGGCCTAAGTGACAAAAGTCCATCCTCAGCCCCTCCCCAGTCTTCACAGTGAGCATATTCCCCCTCCTCCAAAATGTACTGCTGGCCCTCGAAGTCCGCCTCCTGGTACCCCACCCAGCTGCAGATAGCATGACATACAATATGGTTATGTTTTACAAGTTAATCTTTTATTGCCACGAACACTGTGTTATGATAATGATGAGCGAGAGTGTAGCCATGGTAACCCACAACAACAGTAGCCATGTTGTAATGAAACATTTCAGGCTAAACTTTTATAATAATGCATCATTAGAATGTTCAGTTGGTCTAATGCTAAACCAATAGAGACTTTAAATTGTTAAATACTGAAAATAGCGTTAATTAAATCATATTCTGACACTACAAAGTGTTATATTAATTTACCAATACTGACCCAGCAGCTTACTGGGCTGTTTTGTTTACTTTTTAAAATCATTTTGGTCTGAATGGTGTTCCCTATATGGAAGTTTGCCTAAAGACTGACCAACAAACGTGGCAGAATTGCCATAATTTCCATGGTTACCACAGATGCTTACCGAGCTTAATAATAATCAATATATTTGATGAAAGAACTAAATTCTTCTTCATAGTCATGGTTGCAAAGTTAACACTATAATAAATAGTTGTGTCCATGCAGTGTAATAAATGCAATGAACTCAAGACAATATAATACTGCATTAAATACAGCTCAGATCCGTGTCTGAAATTAAAAAAATTAGAAAAAAAAAAAAAATAGCCAGGCACAGATAGGCAGAGTTATCTACAGCAAAAGAACCACAAACATATAATTATATCTTAAATTACTGTCTTTTCTTGAATTTTATGGCCTTGTTTTTGCATTATTTTTATTTTTAATTTTGCAGTTGCTCCACTTGCAAGATGGCCGCCGCTACTGCCATGGTAACTGAACCCACATTCTCTCTAGTCATTAATATAGCTGAGCTGCCTCAGCGACCATAACATTTTAAAGTTATTGAAATTTGACTTACAGTCCACCAATAATCTTCAGCGAGCCCACTGAAGACAGCAGCTTCTTGTTCACATCAGGCTGGTCTGAAATTTCTTTCCCACTGAAACTGAACACATCACTGTCCACCTCTATGGATTCTCCCTCAAAGTTGGGTTTCTCAAACACCAGTGCCTGCAGTGAGATGAAAGAGTTAAATTGGAACCTCAGCTGGAAGTCTTATCTGTGAGTGTGTTTTATGACTTTTGAGCCCTTCCCTGTTCTATGGTGAAATGCCATTCATACCGTGGCCCATATTACAAAATCTTTGCTTAGCGTTTGACTTGTAAAAAATGCTTTACAACGTATGACATTTACTGAACAAACTAACACTAGCACATGCATTATTTCAAAGCAGACTGGGCACATACGATAGAGTAGGTAGTTGAAATTATTATTATTTTCCATGTATGTGCCTTTTCTTACTCAACAGACATGCAAAAACAAGTCAGTGTTTCTTAACCGGAGATTAGAGCCAACCACTCACTGAGTCAGAGCAGATAAATATGTCTGTCTGACTTTATGTCTTATGGTAGAAATCCTTGTGCCAGTCATCCAGAACATTCTGAATGTTACTCCTAATCCTAAAGCTTTCTGTTGGCATTGAAGCTCCCAGTGTTGTCTTTAACCACAGCATTAATGTATAGTGCATAAGTGAAGCAATTTCAGAACACACCTTAACTTCATTGGGATGGTCCACCTTTATGGGTCCCTGTAAGAAAACAAAAACCCAACATGTTAAAATTACATACATTTTCACTCTGGAGCAGTTATGCAGTCTAAATGGTTTAAAATAGATAAAATAATTCATACATATTAGTGTCCGAATCTGATCATATGTCTTTCTTAAGCCACCTCCACTCATTTTGATTCTACATGAAACTGGAAGGATTTTATTGGCAATCTTGCCTTTTACAATACATTTTAGTTCCTGCCTTTATTATTTATTTGCGAATTCAATGCTCTATTTGAATTATATTGTGTATGAAATTAGCTTGACAAACAAATAAACATGGATTGCTATTTGAAAATATTGACACTGCCTAATGTTCAAATTTTCCCTACAAGAAAAATTATAAATTCATAATAAAAACTACTACTTCTACTACTAATAATAATATATTAGTAACAAGTACATAAAAACATACATACAATCATAAAAGATAACAATAGGTGCCTAAGTAAACGAATATTCTACCACAGTATCACACTAACATCTGCTTAGCTCTGTAGTGTGTGAACATAAATCCCTGTACCATTCTCAGAGGACGCAGAGATCCAACAAAGGGCTGTGGAAAACCCCAGCTCTCAGGACAGGGGTACTCTCCAGCCTCCAGGACCCCGACAAAACCTCCATACCCCGGATCACTGTAGACCAGCCACCTAAGCAAACAGAAAGACTCAATTAGGCCTTTTCTTAAAGAATTACACCACAAACTTTCCCTTTTCTTAAAGACACAGACAGACCATTTTTATCTCTTTGCCAAAAAGTACTAAAACTATACACAGGAGCAGCTGATAATATGCATTCCTTTATGAACAGAAAACAGATGCTGAAGAGTGACCCTTAGGATTTAAAACATTTAACTATATCTCAAAGAAAACAAAAGACTATTTTGAGTGAATACATTCCAGTGTATATTTAAGTTTTTAAAAATGATATGTATAAAATTGGGATGAAACCCAAATGGTTTGTGATTAGGACAGTCAAATCCCCCCTGGAGGGCTATTTTTACAAAGCAAAAAACAACAGTGAACTAATTATTGTCTTTACATGTGTGAACAAATTGCCATCAAACGTTTGTACCATTTAAATCAACTCTTTGTTCCACATCAAGGAACATACTGTAAAACAAGATAATAACTTTAAATGAAAATTATTCTGTGTATAAATAAGGACAAAATCTGTAGTTCTAAAAAAGGACTGTATTCATCAGTTCAAGAACACTTTCAATCACGCGAGTCAACAAAATAATAATAAAAAAAAAAAAAAAACGTACACTCCTGAATGGACCCTTATGGAGCCAGTATTTTGTGGTATCCCATAGGAGTTGATCTCTACAACCTCATCATTATAAGACATCATCATTCCCAATCCATTGACCTCTGTGAACAGGTCAATTCTGGGCAAAGTGTAATCCTAAAACACAGGGACACATTGTATTAGAATTAAATAAAAACTGAATGATGTGCCAAAATCATGCAGCAAAGCATTTTTTTTACCCTAACTGCCAGTTTTATAGAGCCTATGACCATGGGAGTTGTGGGCACGTGTTGATCTAAGTTTTCAGGAGGCACTGGAGGTTGCTCTTCTGCCCACACATTCACAATCTGCTCTGTGGTGCTTTCATCCAGGGCAATGGTACGGCCTTGGAACCCAGGTTTCTCATACAGCAGCCAGCTATCAAAACAAACAAAAATTCATGCATTGTTTTTGAGAGACACTAAATATCAACATTTTGTTAATCTCAGGAGAGAAGATTGTTCAAAATTTTAATAGAGAAATGTTTGTAGTAAAAATGTTGCACAAAAAAGTAAATAAAAGGAGAAAACGTTAACTGTTAAACTGATTTTAAAAAATGGTCTAAAGGTAATATTTCTGCACTTAGAGATTCACATATAGTTGTTTGACTAGTGAAAATCAGCATACATAGCCAAAAAGTATTGTTTTAAACCAATAATCTAAATATTTGTCAATATTAAGAGGTCTCCTTCTACCGCATATGCCTGGTGTACAAGTATATTAGCAATAATAAACTAGTCAAAATGAAGAAATAAAAAAAAGTATTTGTACCATCCTCTGATGACTCGGACAGTTATGACTGGTGACAGCTTCAGTGAAGTAGCATCTTCCATGCTACCGTACAGTTCAAAGGCTTCTCCAGCAGAGTCCGCTTGTTCATGTATTACAATCTGCAAAATAAAAAAATATATAACAAAAATTAAATAAATAAATAAGAAAATAAATAAAGAAATATCACAAAAATTGATAAATCGGTCATACCTTTCCAGGTCTTTTGTGAACACCTCTAATGACTGGAATCTTTAAAGAAAAAGAGACACATATGTTTAGAAAATAAGCTTAAGCAAAGTGATGTAAACAAGCACCCAACAAACACACAAATATGGTGTTTGAGTAGCTACGCTTTATTTGCCTTTATGTAAATTATGTATCCAGACTTTTCATTTTAGAAAAATGTTCTGTGCACAATTCTGAAAATGTTTACATGCTTTTAAATATGTATGATAATGCAGGCTTTGATGAAGAAACATGCAAGGGAAAGTACAAACATTTAAGAGAATACAAAATAATTGAACATTGATTTCCAATGCAATAGTAACTTTAACACCAGGTGTTTTGATGATCAGATTTTGCTTGGGCATGTTGACACATAAAAAAATAAGACTTAAGTATTGAGTATTTGCTGCAGTTCATTATTTTTTCTGACTGTTGTCAATGTACTCATTGATTCATTTCTTTATTCTAAAAACAAGAAATAAGTAAAGAAATACAACCCAGTTTGTGAATGAACATGATCCTTACCTTTGTCCTTGCCTTGGTCTTCAGAGTGGTCCTGGTTAGAGAAGACTGTCGAGTGAACTTTGAAGGAGAAGTCGGTGTTGTAGGACTCTTCAGTGCTGCATCTGACTCAGTTTTGTTAGATATTAACGTCTGTTTCTTTGTAATATCTGCTCTATTATCCATTTTTGGTTTATTATGTTCCTCCAAAGACTTAATAGAGTCTGATTCACCTTTTTGCTTCGCAATGTACTTTTCTAAATGATCTGGAAGTTGTATTTCTGTGAAGACGGGGAACTGTGGACGAGAGGAGGTACTAGAGGCTGACTCACTATTGACACTGCTCTCACTTATAGAGGAGAAAGGTGAGTCTTGATCTGAAGCTCTCACACCTTCCTTATCAGCTTTGACGTCAGACAGTGCAGAGACGACAGACTTTTTCTCTCCAGCGGGCGCTTCCTGTTGTTGCCCTGTGGTGTGAGTGCCGTTTAGGGCAGGGGATGGTTCCTCTTTGTGGTTCCTGTTGGTCCTGGGAGATGACATAAGACTAGAGAGAATGGACATCCGGCTCAGTCGAGAGTGCTTCCCAATCCCATTAATTACGCCCTCGTCTTGTCCAGCTTCATTCAGAATTCCTTCTTCAACTGCACTTTTGTCATTCTCCTCAGTAATGTTTGTTGTTTTAGTCTGTGAACCATTTTCTTGAGTTTGCTCCTCTCTTGCTGCTGCCTGGCGTTTGATTACCATAGCTGGTGACAAATCTCTAAAGAAATCATTTTTTCTTAACCCAAACTGAAATTGCTCTGGATCAAATGTTTTCTCAAAATTATCTTCTTTAATAGCGGGCATTGCAAACGGCGGAGACAAGTTCTTTTTTCCTGTATGTTTCCTCCGAGGAAAGTTGAATGGCATGCCGCCTTCTTTAATGCTTTTAATAAAATCTTCCACATCATCTGACTCCAGTAACTCGTCCTCACTGGCTGAAGCATCCAATCTGCGTTTGTGCTCTTTCTTTCGCCGATGTTTTGACCATTTTCCACGTCTAACCAGCATGATGGAGAGTCCTTTGTCAAGTACGATTCTTTGCCTTCCCCTTTTAATGGTTCTGACCAGTGGTGTATAGACTTGTCTCCCAGTATCTCTGGTTTCTCAATTTCAGTCATTTTGATAATTTCTTTTGCGTTCTTGTCTTTTTTACGCATTTTAATAATAATCTTTTCAACAACAACACCATCTTCCTCTTGGTCCTCATCATAAAAAGGTTTAGACACAAATTCTTTCAGTTCCTGACTATCACTGGTCACAACTGCACTTTGTTTTACAGGAGAAACTGTATTTACTTTATCATGTGAAGCCATTTTTATTTCTGGCTTGGCTTTCAGTCTTAATGCTTCATTGTCACTTGGCAGTTTATCTGATATGTCTTTTTGAATCTGACTTTCATTGTCTTTAAGCTTTTCTGAAGTCTGTACATCTGTAATTTCTTGAAAAAGTGTGGAAATTCTTTCTTCAACATTCTGTTTTTCAACCTCCATTTTGGATTCTAATATTTTAGGTTCATCCTGGACAGATTTTTGTTGTTGCTTGTCGTCTTTATTTGACACTTCAGAAAGTCTTAAATCCACACTTCCATGTAAATTGATTAGTTTGCTTTCAACAGGACTAGACTTTTGTTCCTGCGGAATTACTTCACTTTCAGACTGCAATGAGTCCTGCAGTGTTTTTGCTAAATCTTTTTCATTTTCCACCTTCTTTGCTGTGCTGGGTTTGTCTTCTGTAGGTTTGATGTCTTTGGTCACTGACTTCAAGTTGCTGTCTTGGTTTTGTTTGTCAAAAAGCAGCGACACTGATTCTTTGAGTTTATCACCATCATTTTGAGTCTCCAGTTTAATCACCTCATTTTCTTTTATAGATATCTCATTTATTTTATTAGATTTGACTTCAGCTTTCATTTCTGACTCTGCTTTTGTTGGTTCAACTTCTTTTTCAATTTTGCTTTTATTTTTTATGTCAAGTTTTTCAAAAATGTCTTCTTTATTTTTGGGTAGAGAGGTGGTTATTTTTTCTTCTATTTTCGGTTTCTCTTTCTGAGTCGTTTCTATGTTGGACACTGTTAAATTCTGCTCCTCCTGAAGATTAGTAGATTGTTGTTGGTTGATATTTTCACTTGGAAACTCTGAAATCCCAATGCCAATAGTTGCCTCTAAATTCCTCTCTTTACTTTCAATAAGACTAGAATTTTGGTCTTGCTGGCTAACCTCGCTTTCAACTTGTACAGAGTCTGCTGATGGTTTTGTTAAATCACTTTCATTTTCCTCTCTTATTGTTGAGCTTAAGCTGTCTACTGTAGGCTTACTATCTTCATTCACTAATTTCAAGTCTCCGTCTTTGTTCTCATTGTCCAAAAGCTGAGACACTGGTTCTTTTCGATCTTCAGTCATAACAGCTTCACTTTGAGCCTCCAATTTCATCTTCGCGCTTTGTTTCATAGTAGATATTTCCTGTGTTTTATCAATCTGGGTTTCAGTTTCTAACTCCTGTTGTGCTTTTAGTCTCGTTGAGTCACTGCTACTGTCAAATATTTCTGAAAGCTTGCTTATATTTTCTTTACAAGTCTCCAGTTCTTTATTTCCTTGTAATGTCTCAGCAGTTTTTTCTTCCTTTTTGTGTTTCTCACTCTCAGAAGTAATTTCTATTTTGGATACTGTTATTTTAGACTGCTCTTGAATATTCACAGATTGCTGTTGTTGGTTGCCATCTTTACTTGAAGCTCCCACATCAATAGTTGCTTTTAAACTGCTTTCTTTACTTTCAGCAGGTGTAGAATCACTTTCATTTTCCTCTGTCTTTGTGAGTTTATCTGCTATAGGCTTAATAGCTTCAGTTGCTAATTTCACTTCACTGTCTTTGGTCTCTTTGTCAAAAGGCTGGGGCACTAATTCTTTAAGATTTTGACAATCACTGATAACTGTTTCGCTCTGAGACTCTAGTTTAATCATCTCACTATGTTTGATAGTAGATTTCTCCTGTGTCTGGGTTTCAGTTCCTTGTTCTGTTTTTAGTCCTGGTGTTTTTTCTAAAGTCTCTAGTTCTTTATTTTCTTGTAGAGGAGACGTTATTTTTTGTTTCTCTCTCTCAGAAGCATTTTCCTTTATGGATACTGTTAAATTAGGCTCCTCCTGAAGTTTAATGGACTGTTGTTTATGGCTGACATC
The DNA here is from genome assembly GCA_038363315.1 of Mugilogobius chulae. Classification (NCBI taxonomy): domain Eukaryota; kingdom Metazoa; phylum Chordata; class Actinopteri; order Gobiiformes; family Gobiidae; genus Mugilogobius; species Mugilogobius chulae. The sequence continues at coordinate 18,790,759 of CM076406.1, read as the reverse complement.
TTTTCTCGGAAACACTGAAAGTCCCACATCAACAGCTGCTTCTAAACTGACGTCTTGTTCCTCCAGAATACCTTTACTTTTAGTGTCCGTCTGTTTTGCTAAATCACTTCCAACTTCCACTCTCTGTGTTGTACTCAAATTGTCCACTGCAGGCCTAATATCTTCAGTTGCTAATTTAAAGTTGCTGTCTGGGATTTCTTTGTCAAAAACCTGGGACACCAATTCTTTGACTTCCTGGCCATCATCAATAACTGGCAAACTCTGAGACTCTAATTTGATCACCTCACTATCTTTTAAAGGAGATGTCTGATTTATTTGGCCAATCTGAGCTTCAGTTCCTATTTCTTGTTTTGCTTTTAGTTCTGGTGTTTTGTCTAAAGTCTCCACTTTTTCATTTTCTTGTAGAGAAAAAGTTATGTTGCTTGAATCCTCTGAAAGCTTCATATCAACAGTTGCCTCTAAACCTTTAATTTCAACAGACCCGCGCTGGCTAACTTTGATATCCGTCTGTAGTGACTCTTTTGGTTGTTTTGCTAATTCATTTCCATCTTCCTCTGTTTTTGTTGTGTTCAATTTGACTACTGTAGATGTAATATCTTCTCCTGATTTGCTCTTCATTACTTCAATCTCTGCTTTTTTGTGATCAATTTTAGCTTGCTGGTTTGTCTGATTGCTAGCTTGACTATTGTTTGTTGCATTTTCTCTCACAGTTAAATCACTAATCACTTTTTCAACAGTTTCACTCTGAGCTATCACTGGTTTAAATTCTCCAGACAGTCCCTCATTATTTATTGATTCTGTATTTTCTTGCTTGACAGTGTCATCAACTAATATTAAACTGTTATCTGCAGGCAAATTTTCAGACTTGTCATTGACAGAAATTAAAATCTCAGCTGATATGTTGCTCACTTCCTGTACTGTGCTTGTGTCTTTTTTGCTTTCTTTTATACGCAAAGGCTTTTCTCTATCATTTCTATTTTCTTCCAAATTAGCTTCAATAGTTTGTTTAAACTTATCAAATACTTGCTCTTTTTCCTGCAATTCTAATCTTGTTTCTACCTGAGCATTCAAAACCTCAGATTGTACTTGGGATAATTCTGGTGATAAATTTGATATTTGATCTGGCAATGGAGTGGTTTTCTCTACTTTTTCCAGACTATTTAAGTCACGGGGCACATCTTTGCTACTAATTTCTGAGGACTTGATTTGAGTTGTAACTTTGTTGAAATCTGGCTGTGAATCACTCCTTTTTGTAACATCCTTGCCCAGAAAAATGGCTTCTTTGTGTGCCACATCACTTGGCGCCTCGCTGACAGTCACACTTAGATTGTCCAAAATACCAGCAGCTTTCAAGCCAGTGTCCTTAGAACTTTTTCTAGTGAATCACTTTTCACAGAATCAGATGACAGTGCTTGTTTTGGTGCCAGTGCTTGGTCTTTCAACAGTTGTTGCGCGTTAGCTGGACAAGCTATAAGGTCCTTTTCCATTTCTTTTGTTGCTTGGGGTGAGGATGTATTTGACAAAGAAACTTCCTGGTCAGGTTTATTATCACTATGGCTCTTATTATGCACAACAGGTTTGGCGCCCATATCCATTTCGTCCTTATGACTGCTAAGTGTTAAAGAATCTAGATTTTTCTGAATTTGCCTTGGTTTTTTATCATCTGAATGCAATTTATCTTCAGAGACAGAGCCACTCCCGTCCATTAAGGCATTTTTATTGCTCTTTTCTGTTGACAAAATCTCTTCCTTTTCAGATTGAGTTCTGCTATCTTGTAACTGCATTTCATTTTTCTCTCCTTGTTCATTTCCAGTGGTGTCATCAATTAAAGTGACTGTCTTGGATAATAATAAATTACTATTATTGTCCTTTTCCACGTCACCTTTTAAAGTGTCATCTTCTTTGACGAGTGAGTTCTTCTGTTTAGATGTAGGTGATAAAGGCAATGTTGCAGGGACTTTGGTTAATTTTGTTTTAGAGATCTTCTGACCCAGCGTTGGGAGTTTACTAGCTGATGATGGGAGGTCTACTGGTTCCTTCTTTTTGTATTTGTAATCACTAATCCTGGAGGAGGATGTCTGCTTGGGAGGAGAGCCAGCCTCATCTTGATTGTTTCTTTTGTAGAGCTGTCTGGATGATGTGGTTCCTGTTAAGAAAAATAGCATTAAAGCAGTGTCAGCAATGAATGCAATATGTTACAAAAGAACCAAGAATCAAAAAGAAAGAGTAGGAAGCATGTCTTTTGTTTAAAATAGACTAAATATCAGAGCATGTTAAGGCATAACTCACCTTTGTCAGGACTTTCAGACGGCTGTGTTGGCTCAGTCGGCGATTGCACTTCCAGAAAATCTTCACTCTTCTTTCTGTTTGGGGATGTGACAGGCAGGCGGCTTCTTGCAGTTGTGAAAGACTTATTTTCTGCCAAGTGGCTGACATGTTTTACACTATTGTCTTTGCTTTCCAAACCATTCACAAGATTCGCACTGGCTTGATCAAACTTTTCACAGATTGTTTTTGTTATGCCCTTGCTTGCTGCTTTGGAAATCTCTCCTCTTCTCCTTATTTCTTCTATAGAAGGCCTTCTTTCCGGTTTGGTGCTGACTGGAGATTTTACCATTTCTTTGGTCCTGACTGGTTTTCTAACTCTGGAACTTGACCCAGCTGCCTCAGAAGTTGAAGTTTTATCTGGAGTGATTGGAGAAGTTTTAGGAATTCTAGTCCTTGAAGAAGCACTTTGGTCCTTAAGAGTCGGTAACAAGGAACCGGTTCTGTCATTGCTGCTCTCTCTTGTTTTATTCTTTGCACCCTCTGTGGATACTTTCACCTTTGTTGTCACAGTTTTAGCCTTGCCTCCTGATGCAGAGGTTGGACTCAGAGCCTGTAGACCGGCAGTCCTTGTTTGTTTAGCTGAGGTCTTTTTAGCCTCCTGGTCTCGTGACACTTGGTGCTTAGCTTTGTGCATGTCAGCAGATACAGAGGGGTCGTCAAAGTCAGAGGTCTCAGAGTCAGTCTTCTCAATCACTAATGAGCTTCAACTTTTAAGTCCAACTGTGGAGAATCTTTTGATATATTGAGATCTGGCTTGGACTCTTCAAAGACTTCATCTTTTACAGGAGAAACAGGTGGTCTAATGAGTGAAAAGACAGAAAAATACGTAATTATGCAATGCCATATACTCAAACACAAACATATTACAAAAGTGAACTATACATCTAAAATGTAATGAACTCTACATGAACATCTTGTTTATCTAAAATTTGTTAACTTTTGTACTTATGAGCATTTCATTTCTATGGGATTTCATTACATCAAAAATTGCTTAAAAATTAATTGATGCTTGTAAGTGAATGTGTAGTAAATGTCTCTAAAAATACTATAAATAAAGAATACTTCACCACCGGACACTTGTGAGTTTATAAAGAGACATGTTTGAGTCTAAATGTTAACAGGAAAGAATCATTAACTGAAGTTCGCTATTTTGAATATAAAAAAGTCAGCTGACATTCCGTGCACAGAATCCATTCTTAATTTTATCTATCCATAACAAGGTTGGTGAATTGCAATAATCCATCACAATTCAATACAAAATACATACATAAACTAATATACTACAGTCCAATTATTTAAATGCTAAGAATTGACCCAGTAGAAGTTGAAGTCAATAGTAATGTTCACATGCCATTGCTGCAATTCATTTTAGAGGTCACACCTTTTTTCTATATGTGTGAGTGTAACCATGTAAACCCAAGTCAAACAATGCAGCAACTCTCAGTGGTTACCTGCCAACTTTTGTAATCACTGACTTATTGTGACAATACACCGTGAGTAAACTTGGGTGACCTTCATTATCAACTTGTTAGATACAATAATATATAATTTAATATAATTTTAAAGAATCTGCAGCGTCATGGCTCTGTGTGGTTTGACTGAAAGCTGAATGAATATTTCAGTGTTTTCTGCAGCTGAGTGTGTATTGTTCGCTGCTGGTACAAAGGAGCATGGGAACTCAGTGCTCAGGTTGCACACAGCTTTGCTCTCCTACGCTCTATGTGCTTACTTTTCTATCAGGATCAAAAGAGATTTTAACAATAGCCAGAGCAAAGTAAAACAAATTGTACTTACAATTTAGCCTTACTGCTGTCCACAGCCTTTGAACTTGTGCTCTGCGCCTCTTCTGTTGTTTTGTTTTCATCTGAGCTACTCCCGGAGCTAATGTTCACCTTGTGGGCAAAGAAACGGTGCTTTGAAGGCAGGCTCACAGTCTTGCGTGTGACGTGGACCTCTCCTGGAGATGTCTCTGTAATAGACTTGGGTTTTGATTCAGTGCCAGCACTGGTGCTCCCTGGCTCTGGAGAGGCTCTGTGAGACTCCTGGGTGAGTGCAGGCTCTGGCAAGCTGCCACCTGATGGTGCGCTCTCTCTGGGGGTGGCTGGTCTGTCAGTGGCGCTCTGTCTAAATGAGTCATCCTCAGGAATGACTGTAACAGGTATAGCCAGCACAGGAGGAGAGTCCGCTCTGAAGCCCTCCTCCGATCCTCTGATTAAATCATCTGTCTCCCCCTCCCTGCTCCAGCCCTCTTCTCCCAGGTGCGTTTCCACCCAGATAGCTTTGACAAGCACTGGGGACTCTGTCTTGGCTGCTTCATCCTCCTGGTGCGAAGCGATCACTGCAGCAGGTTCTTCTAAATCTCTGCTGACTGTCTCAACCTGTTTAACATCATTACATCTGTCTGTTGGTACATGTGCTTGGTCCTGCCGTTTGGTGATGAGATGAGAAGTGGAGGACTGACTCCCTAAAGTTATTCCTGACAAACTAGTGCTGTGTTCATTCTCTCCTACCTTCACTGAACTCTTCTTTGTTGCTAGACTGATGGATGTGAGGTTGGGTGACTTTGGGGGCGCAGAGTGATTTGACGAAGTGCTTGTAACTGTTGTTTGTGTCAGTCGTTGAAATGTTCTCTCCCCTTTGTTTTCCTCAGTGTGTTCCAATACCTGAAGCCTCTTACTCACCTCTTCCACTACTGAATCTGCAAAACCTAACACAGAGCTAGACCCAGCTTTGGGCAGACTGCTGGTCTTACAAGTGGAAGAAGTGACGTTCAAAGAATTCCCCTCTGCGGTGCTAATTTTGCACACGGTCACCTCCCGCACACTACTTTTTCCGCTGCTGCTGCTGTCGGCAAAAGGCAGTTCAGTGTTACCTGCCACCACTGATGCCAGACTAACGGTGCTGGGAGTGGATGTATTGCTGAGATTATCGCTACATTCTGCTCCTTTCTTTCTAGCATTGGGAGACTGAGTTAGTGTCAATAGCCCATCATCTCTAAACTGGAGGGATCGTGGCGACAGAGGAGACCCAGCTTCTGTTGAGGCTTCTGAAGGAAGTTTGCTATTGCTGCTCTTCCTCTTCTTGTGGTTGAAAAAATTGCTGATGCGATCAAGCACTCCCTTTTTGTCCTCTGAATTCTGAAAGAAAACAGACAAAAAAACAAAAGATAAGTACAAAGGTGGAACAGCCCATGGCACGCCTAGTCTATGAATTTAATAGAAAATGAAAACCACACACTGTGTTTTTTGTAATTACCCAAACCACTTAACAGGGTATATTTTTCAATGAAAAATCAATTTAATAATTTTTAAGTAAAGACAGACTCCCAGTCAGTCAGTGAAAATGAAAGCTAACTAAACATATAAAACTCTTGTTCGGTACAAAGGTCAGCTGAATGAGGAAGCAAATTCAGTATGAAAACTTTTGCACTGCTAAACTATGAATAAACGCAAGAGAATTGTGGATAAAGTAAGGGAGAAGGAGAAAACAGACAAGCCCACCATAAAGTAGACTTCAAACAATAGAAACATACTAAGCCAGCGCACATGGCTTGCAAAATCCCGCTCAAGCTAACACATGTTAAGACAAGTCAACATTAAACAACATCAACATACCATTGAAACTTAAGGATGATGGAGCTGTTAAAATTGTTTTTGTTCCTTCAAAATAACAAAAGTAAAAGTGAAATTGTCAAAGCAGTCCTGTGTTGTCCTCTTGTACACACTGGTCCAGCTGGAGGTATATTTATGTGTCTCTGGTTTGGATGGTAGTTTCACTCCAAGTCATGGGCATTTGCATCAGAGCTCAGAGACACATCACATGGTTGACAGTACCCGATCCTGGTAAAATGAAAGGGTGTGGATGGAAACCTGCCCCGCCTCTTTCTAAAGCAAGGCAAATTCATAACAATCTGTTATCTCCAGAGCCCCATGTGTCAGAGAGAAATCTGCCTATATCAGCAATGAATCACTGAACCAATAGCACATACATTGGTTTCTATATATTTGCTTTGTAAATAGTACAGCCAAGACCAGCCCAGTTTAACTAGCACTCAAATGTACATTTTATTGAAAAAGTTTTTGCATACTGAGCAAATTCTTTAAAGTGAGTAGCTTACCTTTTCAGTTTTAAAAGGCTCAAGTGAATTCTTTATGTACTAACCCCTGGATAAACTCATTCAAACGGTAGATGTGGAAATATTGTTTAGATCAGCAAAGACTTAACTAACAACCTTGAGTAATTTTGTATATAAACATACATTTTAAGTCGTGCAGATGACTCAGTGACCCCAATCACACAAACATGAGCTTGTTAAACAGGTTTCACTCATTCAGAGAAATCCCAGAGGATTAATAAAGGAGGAGCCTGGAAATATTAGACACTTTACTCACACCAAACAGGTTTGTTTACACTACTGTCCCCTACAGGCAGAAACAGGAGAAGTCAACAACAAACAGCGTTGGGACATTACTAGTACAGAAACATCTTTATGAAGGAAACAGAAAAGAGCTAAATACTAACATAAAAAGAAACAACCTAAAACTTAGTAACTTTAAACTAAAGATATTCAAGTTCAAAATGATCCAAACAAAATGTCATTACAACTTAGAATAGTAAATAATAATCTAACATATGGTGTAATTATAACCAAAAAATCTACAAAAACTGCATTTTGCAAGTAGTATAGTTTCAGGAATTCAATTATATTTAAACAAGGCTGCTGTAATGCAAAGAATTTTGTCTGTCTGCAAAAAATCAATAACTTTGAGAGTTTGGCCGTTTGAAGTACAATTTTCGTAGATATTTTTTTAAAACTCAACACTGGCTCTCATTTCTTTCTCATGCATGCTACAACCATGTCCTGCTCTACGCCCACATGAATAGACAACATGCACTCAGTCCTAAAACATGCAGAGGGTCACACATGTGCAAGAAACCACAATGAACTTTTTTGTGTGCAAAGTTTGACCAGATGTTCAAGAACAGCAAAGGCATAATAAAAACACTAACCTTGAAATATTTGGAAGGCGACTTTGGGCTTTGCGGGGAACTCATGTCGAAGCTGATCATGGAGGTGTTCTCACTTTGAGGGTCCCAGTCCGGCTCTGGGCGGTAACTACATTCAGTGGAAATGCTCATCTGGTCGTAGCTCCTGGAGGAGAGGGGCAGGAAGTGCAGGGGGGAGGCACAGAGACAGAGAGGATATTAGATCACTGCCTTTTGTTTCTCTGGGACAAAACATTCTTGTTAGTAGTTATGTCTGTTTTCATAAATACCAATAACTGGAAAAGAGAATAAAACTTGTTAGAGCTATGTTGTCATATTTGCTTTTCACGACAGAAAAATATCTTCTGAAAACTAGAAGAAATATACACTTGTTCTAGGTAAATATTTACTTATAACAAGTGCTATTATATAACAGTGCAGCAAGTCAAATTCAGTAAAACAACAACTACAACACGAGATAAAAAATGTTCATAAACTCTCTTTTCGCACATATTCGTATTAGCTTCTCAATTTTAATAAATACACATTTTTTTTAATGTTTTTGCCTGATGAAGGCCTAGTGCCGAAACGTCGTCTGATGTCCAAATAAATCACGTTTTTGCCAGTTAAGTCAGTGTGCGGGATTTTCTTTCTTATTATTGTTTCTTGGGACATCCCCGAATTCCTACGCACCTGTCCTAGAGCAACTGATGTGCGAAGTTTTTCTCTTACACTAATGAATACAAATTTAACAAATACAGAGCAATTCAGTAGATTTTTCATAAAACAAGACATTTTTGGAAATTTGATATAATACATCTTGTTTAGTTTTGTGATATTTGCAGTTCTGTATTTCCACTCACACTTAGAATTCAGAGGAGTACCATTTACCCCCTTGTTATTTGGGGAACTTTTTTTTTTTTTACGGTTGTGATAGTACTTTTTTTTTTGATTAGATAGATTTTTATAAAGTAAAATAAAGATGCTTTGTTGCAAAACATGCATAGAGAATATCCTGTAGCTACATGGGTTTAATGCAGAGACAGGGCAGTAAAGTGTACCTTAACTTCAACCTTGTTTGTACTCATAAGTTTGATTTATATGTAGAGTTGGGTGATATATTGAATAGATAATATTGTGATCTAATGTTGTTTCCAAAAATGTAATATTGAGTATATCAAAATTTTACAAAAAGAGACAACAAAAAATACAAAATACAAAAAATTGACGCTTTTGCACTTTGAGATTCATTTGACCAACTTTTCACATTTATATGGCAAGATTTTACATTCACATGGCACAAAAACATGTTATATGTCAATAATACAGATGGCGATCGAGCAGCAAAAATGTAGAGTAACACAAAAAGTTAATGAGTCAAGTCACAATATGTGTATGTTATTAAGGGATAAACTGGCTTTTGATCACCATCTGAACTTATGACAGCAGATTCTGCAATGTAAACAAAACTGTTTAAAGACATTTTTAGCACTTTTCTGTTGGCTTGATAAAATATCTTCTGAATATCGTCATCAAAAATACTTCCAGATATTTTTTTGTCAATATTGCGCAGTCCTTTTTATACCTGTGCTGATTTTTGTTAAATATGACTAATGTAACTTTTCAGAGAGTCCACCACCTGCTTGTAAAATAATGCCACTGCTCAGGTTAGCCTTAAGCTTATCTGTTTCCACTGAGACAAGCAGGTAGCACCCATCAGCTGTAGACAGACAGATGTTTAAAACCACATTGAGGAACATTGTAGGGAAAACAAAACATCTCCACTGAAAGGGAGGAGCCAAACCCTCTGACCTGAAATATTACTTGGAGCATCTTTTACACTGAAACAATAAACATGCTTTCAAAAATACTTTACACAATCAGCCTACACAATCCATGTACAAACAGCTGTATGTTTGTAATACTTTTTAAATGACGTTCGCAGCGTTCATTGCTCTTTTCAGTTCCCAAACGCAGCCTGTTGAAGAGACACTGGTCGGTCCACATTCAGAGCTTGGTGTCATATCATGAACACAAAACAATTAGAGTGGCACTGTGGATTGTGTAGCACGTGTGAGACATGAAGAGGTGTGCATGTCTAAAAGAGAAGCACTTTTAAGATTAGCGCACTAGAGCTTAGTGTGCTGAGAGACAAGTCACACCCAGTCAGAAAGAAAAACACACAGGCAAATTGCTTTTTATTATGCATTAAAAAAATGGTCTGCCACTTTCTTGTCTCTATGGAGATGTCATTACTTTAGAAGCAATGTTCCACAGTACTACAATAAAGATGCACTGTATAAAATTTTGTAACTGCGTTTTCTCCAGAGTTGGGAGTAAAAAAATGTAAGTAAAAGTAAAAAAAAATACTCAAGTATGAATAAAAGCTTCTTTTACAAATAAAATAGGCAATGCCCAAATGATGGAAAAGGAAGAACAACTCCAACATATGACTGAAGAAGGCTCATCTGAGCAGAAACGCATGGCGTGTTTTTTAGCTAATAGCCATGTACTAATACCGTCAAGAGTGTTTTGCGTATGAAGATGAAGATCCATGATGCGCTACCAGCTTTTCTTTATGAGTAAAATTTTTTGAAGATACAAGTTCTCAAGAGTAACTATGTTGTAAGTAATTTAATGAATAAATTATTTTTTTTTTTAACTGAGAGGAGAAAACAAGCACAAAATCTATTTCTTTCAAAGAGTAGACTCTAGAATGCAAATAAATAAAATATCTGGAGAGTTTCGGTTCACTCATAGAGAGAAGAACCAGAACTTTAGATTATAGCTGGTGTCCCTAACCATTTTAATAAGTCAGACCACTGTGTACTGTCTAAGTAATATTAAACTATTCTAGTTTTCATGAATAGCCAAAAGCAGCGCTCTGATTGGCTGTGCTCGGGTAGTCTTAGCTTCAGCCTAAAATGAATGCAAGGATACTAAGCATGTTAAATATTTAACTACTTTCTGTTTTGCAACAAGAAAATCAAGTAACTTTAAGTAAAAGTCCTGTAAGTAAAGCGAAATATTACTCAAGCAGGAGTACAAGTACTGTAAGAAAATCATTCTGATGAGTAAAAGTATCAAAAAAGTTATTCAACTTCTAACTTAAATGTAACAGAAAACGGCCAATCTCTGTGTTTCTCAAGTGGGCTAGGGATTATATTTCTTTGCTTTAAGATTGTTACACAGTATGGTTTAACTTAGATATCTCCATAAGGATGAGCATGTGGACAAGTTAAAAGTCTGCTTTGTGGAGAAGCGTCCTTGCAGAGCAATAAAGTCTCTACAGAGACAATCAGGTGACAGATTGTGAGTTGTAGTAATCTGTAAATACATAAACTCAAAACATTGTAAGTTAAAAGAAACATTCTGTGCTACAGTCACGTCAACTTGAGGAAAAGCAGATATTGCCACCAGAGGGCAGAGCTTGCTTGTTCTATGCATGAAGACTGGAAATGGGCCAACACACACACCTTCTATAAAACACTGAACTCTTCCTCGTGTCACTGTCAATTCGTGCCAAGCAAAAGTTTCTAATAACAATCCAATAACTAGGTTTCATTCCTCATCAGCATGCGTTTCGAAATGTTTGCGGAAATATAATATAAAAGAATCTGACAATGACTTCTTTGTAAGTTCGAGACATGCAGAAGGAAAAAGGTTATGACACTTTCATGTATTCATGTACAGTCATGGCTCTCCCATTTACTTGGCTAGGTAAACATTAAAATGTCCCCTTTTTTCTTATCATATCACTTTCCTTTACTTAGTAATGTATCTATTAGTTTATGTCAACAAACACGTCATCTTTCAAGGTTTTTTAGATAAATAGGGAAAAAAAAACAACATTTTTTTTGTCATAAAGATGGCAATAAATGTCAAAAAGATATCACCTAAAAATATTTAAGAAAACTAATTTGGGTCTAAAACCTAAATATATTTTGTTGAGTCTGTATTGCTGTTTGATTACATTCATTATTAAACATATTAGTCCTCTGGGTCTAGTTAGGTCTGCAGTACTGTTGCCCAGTATAATATTATACATCTGATATCATGATAACCATGACAAAAAGTTGAAAGTGATACATGTACACACACAGCAGTAGATTTCCCCTTAGTTACTAAGGTAGCCATAATTGTAGCTATGTAATTCAAATATTGGTCTGTTTGCTCTGAAACATGACATGAGGAGTGGAAGCCGAACTTGCAGCTACAATTGAACTAGCTAAGTAGTCCGACTACTAAGTACAAAAAGTCAAAAATAATAAAGGCCCTCCTTAAGACATCTTGGATAGATCATCGATTATAATACCAAAATTGTTCTCTTTTATATCTGTTTCATACATTTTAGTCCTGCCTTGGTGGTTAAGCAATTTCAGTACACAATTTTTTATTTTTATTTTTTATTATTATTATTTTTTTTTATTTATTTTAAATTGACTAATATAATTTTGAAGCCATGTGATTACAAATCTTGGTGACTCATTTCATCTGTGGATGTGAGACATAACTACACAATGTTGTGTTTTTTGACAAACCTGCAGAAACACGTCGGTTTGATTGAATGTGGTCGTATATTAGTTAAGTGACATCAGTGAGATCGTGCCGATACATGAGAGACTGACAGTCTCCTCCTCACAACACAGTGATGAAACGCCCTGGATATACTGTTTCTGAGGAGGGGGAGCAGAGAGAGGGAAAGAGGTGCAGGATTTGACATCTCAGCTCTAATGTACAAGAGCAATGAGATGATATGAGCTGTATATCATGTAGCACTGGTCTCAAATAAAATCACACTGTAAAGTTTAATAGACTTTTACCCACTACATTTAGAACTAAAGCTGAGGTTGTTTAGTTTTATATTCAATAAATTGTGTCCTAAGGGTGCAAATCCAAAAACACAAACCCAAATTAAAAACATGCCCAAATTAAAAAACACAAAACCAAGGCAATTCACTTGGAAATGGTTCTAATCGAGGATGGTAGCAGAGTCTTGGCTTCCCAGTAAGAAGACCTAGGGTTCAAATCCCAGGTCAGACCAAATCAACATCTCACAATGTCTTTGCGTAAACTTATTAACCTCATCACTAATTCATCACTAAGGCGACAAGTCACTGGGCTAACAAGCGGTAGAAAATCAAAGTGAATGATTCTAATAATTCCCACAGGTTAAAACTAATTCTACAGTTTCCTTCTTCTACAGTTTCCTTGTTCTTACTTAAACATAATGACTTAGTATTTAATAGAACAAAGATAATCATAAATAGTTTCCTCATACTGATCGATCACAATTTTTGCTTCTTCTTTTATATTTTTAAGTTACACTATGTATTGTTTTTAATTTTTGACTGAAATCAAATCAAAATGCAAAAAGCAAATAGAAAAGGCTATGATTTTTGTAATTCATACACAAACAACAAAATATGTGACTTTTGCAAGAAAAAGGTGTTATGAATTCTGTTAAAAAACAACAACTACATGTAAATATTTGATAATTAAAAAACTTAAGTAAATCAAAATTATCTTGCAATGCAAGTAAGAAATATCACAATGAATTTTTTTTCTCATTAAAATATGCTTTAATTTCACTTTTTAGTTGAAAATGCAACATCTTCAAAACTCACTTCAATCATAAAAAGAAAAAAAATGCTGTGTTGAATTTTATGGGCCACTTTCTTTCCTTGCTGCTCGGTAACTGGAGTGATGTCACTTTTTATGAACAGGAAGTACAATTTTATCAAAAAAAAAAAAAAAAAAGGAAAAGGCCAAACTGGGATGAAACTTGTAAAATGTCAAGTAATATCTTACATATTTAGGGTTATTGTCTTAATATTAGAAACATTTGTAGCTCAACCTGTCATGTTTCATGTTGACATGTTAAAAAAACAGTATTGTACAAAACAGTACATTTTAGTTAAGTGTATGTGCCTTCCGGGTCAGCCCTGCCTCACACTTTCCAAATACCTTGTTAATTGTTGCTGCTTCAAATAGCTCTCTTCAATAGCACTTAGTGTCGCACAGCTTTCTCTGGAATAGCCAGAAGCAAAGTTTTCATCTGAGAAATACATAGTTATAAAATTCCTACTCCAAATTTGTGTCATCGCCTCTGACCTGAGAAAGTTTTCTGATCCAGAGGCTAAAATCCGTCAGTCTCCACGCTGCTTAGATACAACGCGTAGTAACTTGTCTCTGCTTTGCTTTTGTTGCTTCACTCTGACAAAGCTCCTCTGTTAATTTGTGGGATTTCAACCAAGAATGTTTACCGTTGCTTTTAATGTGTCATGGCAACTGATTTTTCAAAGATCTCCCCCTCCTGTGGTTACTTTAAACTCAAACTTCAAGATAGTGTGTGCACAAGTTGAACAAGGGAGGGAAGAAACTGTCTTTGCAAACTCAAGGACTGTAAAAAAGATAAAATGTTGCAATACTACATTTGCAAGAGTCGATTTACCTGTGTTCAACTGCATTTTTGTTTAACTAAACAGTAGGATTGTTAATGAGTGTTTTAATACATTCTTTTTTGTTTTATGTTGCACTAGCTTTTCTGGCCTAATTCTGACGTATGTTTTTGGCATTCATTTATTGTCATTTTTATTACCAATAGATACTTGCTTTGGTGGCGTCAACTGTTTGTCTGAATAAACATTGTTAAGAAACTGCTTTTTACAAGTAATTTTTAGTACTTTTTATTTTAGTTTAGTTGATAAAATATGTATTTATTGTATTTAACATAAGCGTTCTTAGATTTATTTTTCTTTTATTTATTTATTCTTCAGCAGGTGGGCTGTATGTATGTCAGGGATATGTTGGAATAACACAAATTTTACAAACATGCAATTATTCAAGTTCAACATCCCTTCACCTGTTCATGTCTGTCACAGAAAACACATAAACAACTGCTCTTTGACTCTGCAGATCATTTTGACATTTTTTACAAATAAGCACATACTTTTAGTCTAGACGGTTTAAAGTGACCAGATTGAAGGAGAGAGAGAAAATATATTCCTAGTGTGCACATTCTTAACTCGGTAAGAACTAAAAGGATCAACTCTGAGGCAGAAACAGTCAAAAGTAAACACACCGACACTGGCACCAGACTGCTACAAGAAGCTACAGCCAAATCTACACAGGCCCATGAAAACAGACAGATAAAACAAAGTGCCTGCAGTGAGCGAAGCAGACGACTTCCGGGTGAACGCAAACAAGGGATGGAATGGGTGCAACGGCTGAGTCATGGTGCAACACGAGGGGTACAATGAGTCACTGCGGTGGGCAATGGAAGGATCCTGGTCAAAACAGTGGACCACATCAAAGCAGCAGCACGGAAAAGCGTTCAAGAGGACAATTTACTAGGAACACTTTGGCCTGCACCCAATAAAATGACCTTTGCAGTAGCATTGATGACCCCTAATCTGACCTTCAGCATGACCTCATATTTCCTATATTTTAAGGTATACTGTGTAGTAGGGCTGGGCGATATAGCAAAAAATGTATATCACGATTTTCTTGGAGCCAGATCACAATTTTGATTTTATCACGATTCATGTCTATTTTTTTAAATTCAGATTTTTCTGAAAGTTCCTACTTACTGTCAATGGCTAAACCCAGCTGTCAAAGGCTGTCTAGTTGCCAGATTTTCAGAGAGAAACAAGTGACCAAGCCTTTGAAAATAAATCCCTAAACAATCAATCTCCGCCCTTCAATAAAAAGTTTAAAAAATAATTGATTAATTTGAACATTGTGTGTTGCCACTAAACAAGTATTAATGATTCTTTTGGCATATTTTAATTGTGTCTCTAACATTAACAACAACTTTGACGCATGAAAATAAGCTAAGAATGTATGTTTCAGTCATAATGGATAGATTTTTGTAAATCAAAATTGAAAAGTGGCTAAAATTCATCTCTTTAATGACTTGAATGTGCAGCCTAAGAAAACACAACTTTCAAAATTTTCAAGAGACTTTGAGAAAAGATCGTAGGGAATTATGATGTGACGGAGATGAGCTCACAATTAGATTTTTATCACAATATTTTCCAGCCCTACTGTGTAACTTTACTGGTGGAGACCCAACTGTCTCCATTGTTGCATTGCCTGGAAATATTATCAGACTGCCTCTTTTTCAGTGGAAACAAGAAACTTACATATTAATATACTGTATGGTCAAGTTAAGCTGAGCTCAAGATTTCTTCTAATCTTGAAAGCAAAGAACAGTCAGAAAATTGTCAAATAGAAATACAAATTCATAACGCTGGCAGCAAATGGAGCTGGCATGTGTTTGCCTGGGAGCCCATGTTTCTGCAATACTTTACAAAGAGAAAATCAACTCTCCAACAAACTCCACAACAAACCATGCAATCAAATTAGTTAGTTTGCATGACCCATATGAAACACTGGAGCTTACTGGTAGGGCTGGGCGATCTGGGAAAAAAATATATCACACTTTTTTCTCATATTGATCTATCTCAATTTTATTTAACCTTTACAAAAAACAAAGGAAAAATGGCATTCATGAACATAAAAAAACAAAAACTTTTAATATGTCCTATTTATTAGATTTTTTTTTTGAAACTACAGATCCATAGTCTGCCTCAAAGTTTAACTTTTGCCCTAAAACATTTTTACTGACAAAAATAGATTTTTGATCTTTCCATTCAAAACTCACCACCAAAAAGTGTCGATTCAGTTCGATTCGATCTCTTGATTTATCGATTTATGGCCCAGCCCTAATGACTGGTCATCTATAATTCAGAACAAAATCATCCTTCACTCATATTAAAATATTTTTTTGCTTCGCTCAGTGATTTAGCAGAAATCTGTTATTTTTCAGTCCTCTGCCTTTTTTTTTTTTTTTTTAATCTTTTTTTTTACTTCATAAGTAGCCAAGCCATGTGCGTCCCTGAACGACCTAGGATATATTAGAATTATACTGACTGGATTTTCCCGGATAGTCGTGTGCCTGCAAGCAAGGCACTCTGAAAAACATTTGAGTTGCATAACACACCTTTAGGATAATTCCACAATAAATGCCGGCATTTATTGAAATTTACATTCTGTTGCAGATATATGACCTCACTTTTAGCAAAAACTATGGATGTCAAGATTGTTCAAGCAACTTTAAATAGGCTGTATCCTTCTATTACTTAATTTTTTTACTTTTATTCTATAAAATCAACAGAAACAGATCATTCTAGACGATAACATCAAATAGGACTGATCCTACAAAGTCAGTTGTGCTTGACAGCTGCAAGATGGGTAACAGGGTTTAGCAAATAGAAACTGATACAATCACACACTTTATTAGACACGTCCTTTTCCAAATAAAGTGGCCATTTTGTGCCTCGTCTGAGAGCAGTCTCAGAGCTCTACATCTCAACCAGAACCAACAACAGACACTTTTTTAGCTGTTAAATGTTGATAGAGATGCTAGTATACTAGATGCTTCATAGATTTCCTCAAAATGAGCAAGACAGACAAAATATAAAAACCAGCTTACTCAATTGTGCGACATAAGGAACAAAACAACAAAGTACATGTTACACAACACAACATTATTCAAAGAGAGACAAGACTAAACGCTTAATAAAGACAGCTCATCTAATGAAAGACCAGCAAGTTTTTAATTCCCTTTGAGCTTATCAAATAACCCAAAGCACAGAGGTAACTCTATATCAAAACATTCTGTAAGCTGTGAAGGTAGCAGGAGTGCCTACAGTAGCAGTGTTGTGTTTGCCAAATGGTGGGTGGGTCTCTCACAGTCTTTCTGTTTGGACCACACGAGTCCAGTGGAAAGCTCCAGCAATGGAAACTGAAGATTATTGGTACTTTGTTTTAGCCACATGCACAAAAACAACTGCTCCATGTTGTAGGAAGTTAAGTGCAAATAATAAATATTGTTCCAATCACCTGAGGCAGCAACATGGAATAATAAGAGATAACAAACAGATCCATTATGTTGACATGCCTAAATAATAAATTCCATCTTATCCAGATTGGCAGAAGACAAGGATGTGTCAGTCAGTGTGAATGAAGCATATGGCGTAATCAAAGGCTGACATACAGTCATTGTTGCATTAGAGACCGTTATTCTATTGCTGCTGCTCAGATTGTCAGATTGTGAAATAACCTGAACTAGGGGCATATTTACTTTACATGTAGCCGAACTTCTTTTGACAAGCCCCTCAAAATTGGCTCAGAGTCAAAATAGAGATACTATGGACAGATTAGATACATTTTGTTGACTGATATTGATTTTGCCTTTAACCCTTATGAGGTGGAGGCCGCCCACTTTTTCTTCATTAATTCATTTTTGCCCACCATGTTGTAAAAATCCACTCTCAAGCTCCCTGGCATGTTATAGATAAAAATCGAATTGAAACCCTCTTATTCACAGTCAAATCAACCATTCTGGGGTGGATCAGAATCAGTTTTTATTCTAACTTACAAATAAATAAATATTTAAAAATTCTTCCTAATTTAATAGAATTTTAATGAGCTCCGCCTAAACTTTTTAATAAATACAGGTCCCTAAAACTAATTTTAGTGAAATAGCTTCACTTTTGAAGAGAATTGTCCAAACCCAAATATGCCGAATCTAGTGTCATTCTGTCCATGGCTAGTGACACCAGCTGTACTGATTCTTACATTTACACAAAAAATTTAGCGGACTTTAAAACTTGATGTTCTTTGTCCAGAGCAGCTTCTCACTTAAAACTAGAGCCAGTCAGACACCAGAGGCTAAAACTACAGAACCTCAGCTTCACAAGAGTCAGCCAATTGTTTGTGCTCCAAAGGTTTAGAACAGTTTCTATTTGAATTTTAGACATTTTAGTCAGACTTTTAACAAAATGGCCCCCTCTTAAGGGTTATGATAAAAATCTCAAGAATGTTTAATCTTGATTAAATGCATTATCTTAATTCTTGGTAAATTACTTTTTCTTTCAACAATTTAGTTCAATGCAGAGAGTGCACTGCAGACATTGAACAATACTTACTTGTGTATAAACAGGTGATCTTGCTTTCACAAGGGATTAGTTCAAACTGTTGTGGGTCATGTTTACTTTGCTGTGCTCACTAACTTCTGTTGTAAGGAAACTTATAAGCTTCTGTCAGGTGGTTTATGATCCTTGTGTTCATACTCGACAACAGCAGCTCTTTTTAAACCTACTTATAAAAAATATTGACTTAACAATAGAAGTAAAAAAGAAGTTGGTAAAGACAATATTTAAAAATGCACAGGGCAGTAACTTCAAAATAAGTTGACAGACACCAAACTAACTGTACAAGACACAATAAATGAGTTATTGACAGACAACACCAAAACATAATTTTATAAACACACACTTTGGTCTTTTTGTGAAGTTTTCTCCTGATTTGTAAAGTCATTAACATGTTGTCAACCAATCATAAATCAATATTTGCTGCCGGAACAGATTTTTTCTTTTTAGGAAGTGAAATCCCATATAAATGAACTGATCAGGAAATTAACATGTCGGTAAAATATATTTTTTTCAAAAATACCCATTGTGCACACCAATAACTCGAATGAACGTTTGAAAAACTGAATCCTTAAGTTATAAAAATTGAACTACAGTGTTTCTCAAACTTGTCACATGCAAGTAGGCATGGGACAATATTAACATTTGCACTCACGATTATTGTGACCAAAATAATCGCGATTAACAATATTATCATGATAATTTACTAAATGTAAAAGTGCACAGATTCCAAATCACTGAAATATTTATTAGCGCACAATATGTATGTGTTTGAACAACTACTTACTGTATTTTGGTCTAAGTACAATCAATAATGATTCAAAGTGAACAAATGTTTACAATGTTGAGCAAAAATCTACTAACTTTGTCTCAGAGTCATTAATTAACTTTAACATATGAATCTTTTCTTTGTTTAACCATAACACAGCTTCTTACTGGGTTCACAACAGTCAGATTTTAGATGCTCATGAAGCCACAGGCGCGTACTTGCTGTTAATTGCGATTATCGTCACGTATGATTATCACAATTATGAAAAAAACGCCACGATTATTTAATTGCGGCCCTTAATTATCGCAATTAATGATAATATCGTTCATTGTCCCATCCCTACATTCAAGTACCACCTAAGAGAGTATTTGGCTTTCAAAGTCAAACCAGATCTATTCCCAAATTCTATAAAGTCTAAAAGTGAAACTAAATTATTGCTAAGTTAGTTTTACGTTTGACAAACAATGCTATAGAGATTCTTGTAAGGAGAACAATCTTTTCCTCAAGTAAAATACATGAATATTATTAATGTCAAAGTATACGTTTGAAAAGTACTTCTAGAGCAGTGGAGCTGACATGTGATCCCTGTTGTATCATTACACACACAGAGAAGAAGAGAACTTGGTGTTTGTTGTTAAAGCCATATTTGATTATGTGTCATCAGCCTTTGGCTCCGGTTCAGCAGGAGCCGTTTGTCGTTTCTGAGGTAAAAGATGAGATTCCAGTTGTGCAAGTTTCAATTAAACTGCTGTTTGGTATTCAAATATATTCAGCACCAAACAATGACATGTGTTGTAGTGAACACAACCTGATTACTGTGTGTGTGTGACTTTAAGGTGAAAACTCAATGGAGATGGCTTCTTCATATATTTGCTTTGGTCATGTTGGTAAAATAAAAAAATTGAAGGCTGTTGGATTGTAAAATGAAACAGAGCGCATAAATATAATTTCATACTAGCAAACAGATGTGAACAGCAGTTTCTCGCTTTTATTATTTTTGTGTTTTTATGAAGCATTAGTAAAAACAGTTACAGCTCTACACCTTAAATTATAGAAATGCCCAAAAGAATAAAAAAGATATATATGTATATATACATGTTTTTTTTCTAATTAGGGCAATAGGGAAATTTTGTAAAAAATTATACCTATTGCACATAAACACTCCAATTTATTTCTCTAAACACTGAACAAATTGTGATTTGTGGTCTAAAGTTCTGTTCACAGTTCACATTTTAAACTTGAGAAAGGATTGAAATACGCCAATGAACTGACAAAGAATACAAAGAAAAAAAAAATGTTTGCACAGATATAAACTTCAGAATTAGTTGTTTGAGCATCTTCCCGTAAAAACAAAAACATATATATTAGGAGATCATTTGACCACAAGCGCCTCTGACAGATTGCCCCAGCATCTTTGAAAGATGGATCAAATGCAAAGGACAATAAAGTTACTCTATGTTTAACCTTAACAAAAAGACAGAATATTTACTGGTTTGAGGATAGTTTGCAATTTGGTACTTTCAATTTGATTGTGATTAATCTTGTAGCCCTAGACTTGCTGATTACTGACCAATTCAAACATTTGGATTTGACTTGATTAAACTTAGCTTAATTACACAGCTCTGGAAGCTGAATCAACATTTATACAACTGTGAGAGTATAAAACTGCCAAACATAAAATGATGTCATAGTATTTGATTCCCTAATAAGTTGGTTGTCAGTTGATAGCATTAAATCTACACAGCAACACAGTACAGATATACATAAATAAGAATGACATACTATGTACCAGGCAACAGTGGATCTGACTGATAAAATTCACAAGCTTCTGATAATCTAATGTGCTTATTTAGGCAACATTATTTGGCCCTAGATGTTTTTAGATTGACCTACATTTTTTTATTGATGGCATTCATCTATATCTAATGGTAATACTGGTCGATGGTCAATAGGTGTGCAGTATTTTGTAGAGACAGACTGATATATCGGCCGGTTGATATTTTGGGGTCGATATATTTTTGTATATTGGTCTAAATTTTGGTTGATTTGGCTTTTCCTTTGTGGGAAAACCACACTCACAGTGATCAGCTGAGCTCTTAGTTTGTTTGGAGATAACTGATAAAACTTCTTTAACTCTATTCACTTCTAAGTCTGCAGTTTTGATTTGATCATTACCATGACTTAAAGTTTTATTCTTGTTCTATGACTTTGGTTGCAGCACAAGCTTTAATAAGTGCTCGTTTCTTTGTCAATATGAACAATATATGAGTCTATCGTGACAAATAAAATGATTGTTTCTTGGACCAAAATACTTTTAAGCATCATTACATTGTGTGAAAGAGACGCACATGCACCGTGGTGAAGAATAGTTTAGATTGAAGGTTTCCTTGGTTATACTATCTCACCTCAGCTTTGCTTTTAAAACTAAAAAACGAAAATCGATCTCAGAAATTGATATCAACATTGGCTTATAAAAAAGACAAACCCATATCAGTCGATCTCTATAGGCAGTAGTAGCCAAAATGATAATAAATAAAAGTACTGTTTACAGGTACAATTAGTATTATTAAGATATTAATATACAGTAGATATATATTAACAGAGTGGTAATATTAATAGTAACACTCTCGTAATTTTACCCATATCTGTATAACACATCTGATTTAAAGGACAAGACATTGAATATTCCACAAACTGGTATTCTGTAAAGACAAATCACTAAAATGAGAAAAAATAAATAACAAAGGGGCAATGCACGATGTTGTCAAAATTAAGTTTTTGTCTTATTATTATTGTGTACAATAAACAGTGAGAAGAAACTTTTACTCAATAATGAGAACTGTCTGTAATACTGTCAAATGTATTATTAATCAGCTAAAAAGTAAAAGCAAGCACTGAGTATGTTAAGTGTTGGAGCAGCTCAAACTTCATCCCAGCTCACAATGATGTCAACCTAAACAACAATAATTAAGAATTATTGTCTTGTAAAAAAGAAATGATAAATCTTTTACTCAACTGTCTTTTAGCAAGGTATTTCTGAATGCTTCAAACTCAAATAGCTGTCAGTACTGCATTCCTGAAAATTCCCCAAAATTATGCAATTCCTCGAGCAGAGGTCAAAGGTCACAGGTTTAAAGACCATCATAGTGAAACTGATTAAGGCTGTCTATTGTATGAGGTTGAATAGTTGACTAAATGTATTCCTGATTGACTAAAGATCCATAAGCCGACAAAAGGAGTTTGTACAACTGGTAAATTTCATCTCTGTGATGTGACCATGATTGTGATCTGCACTCACAAGACAATAAGGCTGCAACAAATTAGTCAATCGCAACTAATTGATGACTAAAATGATGGTCAAATAACTGAATAATTGTTAATTACCGTAGTCTTAAATAGTTTTTGAACATGCCATGAGCTGATACTGAAAATGTCGTAATTTGTGTTGTGTTTTTTATGTAAATACAAGTTTCCTGTAAATCTACATTTTTAGGCGAAGTTACCTCATCTTAGATTCTGCAACTAACATATTACCGTAATCAAAAGAATTGCTCAACTAATCGATTATGAAACTCATTGTTAATTGCAGCTCTACAAGACATCAACTGTTTTTTTAAAAGAAAGTTATTTATACAGAAAAGGAGACTATTTGAATGTTAAAAACAACAATTGGCAAAATAAAAATATTCATCACGGCATGTTTCATTCATGGGTTATAAGGAATTGTAATGTTTGGAAAATGTAATCTGAGAGAAAGATGGTTATAAGCAGTTTATAAGCAATGTCTCAGCACATTGATACATTAAAAGAGTAATAAAACACGAAACAAAACACGATCATTAAAAAGTAAATACTTTCTTTACTGTCCTAGCCTGCACTACAGTCTTTGTATGCCTCTGTGGTACCTCACATTGGTTAAGAGACCTGCTCCACACCTTCACCTCAGGGGTTGTCTGCAAACAAACAGGAATCCACAGTCCTGCTTGAATGGGACAGATTCATAAGTCAAACACAAGAAAACTAAATATTTATTAAAATAATCCTAAAACTATAAGAAGTAGAGGTGCTATAAGAAAACACCTTTTACTAACTTGAAAATTATGATCATATTTTATACAAATAAATAATATGTATGAATATATACTCTGATTAAGTGTTAAAGAGAAAGAAACTACAACTGAAAAAATGCAGTGCGTGACAGACGAAAGCTCCTCCAGATTCCGGGTGGCACAGAACTGTAAAATATACCTAGAGATATTCTTTGTTCACAGACAGAGCAACACACAGGTCATAAAGGAAGCCATGTACCAAACAGATAAGTTTGACTGAGTTTCATCACAGATTCTGAGGCACACAGAGAATATAGGCCAACGTCATAAGCCTACACAGCCCTAAAGGCAAGCACCAAATTGAGATACCATTTCTACGCAAATGTAATTCATTTAATGCCTTAAATGTTGGAAAAGAATTAAAACAACTAACTACTACTTACTGGATTTCCTGAAGGATGTAACTTTTACTTCCCAAGCAGTTAACTACATCCCCACGATGGTTCGAAATTATAGTCTTTAGGTTGTTGTAGCATAGCATTAGAAAGGTTATGGTAAGTTCAGTTCTTTTTTCCACTATTTACATGACCAAAAGCATTTACACCGGTAACATGAAAACATTTTTTTGATAACTAGAATATAGCATACAGTATATGCCCCAGCCATTCTTTACTTGATTCAGCTTTTAACTAGTCGACAGGTTTACACTATACTGCAAAAGACATGCTTTTTTGTTTGTCTGTTTTGTAATTTGATTAATTCAACTGTATTTACTTTATTTGATCAAGAATAAGCAACTTACTGACAAAAAGTTTCAAAGTCCCTTTTTATGGAACGTACTGCTACCAGTGCTTCTACTTCTGTCTTAAACCACTTGTCCAAAAGTCAAATGGTTAAGTGTGAAATAGAGAGGAACAAAGAGAAGAAATATTCAGCCAACAATTCTTAAGACCAGTAGGAAAACACATCAAGATGGAAACAACGACTATGAGCAATTATTATTTGTTACTACTACTAATAGTTACAATTTCTTCTAGTTGTCAAGAAAAATTAAAATGGTACCATTCATTTGCATTAGCGTTTGCTTTTGTAACTACTGCAGCAAAAATACTTGAGTCATGAGTGAATAAGATTGTGTCATTGTATTTTTAGATATATCTTTATTTCCTTGAGCTTCCATCTATCTACAGCTGCATGTGTTTGTTCACATTTCCTTATTTAACCTAATGTAATTTCTTTCACCAGCCTGATGGTCACACCTGTATGGCAGGTTCCATTAGTCCAAATAAAGCAATACCTCCTTCCTCACATAGTCACCTCACCTGCTGATGTTGGTGAACCATTCAATACCAGACATAGCAAACAATAGTCAAAACATCAACACTAGCTGAGTCAGATGCTTGGTCAATATTGGGCACTTCAAAGTCTAGATCCTGATGTATTTGTTGTATAAAAACTTTATGTAAGAAAAAGTGACAAAGCTGTTGTGTAGCCTGTTGCATTACAGTAAACAACTTCTCAGATTTTCAAATGTTAACTTTTTTTTAAATGAATTATACAAAGAGAGTTTATGTATTCACCTAAGTATACCTGTGTATACATGGCCTAGTTTTTGAACAAGCGCCTTGCATGACTAAACTAGTTTGTCAGCCGTCACAAATCCAAAATCTGCCAAAGGAATAACAGCTACCTCACTCACTCACTGCTCTAGTTGGATGCTCTCCTCACCTGTCACCTGATGGTCTGTGAGACTGGGGCTGAGTCCAACACTTTGGGCCCCAGGTCGTTGAGGAGAATTTAATAAACGTATTCAATGTATTCACGTGCAGGGGCTTGTTTTTACCACACAACAAAACAGCAATTCTAGAACTCTGTGTGAGTTCAACAACAATCTAACTTCCTCACATAAACAGGCTAAAAGTATAAAATATATATATCACCATTCAACATTATCAAAAAGATGCTCACATGTGTTGCTGGCTGATGCTGTCTGGATCCCCAGGGTCCACGAAGAACACATCCTCTGCTCTGGGCTTGTTTTTCTTCTTCTTGAGTTTGAGTGAGAACATCCCTTTGCTCTTCTTCTCTTTGGGGACACAGGGACATGTGCGCGGGCAGAGTGCTGTAGTCCACCGGGCTGACAGCTCCAGGACTTGTGGGGAGAGACATGGGACTGCTGCTGTTGTAGATCCCATCTTTGCTGGCTGCCCTCTTTAGTCCTTGTTCTCCTTATCCAAAGACTTAGATTTAAACAAGTTCTTGACTTTTAAAGTGCTGGTTTTGCTCATTGCTGCGGCAGCTAATCCTCGTCAGAAGACTGCGAACAGAAAACAAAACCATGAGGAGTCTCTTGTGCACAAAGAGGCTGACGGGGCTGAACCTGCAGAGCGGGTTAGCGCCGCAGTTTGGACTTGCCCACGCTGAGCGCGCGCCACAGGCATGATGAGGATCCTCAGGTGAGTAGTGCGCAACAAGCTACAACCACACAAATCAGCAAATCAGCTTAACCAGCCGTAAAATGGTGGCGCAATATTAAAAGATCATCAAAAGAACAAAGAAATAAATACACAAATACAAACTGAGTTATACAATTAAATATTTATCAAGCTAGCCTCTCTGTCTTGGCTTTGGCGCGCTACAAAATTAAGACATATAAACAGCGCCATCTGCTGAGCATTTTGGAAAGCACCGAGAGACTACACAGAAAAACTATAGCCTCCAACTTTTTAATACTTTTCTATACATTTTTGTAACATTCTGGAGACTTGTTTTGCAAAATGCCACAAGAAAAAAAAACACATTGCCTAAATTGAATGAATTAGAACCACAATTCACTGATTCTCAGAGCTGTCAGTCAGATCAGACAATGCAATGCTGATATGTTGTTGTTTTTTTAGAGAGAAAGAAGAAGATACAGCCATTGTAGACTGTACTCAGGAATACAATTTTATATTACCGGTAACTTTCTTACTAAATAACTTGGCACCCTTGCATATGGGTACCCTTTGGGGCACATATAAGAACCTCCAGACAAAAAAAAGCACATTCATAACAATTTTTTTGTAGATAAATATTTTATATGTTCACAGACTGTAATAATCATTTTCTGATCCACAAGAGAATGTGTAGCTTTCATGTAGTAAGTATCTAAAATTATCAATGACTCTAAATCATTTTGCTTTGTTAGAAATCTTATTGTAAATCTTATAGCTTTTTGTACAATGTAATTTAAAGTGCAAGGGATTTTCTTGCTAAGCTCTACTTTATTACATATAGATACTGTAGCGTTAGACATTTCTGCAGCAGTCTATCGTTTTAGCAGTCACCAAAGTGTTTAGCTACAACTTTGTAAAGGCTAATATTCACGGGAGAAAAACGACACACGTCTTCATTTTCTTTGGTCTGGGAGAACACACAAACCGTTTATTCTGCGCATGCTCATAATAGCATTCAAGTGCACGCAACACACACACTTAATATGACATCATCACGTTCAGTATTTTAACATGACTTTGCCCATATCATGAAATATACTTAACACTCCCACTCAAAGGCATGTTTGTAGCTCTCTACAGTGACAAACAACCAAAATAAAAATTACATAAATCCAGTAATAAAACATCTAACATACTGGCAGTGTTCAAAAACACTTCAAAAACAAAAATACATTTTGCCACTTCACATTACTCTCCAAACAAATAACCTTTGAAACTCTCAAGCTTAGCCTTTGTCAGTGGCTTGGTAAAGACATCTGCTACCATATTTCCAGTAGGGCAGTATTCTATAGATATTTTCCCTTCTGTGTGTGCAAACCGTACAAAGTGATATTTTATATCTACATGTTTGCTTCTTTGTCTACACACTGGATTCTTAGATAGAGCTATAGCCCCCTGGTTGTCTTCATATATCTTGACTGGTATATGTCGGTTATTACTATCTATCCCTTTAAGCAGTTGTACAAGGTACATACTCTCTTGAGTTGTGGCTGCTAGGGCCATATACTCGGCTTCGCAGGTAGATAGAGCCACCGTTGGTTGTTTTCTACTCTTCCAAGATATAACTGGACCATTTTGAGTTAAACTGAAACAATAACCAGTTGTGCTCCTCCTATCATTTTTATCAGCTGCCCAATCAGCATCACTATATCCTTCAAGCTGTAGGCTTTTCTCACATTTTTGATAGTGTAGTTCTTGATCTGCAGTACCCTTTAAATACCTCAGTAGGTGTTTTGCTGTAGTCCAATGTGATTGTTTTGGTTCTGCTAGGTGTTGTGATAGTTTACTAACACCCAGCTCAGGTCAGGTCTAGTACATGTCATAATGTATATCAAACTACCTACTATCTCTCTATATCCTGTAGAGTCAATAATGTCACCCTCACAGTCAAAGTTTAACTTTTGCTCACATGGGGTGGATCTTGGTTTACAGTCAGACATCTCAAATTTTGATAACATCTTCTCTATGTGTCTCTTTTGAGTCATTTTGATCTCTCCCTCACTCTGACTAAAGTCAATACCCAGGAAGTGTTTAAGTGGACCCATATCTTTCATCTTAAACCTTCTCTTCAACATGTCTTTTACATCACTGAGTAAGGTGTTGTTACTCGCCGCTATTATTAAGTCATCTACCCATACTAGTAGAATCACTTTACCATTCTCAGATTCTCTGCTGTAGACACAATGATCAGCATTATTTTGTACAAAATCATTTCTTTTAAGGTGATCATGCAGTAACAGGTTCCAGTTACGCCCGGACTGTTTTAACCCATATAGTGACTTATTCAGTTTACATACTAAGTGTTCTCCTGTTTTTGACTTGATTTCAAAACCTTCCGGTTGTTCCATATATACCTCACAGTCCATCGGAGCATGGAGGTAAGCAGTCTTCACATCCATTTGGTGTAGGGTAAGATCCTCCTGTACAGCCACCTGCATTAATGCTCGGACAGAGGTCATATTGGCTGTGGGGTGAAAAAGTCTCTGTATAGTCAATCCCTTCTTTCTGACCATACCCTTTTGCGACATATCTTGCTTTATAAGTTTCAGATCCATCTGGGCTCTCTTTCACTGCATATACCCAGCGGCCTCCCACTGCTTGTTTACCTCTTGGCAGTGGTGTCAGAGTAAAAGTCTCATTTTCTTTCAAAGAGTTAATCTCCTCTTTCATTGCGTTAACCCACATTTTTGACCTTTTAGAGTCCATTGCCTCTCTAAATGTTTTAGGTATACCATAAGTCACTCTATAGAAGTAGTCTATGTTTTCAGTTTCATCATTACTGCACTCAGCTTTACACTGGTACTCCTTTAAATATTCTGGAGCCTTTCTCTGCCTGGTAGGATACCTCCTCTCTTCTTGTTCTCTCTCGGTAGTATTGTCTGTCTGGGTCGGATCTGCCTCAACAGTGTCCTCTACACTGGACTCTTCATTCTCCGGCTGTCCCTGACCCTGGTTAGCCATCTTAGGTGTTATATCTGCAAAAATCTCAATGTCGCCCCCCCATGTCACAGTCTGTTTGAGTCTGGCTGTCTGCGCTACCTTTGGTAATAAATTTAACCAGCCTATGTTTTAGGACTTTTCCTGTCTCAGGATAATACACATTATATGCTGGACTATATTTATCATAGCCTACGAAGATCCCCTTCTCGCATCTAGAATCCAGCTTTTTCTTATCCTGCTTATATATGTAGCATTCAGAGCCAAATATGTTCATGTAAGATAGGTTAGGTGTTTTCCCTGTGAAAACACAGTAAGGTGTCTGCTCTAGCCGCTTACTGTAACACCTGTTTCGGATTTGAGCTGCTGTCTGTACAGCATAGGTCCATAACTGCTTTGGGAGGCTACTCTCCAATAGCATGCATCGTGACATCTCAAATAAGGTTCTCCAGCCTCTCTCGGCAGTTCCGTTCTGATGAGGTGAGTAGGGTGCACTAGTCTCGTGCCTTATCCCGTTACTCCTAAGTAAAGACTGGAACTCCTGCCCGGTAAACTCTGTACCGTTATCAGACCTAATGCATTTTATTTTCCCGTATGGGGCTATGTCTGCTATGAACTTCTCTGTAGCCCTTGTTGTGTCACTCTTTGCTTTTATAAAGTATGGAAAAATCATGCCACTGTAATCATCAAATCAAATCAAATCAAATCAATTTATTTTTGTATAGCCCAAAATCACAACAACAGTCGTCTCTGAGGACTTCCCAAAATTATTAATTCAACATGTGGTTCTTTCAATCAGAACATTGAAAGAACAAAGTTCAATTTCAATTTCAATTTCAATTTATTTGTATAGCCCAAAATCACAACAGCAGTTATCTCAGCGGACTTCACAAGATGTTGATTTAGCAAACAAGATTTGTCAGAAAATCAAACAGTGAAACATTTGGTCAATGTCAACAGAAACAATGTAAAATTAGAAACAATCATTATTAGGAAATGCAGGCAGATTGTTACAACAACAAAGTGGCAAATAAAATTTGTCCCAGAGCATCCCCTGTCCTTAGACCCTCCTTCTCGGCAAGGAAAAACTCAAAAAAACCCATTGGGGGAAAAAGAGAAACCTCGAGGAGAACCACAGTGAAAGAGGGATCCACTCCCATGGACGGACAGGCTGTAGATGTGACCAGGACTGACGTATGTCCAGATGTAATTAGAAGTTTAAGTCTGTGGAGCCAGATAGACGCTTTTTCTAGCAGGATAGACGATTTTTCTAGCAAGACGAAGACAGTCAGTCAAAGAGAGGCTGGAGTGGAACAATGAGCGAGGTCCAGGATCTCAAGATTAGGTGGAATCCGAAGTCAAGATTCGGTGGGATCCGAGGTCCAGGCATCGACACTGGAGCAGGAGCATCTGGAACAGATACACTCCCAAAGGGGAGTGGGACAAGGGACAACATGTGAATAGCAAAGAACAGATTATGGATAAACTAAGTAATGAGATGTTCTTTACAGGGAAATAGGAGAAATAACGAAAATAACGAAAACAGGCAAGGGAAGGGAAGTTTATATGTTTATATAGAGCACAATTTGTACACAGAGAAGAGCGTGAAAAATTACAAAGCAGGAGGACAAACTCACACAAAAATACAGTACAAGAACAATAGTGCAGAAAGTGCATACAGTCAAATGCACGTATAAACAAAGATTGCACAAATAATCAAAGATGACTGAGTATGAGTTTTGTAAGAAATTGTAGGAATGTTTGGATTGTATTATATATTTTATTATGTGTAAATGTTATTTACTGTATGTAGGATCAGTGTTTGTGCGCTGTTCCTTTCCCTGCCAGGGGACTGCAGATGTTAACTAGCCTAAGGCTAACTCTGGTACAATGCATCAAATGGAAACATTTATGTTCTAATTGTACATGGTCCCCTTATAAAATAAATAAATTAAATAAATAAATAATAAGTAAGGACACTCATGGACACTCAGGCCCCGCCCACGCAGGCTCTGAGTGCAGTAGTGTTTTATTATGCACAATTGGTGTGCTAACACTGATTTTAAGTTTAGGGTTGTTATATTGCAATAATTAAATTGGGTCTTATGGCAGCCAAATTTAGGCCTGTGGGTTATATTCTGTTCATTTTCTGGCCTGACCATAAGCTAATTCGAAGAGGAACGTTTTAAGCCTAATCTTAAATGTAGAAACTGTGTTAGCTTCTTTAACATCAGCAGGGAGCTGATTCCAAAGCAATGGTGCTTGGTAACTGAAAGTTCTACCTCCTATTGTACTTTTAGAGACTCTAGGAACCACCAGTAGACCAGCATTTCGGGAGCGAAGTGGACGGTTTGGGTAGTAAGGTACTATTTCATCTTTGATATAGGAAGGGGCCATATCATTTAAGGCTTTATAAGTAAGAAGAAGGATTTTAAATTTGATTCGAAACTCGACAGGAAGCCAGTGAAGATCTCTTAGTACCGGGGTAATGTGTTCTCGTTTTTTAGTACCCGTTAGTATTCTTGCTGCTGCATTTTGGACTAGTTGAAGGCTTTTTATTGAGCTTTTAGGACAGGCAGCAAGAAGGGAGTTACAGTAGTCTAGCCTCGAGGTGACAAAGCATGGATAAGTTTTTCAGCATCATTTTTAGGCAGTAGATTTCTAATTTTGGCTATGTTTCGTAAGTGAAAATAGGCAGATTTACACGCTTGGCTAATATGTGCTTTAAATGAGAGCTCTTGGTCAAATAAGACTCCAAGGTTTCTTACAGTCGAGCTGGAGGCTACACTGACATTGTCCAGTGTGATTATCTGCTCGGTTAGAGAGTCTCGCAGGTGTTTAGGGCCGAGTAAAATCACTTCTGTTTTATCAGGATTAAGGAGTAGGTAATTAAGGCTCATCCAGGTTTTTATATCCTTCACACAGGCACTGAGTCTTTCTATTTGACCAGTCTGATCTGGTTTCATTGATAGGTACAGCTGAGTGTCATCTGCATAACAGTGGAAGTCAATGCCATGCTTTTTGATAATGTTACCTAGCGGCAGCATATAGAGAGTAAAAAGAATTGGACCAAGTACGGAGCCTTGTGGCACACCGCAGGTTACTTTAGAACACTGTGAGGAGCTTTGGTTTACATTAACAAACTGATACCTATCGGTTAAATAGGATTTAAACCAGCTGAGAGCAGATCCTCTGACACCTACATCACATTCTAATCTCTGCAGTAAAATATTGTGATCAATCGTATCAAACGCTGCGCTGAGATCCAGCAGAATTAGGATTGAGATCAGTCCGTTGTCAGCAGCTAATAACAAATCATTTGTGACTTTAAGAAGAGCTGTTTCCGTACTATGATGAGCTCTAAAACCAGACTGAAATGTTTCAAATAAATTATTCTCCTGTAGGTGGCACAACCAAAGCTAAGTATTTATACATCAGGATGGGTTTGGTCATCCCGTAAATGCTATTGCATACTTATATCATCTTTATCTGCTGGGTCTATAGGACCACATAAGTCTGTGTGTACCAACTCTAGTACAGCTGTAGCTTTAGCATCTGCCTGTCTGTTTCTGCTTTGTGTAAACTTGCCCTGTGTGCATATTTCACAGTTTTGATTAGTATTTTCACGTTTCCCTTTAATTGTCATCCTTTAACTACCTTTTCCAATTTAGCAATGTCATCTAGGTTACAATGACCAAGTATCTTGTGCCACGTTTGGATATCATGACAACCATGCACTTCATCAACATTTTCATTTTCTACTGTGCTAAGGTAATACAGCCTACCGTACACATCCATTTTAAACTTGGTACCATTTTTGTGGAACAGCCAATTGTCACCGTCCTTGAAATGGATCTCGGCTCCGCTGGCTGTCGCTGCTTTGACTGAGAAAATGTTTTGTGGAAAAGATGGTATGTAGAGTGCATTCTTGAGTCTTGTTTTCATTGGTCGTCCTTCGCTGTCCAGCATGTAGATTTCAGCGTCTCCTCTCATCTTCGCCATCCCGCTCACCTTGGTCCCGTCGGCAAGCTCGATCACGTGATCCTCGGGTCTGAAGCTCTTGTCAACTGTTTTGAACTTTGCGGCGTCGTTGATCATGTGTGTTGTGGCGCCACAATCTACCATGAGACCCTTCTTATTTCCTCTTTGTGCAAAACAGTCACTCATTTTGAAGAAACAGAAAGATGTAGGCTCTGCCTCCATATCTCCATCTGCCTTCTTCACATGGTCACGGCTACGTCCTCGTCCGCGTCCTCTTCCTCGCTGTGGTGTGTCCCATTTTCGCTCCTCTCGTCTCGCCTGAGATTCGTCAGGACATGTCCTGGCCATGTGTCCCTTTTTACCGCAAGCATAACACTCAATATCAGCTAGGTCCGTTTTCTTTCCTCTTCCTCTTCCCCGAGTCCTCGTTGCCCCGCTAGTCTTCATCACGTTGTCTCCCTCTACATTCACGTCACTCCTCCCATATCTTTCAGTACTCTCGTAACTTCGCAGTTTAGTTTTAAACTCGCCGAACGTTACAGTGTCTTTTGTCTGGGTGATGTGCACGACGAATGGCTTATATGAATCAGGCAGACCCTTTACAACCATGGCTATCTGTAGCCCATCGCTAATAAGCTCGTCGGCCCTTCTCAATGCCGTGAATATAGTCTCTGCTCGAATGATATAGTCAGTGACAGTTTCATTATTGGTCATATGGAGCGAGGAAAGTTCACAATACAAACTCACAACACGGGGTTTGTCCTTCCCAGCGTAGTGTTCGCGGAGAATCTCCAGTGCTCCTCTTCCGTCACGTTTTGCGTCCCGCATTACTAGCGACAAACTTTTGTCGTCCAAGCATTGCACTAGCTCTGCAAACGCCTCTCCGTTCTTTGCCTCGTCTTCCGCGAGAGCTGCTTCATCTTCTTCAGCTATATCCGGATCCTCCAAAATAACTTCTCTGAGGCCACGTAACTCCATGTGCGCGAGGAACCTCGTTTCCCAGAGTTCGTAATTTTTCTCATCGCCGTCGAATAAAAGTCTGAACCACCTTTGGCCTGCATGACTGGGCCCATAACCTGTAGCGTTAGACATTTCTGCAGCAGTCTATCGTTTTAGCAGTCACCAAAGTGTTTAGCTACAACTTTGTAAAGGCTAATATTCACGGGAGAAAAACGACACACGTCTTCATTTTCTTTGGTCTGGGAGAACACACAAACCGTTTATTCTGCGCATGCTCATAATAGCCTTCAAGTGCACGCAACACACACACTTAATATGACATCATCACGTTCAGTATTTTAACATGACTTTGCCCATATCATGAAATATACTTAACATATATGAACCGGATCTGGGCTAGAATTTTCACTCGATGCGCAGGATAATAACCACCTCTGCGCCACCAGATCACATTTCTTTTCACTCGACTCGCAGTGTGTTAACCAGATGCGAATTAGTATACTGTTTAAGTGACGTAATTATTTTGAGTCGATGCGCGGTGTATGAACCGCTCTCGAATTAGTTAGAGACAGTTGTCAGAAAGTGTCGAGCGCCTGTGTGTTGCCCAGATGCGTGCCGAGGAACCGGGCGTATAGTCAGCCGGATGAAACGTCGTATGTGGGTCGTCAACGAGCCAGATAAACTTTGCTACGTGGGTTATTATAAGAAGGCAAACTGTAAAACTAGAATTATAATTGTGTGCGTTTTCCGTACAGGTATTGTCTTTTAAAGATGTTCTAGTGCCTTGGCTCAGTCAGATCTGCACATCAAGAATTGATTTAGGCTCCATCTACTGGAGGCAGGAAGATAAACAAACCTCTAACATGATAAGGGATCTAATATTGTTTTCAGAGTAGGCCTACATAATGATAAAATCCAGCTGCCACTCACTCAGAAGCTTACAGAGGCTGACCAAAAAGGAGAAAAGAGTGGTGGAAAATATATGTTTGGCCAGGGGCGTAGCACCAAATTCTGGGCCCCAGGTACAAACTTGTTGATGGGCCCCTAATACATTATCATGTGTTTTGATTTAGTCCACTCATGTTCTTTTTCGACTCACTATAAAACAAGACATTTATTGGCTGCTTTTGTCTCATTCAACATAAAGACAAGAATAAAATGGAATATGTTTTGAACATACACTAACATTTAGCTAAGTTGTTTTAAGCTATAAACTTGTCTAAATTAAGCCAAAAAATGTATTTTTAGAAAATCCTTGTGGCATTTCTGACACATTCTAATGTTGCTGGATTGAGAAGTTGTGACATATTGACAGTATTTAAAAAAAAAAAAAAAAAACTTGAACTGATCCTTTTGTGTCAAACCCTGGCTGTTTTTTCACTAAAATCTGCAATCTATGGCTTATAAGATTATAATCTTTGCTGTTATATTTGTTAATAATTTAAAATTCCTCTTTGTTTTTGTCCAAAGTCAGATTGCTTTGCTGATATCACAATTAATTACTTTTTATAGTAAGATAAATGAAATCTATTAAAAGCAAATCTGACATTCTTTTGGGGCCCCTTTCCTGCCTTGGGCCCCGGGGAAACTAGCACCATTTACCCCCCCAGTCCGATGCCCCTGTGTTTGGCCTTATTAGAGGCTGCATTAAAGGCACAATACTTTTTCCTATTGTTTCACATAGATTCTGAGTTAGCTAAGCGCCAATCTAACACTGAGAATGAATATTGGCTCAGTAAACATCCTGTTTGTACTCTTAATTGGACAACAATGAGACTATTTGCTGGAGACAGACTGATATGTCAGCCGTCCGATATTTTGTTTTTTTTGTAAATCAGACATATCAGCTATCTGCCTCAGTTATGGCCGATATCTGAACAGGCAGTTGTTTGGGCTTTTCCTCTGTGGTGCAGAGTCTGAGCTGGTTTGGAGAGAAACAATAAGATTTTTTAATCTCTCTCCATTCATAAGTCTGCAGTTATGATTTTATTCATTCAGCACAAGCTTTAATATGTGCTTGTTTGTTATCAATATGAATAATGAGTGTCTTTCATGATGCTTGGGCAAAATACAATTGAGGATCATTACATTGTGTGAAGAGACACGCGTGTGATTAAGGATAGGACAATTCACTTAAGTCACAAGTCGATACAGTTTTTGATTTGCAGCCACAAGTTTTGATTTTCTTCGATTTGTTAGTTATCTATATTAACGTTTGTTTTTTTACCTTACATTCAAAACAAAGCCCCTGTTGTTAGTGCTCAGAACTTGTATTTTTATGAACATTTGAACAGTAAACAGTCAAACTCTTTCCCATCCCTTACCGTGATGAATAATAGTTTAGCTTGAAGGGTTTTTTGGTAGTACTATTTCACCTCAGCTATGCTTTTTAAACTAAAAAAGGAAAATTGGCCTTGAAAATTGGTCACTGATATCGGCATTGGCTGACGACAACTTTTTGAAATATTGTATCGGCATCGTCTGAAGAAAAACCCATATTGGTCGATCTCCAAATAGTTTACACTCACAGTTGTATTTAGACTGATTCATGCATGCTTGAGTAATCTTGTATTGTCTTGGCAGATGATGCTCCAGTGCTCAGAAAATTCCTGTTTTACCTACCAAATATCTCCACCCACCTTGCTGTGTTGGGTAAGTGAATCATCAGCTCCAGGACAATATGCACTCAAGGAAAAAGGAAACGCAACACTCGGAGTTTTGGGGGGGCAGAATAATTTAATTTTTGAGATCCGCCTGTTCATATGGATTTACATCCATTTCTAATATTCAGGCCAACTCTTGCGGCGTTTACACATTTTTGAGTCCAATAACACAACCAAACAATAGAGCAACCCCAAGCCAAAAGTGACAGGAACTTCATCATGCTGTCAATAGTTCACGTAACCCTCGTTGGGACAGTGGTTATTCACCGCCTCATGGATCGGCAGTAGTGTCTGAGTTGATCCTGTGGAAATGTCGTCTATTCTTTCACCAGTGCTGCCCTCAGCTGCTGATGAGTTTCAGGAGGATGCTCACGTTGTTGGACACGCACACTAAGCAGATCCCAGACATTTTCAATGGGGAGCATTGGGACCAACTTTGCAAAGTCCAACGACGACGTGCAGTGCACCATTCGATCCGAGCTCAGCGATGTTGGGGGGTAAGCACTGATATGGCCGATATGGTCAAATACTGTCAGCGCGGAGGAGATTACGGATGGTTCTGGCCGACACTGGCCTGTGGTGTGTCCCAGTGGTCTCGACTGTGGACCTGGTGGAGGCTGAACCTGTCACAGAGATGTGCGGGGCGGTTGGTCTTGTGCAGCGGTCGTTACATGGGGGCCACCAGTACGAGGGCGGTCGTTAGAGGAACCAGTGGCCTGGAATCGCTCCACAAGACGACTAATGGTAGAGCCATGGACTCCAAACACCCTGGAGACACAAGACAACATTGTCCAGCTTGGAGCAGCCAATAGCTCCATCCCTCTCTGTTTGGACAATCGTGGCATCGTGAAGAAGTGTGTTTTGGCTTCATTCTGGTGCCTTTTATAGAGAAGACTTGAGCACAGTTAACCAGCGGTAAAAGTCACCTCTGAGTTTCAAACATGAGTTTGTGTGAATAAACGACCCTGTAATGCACTTTTTATTGTTCTCACAATCAGTCAAGCCAAACCAAGAAATCTGTTCACCCGTCTTCAGCTTACCATGGACTGAAATCATGATATAACCCATTTATACAAATGTACTCGTTTTCTAAGGAATTTTCAGAAATTAAAATGTTTCTTTTTTCCTTGAGTGTAATATTACTCAAACATGAAGGAATCAATTCAAATACAACTTTAAGAAATAATTTTACATAATAACCCCCCTTTAAGACTCAGCTAAATTCATTCTAAAAAACTATGATTATAATCCCAAAACTGCATTAAAAATGTATCAGTAAGGATTGCTTGTCTCTTGAAACACTTTTTACACGCCATAATTTTATTTATAGACTGACTATAGAAAAGCTGTGTCTAAACTTGTACTTCGGACTATTCCAGGACAAACCACGGATTACTCCGGCTTCATTCACACGAGAAACTCTCCGAGCGTTCAGGGTTTTGGTTTCAGTTTTCCACACTCAGGTGAGGCACTATTGTATCATATATTCTCTTTTCTCTCTTGTCCTTTATACGTTAATGACCCGTTGATACTCGCACACAAAAGACCCTTAAAATGCCAGGTCATCATAACATTCAAAAATCCTGAATAGGAGGAAAAAAAGAAGCAGATCATAACACAGCTGCAATGATTACTTACATCAAATCTAAATGCTAGATTAAGTTTACCTTAAAAAGAGAGAGAGAGAGAGAGAGAGAGAGAGAGAGAGATATCAACTCCTAATAGGAGTTAAAGTGTGTTATATGCTGGTCGTTGCTCGACGATATATTAAAATTATATACCACTCTTTGCAATTTGCTGTTGCGTGGGTTCTGGATCCCAGGCAAATAAGTTCCTTGAACTTCTTATGCTCTCTACAGTACAATTATATTGTCTTTTTTCTCTTAATCTTGTTTTAGCTGAATTAAAAAAAAAACAAAAAAAAAAAAAAACTACAAACAATTTAGAATTTCTAGTGTAAATAATAATCATGTAATGTCTATGATGTCTATGCGCTTTTCTGACTAACTCTCCATGATCTAAAACAGGCTTACCAATAACTGATAATGAAATGATGCTTTTTGTTTGTTGTAATAACATACATATGTCATATTATAAATCATCAGATGTGTGGACTTGATAGTCGTGACTTATATTGGAGTCAAACTTCTATTGGAGTCAAATGTACTTGGGATTTGACTTGGACAAAGAGAGCTCTGTGACTTGAAAGGACCTGATGCTGCTCGAGTACAAATGACATGTATGTAGGGCTGGGCGATATTGACAAAAACAAATATCTCGATCATTTTTTGGCATATCTTGATAACGATATAAGGGCGTTAATTTGCTAGTCTAACATGATTGTGTTTAAATCAGTCTTCAAATTTGTGACATTATAAAAACGACAAACCTAAATATTCCAATGAGCCTAAAACTGGTTGACTGACTTGATTTTCACGTTTGACTTTCTAATATAAAAATTGACAATACAACAAAAATCGTAGCCATTATTTCATGAACAGAAGGATTTATTTTTTTTTTTTTTTATTGAAGTTGGAGTGTATTTTTCTTATTTTATGTAAAAAAAGATTTTTGGTAACACTTTAGAATAACTACTAAATAATTAAGCTTAATAAATCATTAATAACACCTTAATAAAGACTTAGTTCAATATGAAGAAAATTTATTAATAGATGAAAAAGCTTATTAATGCTTAGTAACTACTTAATTACTCCAAATCCTGCCCCATAACCCTAAATCCTAACCTTAGCTACTTAGTTAAGTAGTAACTAAGCATTAATACACTTTTTCATTTGTTAATTCACCATTAGTTCATGAATAATTAAGGCTTTATTGATGCTTTATTCATGGTTTACTAAGGCAAATTAAGGTGTTGTTAATACAAAGTGGTGCCAGATTTTTTGCTTGTTCCTTCAGCAATCTTAGTTCAAACCAATAATAATCGACTTCAAACCTAAAATACTATTCAAAGCACATATTCACTTATTTTCAAAATTAACTTGGTATTTTTTTCCAGTTTTTTAAATATCAAACAAATATTTGTCAAATTAATTAAAAATGCAGGAAGCTTTCATTATATCCTAATGTTGCTGTTTTGTGAAGCGCTCTGAATTACTCATTGTACTAATTCTGATAGGAATATAAACTGGTTGCATCTACAGTATTAGAAAGTTGATAGCATCATTTATTTAACTTTTATTAGAAATTTGCTCTTTTGTAGCGTTTTTTATCTTAGAAACAACATTCACGTTATTATCTAAAATTCGATCTATTGCACAGCTCTACATGTATGATAGCTTGACATAAATATTTGACTTGGGACTTGACATGGATTTGTCTCTTTAACATAGGACTTGACTTGAACTTGTCTCTCTTTGACTTAGGACTTGACTTGAACTTGTCTCTCTTTGACTTAGACTTGACTTGAACTTGTCTCTCTTTGACTAAGACTTGACTCGCACTTTCTCTTTGACTTAACACTTATAAATGTCTAACTATTACTATTTCACATTAACTTCCCAAACTTTTGCTACAACTACAACAACAAACAAACCAACTTTTACATCCAGCTGACTTTATTGAAAATGCAGAACAAGACAACAGCGGAAAAAAAAGTACCAAAAAAAGAGAAGCTATGTTACAGTCGAGATCATAATCAAACAGAACCAGGCTGATAGAATAGTACTTTTATTTATAACCACATTAGGGCCCAGTCTTTGTATTTGTTCTTGTTGTTAGCGACCTCCCTCTACTGACCTGGTGCATGCTCTGCTCTCAGTCAGAAGTAGTTTTTTACTAACTTTTCCATTTGCAGATCTTCTAGTTTCTATTGCTAGCACTGGCATAGTTACGCTTTTTATTCTGCACAAAAAAAAAAAAGTGTATTTAAATAACAAATGAATTAATAAATACATTTTGCCTGTAAACAATTGGTTTCTACGTACCAAAGACTGTGATTGGAAAATGGTAGCGCGCTCGTACGACCTCATTAAGATGGACGTACGGGAAGTTGCGCAGTAAGAAGAGTAGATTGGTTTGTTCTTGTTGTTGTTAGGAAAATAGATTTGGGCTGCAGCGGCGTCAGACTGCAGCGGGGTCAATGCGATCCAGCTTTGTAGATTTTCGTGTTAGTGATATACTACGTGATTAAGTGAATATGCTGTGAGGAAGGAGAGAAAGTATGTGCAAACCTGCCATGGGGTATATTCACAACAGTGGCTTATTTACAGAGAGAAAAAGTGATTGTGTCGTCTAAAGGAAAGCAAAAGGGATTTAAAGGACAAATATTATGCATTCTTATAATGTTATTGGTCTTTAGATATGCTCTTGAAAACCCTAAAAAAAAAAAAATTAAATGATGTCACTCTGTTCCCAGTCCAGTGAAGATATGTGGCTCGTTTCCTCAAGCCCTACTTGGTGCTATGTATAATCTACTAATTACAAACCATTATCTATGTGTTGTTTTTTCTGATGAACAGGCCTCTGTTTGTATTCATACCTTGACAGTTTCGGCTGCACACTGTAGCCTTCTTCAGAAGTGTCACTTGATGTTCCTGCGACGTGTCTGGTCAGCTGGTTTATACAGGTTTTGGCGCCATTTTCCTACTTGGGACAGTAGGATGATGGTGCCATCTGCAGTCCGACCTCTTCAGAACTGTATCCCAGGTGTGAGAGAGTTGGTACGCCCCCTCGTCCCGATTTACAGTCTGGTGGGCGCGTTTTCGGATTTCGATGGCCTCCCTGATCCAGCGATGGTATTTGTTGCTTTCGGTGCCTATGACTCTGGCGTTGTCCCAGTCCATCAGGTGGTTCTCTCTCTTACAGTGGTCTGAGAGTGCGGAATTAAGTTGTTCCTTGTGGGTTTGCTGCTTAGTAGCTCGAGTGCATGTGTGTATAAACCTGTATAAACCGGCTGACCAGACATGTCACAGGAACATCAAGTGACACTTCTGAAAAAGGCTACAGTGTGCAGCCGAAACTGTCAAGGTATGGATACAAACAGAGGCCTGTTCATAGGAAAAACCAACACATAACTATAACAGAAGACCTAATGAATTTAATCGGATTACAAACCAATATCATTGGAAATGAGCTGGTAACTGTAAACTCAGCACTTTGACCAGTTAAAACAGTTTTTGGGCCAATGACGGCCAAGCAGGCACTAAAAAAGTACCTGTCTCTAAAGAAACAAGAGGCCTTTTCCCACTGTAGGAACTTTTTTCAGCTCCTAGTAATTTGTTTAGTTCCAGGTCCCATTTTAGGTGAGTTCACACATAACAGGAACTATACTGGAGCCACACTTAAGGGATTTTTTAGCTCCTGCTCTAGGACAGGTACATTCCACTCAGACCAGGAACTTTTGATGACATAAGCACATTTGCATTGCTAACTTTGTCAGAAACATGTTTTATACATTTTCATATTTAGATAAACTTTTCTAATCCTTAAGAAAAAATGATTTAAAAGCTGTAACTATATTTATTTAATCTATAAACAGACTAATTATTACTAGGAATTACTGTAAATAATTTTGTTTTATTGTTCATTTCAGTGGTGGTTTTTAGGTGTTGTAGATCATAATTTTAAATATTCCAGACTAAACAGATGCTCATGTTACAGTAAAGCCAGTTAGACCCCTTTCAGAAACTGTGAACACAAACAGGGTAGTTCCTCTGACTAAACAGGGACTGGGGGAATCTTGGGACTAGTTCTTGGTACTAAGGTTAGTGAAAATGCTCTAATAATGCATCCAGCAGTCCTGAGTCTTCCAGCATGTCCAGAGGAACACCACCCCAGAGAAACGAAGAGAAGGCACCAGGAACAGATGCCCGAGCCATTTAAGCTGTGCCTCCCGATGTGGTTCTACTCCAAGCTACTACTGTGTAACTGTGCTCCTCACATTACCTGTAAAGCCGTCTGCACACTACAAGAGTTTTGGCCAGATTTTAAGTCCAATGTGCCCTCTCTGCGTTCGGGAAGGCGTGGCCAGAATAAGGATTTTCACATTTCAAGAAGAAACATTGCCTCACCATTTGTAAATAAATATAACGCTTTGTGCTCATGGTCAAAGTGCAGGATTTTTTTATTACGCACGCCATCTTCAACACACTTGCTGCTTAAATTAGACTTAGTTTGTGAAAACCTTTTTATTAATCGATAATGTTTTTCTCTCACTGCTGCGCTCTTCTTGTCTGTCGTCTCTGTTTTTCCTGCTACATGATGCAACTGTGAGACAAATAATCATTGTAATGTCCTTATGTCTGTGACCTCTTTTTTTTTTTCTTAAGCTCATCTAGTGTGCAGCCGGCTTAAGAGTGCGCCCAGCCACCCTGCGGAGGAGAATCATTCTGATTGCTTGTTTCTGCACTCTTGTTCTTTCAGTCATTACCCAAAGCTCCTGACCATAAGTGTGAGGTGGAACTAAGACTTATCAGGAAATCGAGAGTGTTGGTCCTTCTTTATGATGGTCCGATTCAGCGACTGCATCACTGTATCGATCCACCAATCAGATACTATAACTCCTCCAGTTGAAGGTGGCAACTAGAGGATCCACCTGGAGAGGCAAAGCACATTTTTCTGGTCCAGAAAAAAAAAATATTCATAGCAAGCTAGGTTGCAGCAGCAATACAATATGCATCCATTGTATTGTTGTTGCCACATGCTCAGGGACTGCAGTTGTAGGAAAACTTTTATCC
Organism: Mugilogobius chulae; assembly: GCA_038363315.1. Taxonomy (NCBI): domain Eukaryota; kingdom Metazoa; phylum Chordata; class Actinopteri; order Gobiiformes; family Gobiidae; genus Mugilogobius; species Mugilogobius chulae. The sequence goes on along the minus strand of CM076406.1, from coordinate 18,747,896 downwards.
AAACATGTTCTGTTGTTGTATTTGCTTTCATTCACACTCTGGGCTCAGTCATGTGACACTCGCAGACTTCTGCACGTCTGTGGTGTATCTGTTTTTGCCATGACATGACACTTGTGAGGTCATTGCAAAATGTCCATGTGTCCTGCACTTTTTGCAACATACCTAAAAACCACTGAAGATTTCAAAATTTCAAACGAAGCGGGCTATAGCAGTGAAGTATCTATAGAGATAAATACAACATCAGGTATGTTTTTGATGTGGAAACATAGATAAAACATGATTACAAAAAGTAAATTTACATAATAAGTGTCCTTTAAAAGCATAAGAAATAAGGGTGTATGTGACAGAGGTGTAGAACCTAGACAAAAGTGTGTTGGTCACTCTACTCCTACTGTAAACATCCTCAACACGGTTCTACTGCTCCTCCAGCCAGGACGGCTTGTCTGAGCCCGGAGGCTTTAGCTTCACGTTGAACTGTATGAGAGTTTGTTCCAGCTGCTGCTGGTTTCCTGCAAAGTACGCTGAGATGGCATTGTGGAAGAGGAGCAGCTGCTTGTGCATCACCTTCACCTGCACAGACACACACATGGATATTATGTTAGTTACAGTGGTCTGACAATGGCTCATGGTTTTCTGTGCTTGTAAGTATGACTTTGTCTGGTGGGATACTTTTAATTTAGACACGATGTGGACTGTGAAGAATAACAAAAGTTGAATATTACAGGATGAAGCTGAGGCAGGAGAAAGTAACTTTTGTGCAAGTCACAAGTAAGTCTCTCGAGACATAACATTCAAGTCTCAAGTCACAACATTCAAGTCTCAAGTCATAACATTCAAGTCCCAAGTCATAACATTCAAGTCTCAAGTCACAACATTCAAGTCTCAAGTCACAACATTCAAGTCTCAAGTCATAACATTCAAGTCCCAAGTCATAACATTCAAGTCTCAAGTCACAACATTCAAGTCTCAAGTCACAACATTCAAGTCACAAGTCATAACATTCAAGTCTCGAGTCATAACATTCAAGTCTCAAGTCACAACATTCAACTCACAAGACATAACATTCAACTCTCAAGTCACAACATTTAAGTCACAAGTCATTACATTCAAGTCTCAAGTCATAACATTCAAGTCTCAAGTCATAACATTCAAGTCTCAAGTCACAACATTCAAGTCTCAAGTAACAACATTCAAGTCTCAAGTCACATCATTCAAGTCTCAAGCCACAACATTCAAGTCTCAAGTCATAACATTCAAGTCTCAAGTCACAACATTCAAGTCTCAAGTCACATCATTCAAGTCTCAAGCCACAACATTCAAGTCTCAAGTCATAACATTCAACTCTCAAGTCACAACATTCAAGTCTCAAGTCACAACATTCAAGTCTCAAGTCACAACATTCAAGTCTCAAGTCACAAGTCATAACATTCAAGTCTCAAGTCATAACATTCAAGTCTAGTCAAGTCATAGCTTTTTGCCAAGTTAGTCGAGTCCAGTCATTGCACTGGCATCAAGTCATGTCGAGTCATACATTTTAAGATCACAAAAAAACAAACAAACAAACAAATAAATACAAACATGATTTGAATGATCATTAGGAGCACTGTGGCATTGTAAAACGATACATGTTTGCACCCTGTCCTATATTTAGCTATTTGGAATACAAAAATACCAATAAACAGAATTAAAAATTTACTTTTTTTTCCTTTACATCTGGTTTGTCATTGCAATGTTTTGAACACTTACTCCATTTTAAATTATAGTTGGGGGTAGCTGATATAACTAAAGTTTAGAAAGTTTAGGAAGCTGACAACTTCCTGTCATAAATCCCTCGACACATGGTTAATATTGACATGTTTCATTTTGCAGTTAAAGCGCATAACCCTCGTTTTTTCGTGCTCACAGTGTATGAGCTGTAAGCATTCACAAATCAACACAGAAGCAGCGAGGGGGAAACGTTCCCGAGGACTAAATGAAGAACTGGTTTTTATGCATGGCAAGACAAAAATAACACTTGGACAAAAAAAAAAATGGATTTAGTGCAAAAAGATTTAGCTTCAGGCAAAAAATGCACTCAAGTCACAAGACAATTTCCTGAACGTCAAATGAATTTCAGTAATATTTTGATCTGCATCTAGTGGTTTTCCCTGTAGTTGGTGTCAGACTCTGTATAATTCATTTCCGCAAAATACATAAAAAATATCCCCTAATATATGCATTTTTTGGCTTGTGTGACTTACAAGTATACTGTGGAGTGACTTATTGTCCGAAACACAACATCTTAAATTTGTCATGAAATTATACATAATATATTTAGGAGTGTGAAATTAGTGCATTCATTGAGATTGATTAATTACAGACATATTATTCAAATTAATTTTTTTAATCGCATTAATCTATTTTGACATTTTTAAGTTCATTGTTTCCATCTGCGAGCTGCAAAGTGGACATAAAGGTTGTTCGACTTGCAACTTAGCAACAAAAACTTCAGAAAGTCTTCATTTTTCGCAATATATTAAAGGGGACCTATTATGGAAAATTCACTTTTCTAAGTTTTTAACCTTGTTATAATGGCCTTTCTTCATCATTAGTTTACTCAAAGTTATTTTTGAATTGATTCATTCATGTTGGAGTAATCTTGTATTGTTCTTCAGCTGCAGCTCAAGTGCTCAGAAATCCCCGTTCTCACCTACCACCTATCCCCTCCCACTTGTCTGTATTTACTTGTTATAATTCAAAAGATTAATGCTCAAAGTGAAGCATGTATGGTTCAATACTGTCCCATAAACACTTTACAACAATAATAATTAATTATTTAAAATCTGTTGCTTTTATAGTTACATTTTAAAATGAAGAGGCGGAGCTTATCACTTCTGCAGTTTTGAACAGGAAGTCAGTAGAGCTGTTTTAGATCAACTTTGTGTTTTACAATGAACAAAAGGTAATTATTGATCTGCACATGTTCTAGTTTCTTACTAAATAGCTGGAAAAAACACAATAGGTGCCCTTTAATATTTCCCATCTGCAACAACAATGTAATTAATTAAATTGGATAAAAACAAAACAAAAACAGTTAAATTTAGTGGGGGGTTATTTTTCAGCAATTTTTAGGGGAGATTAAAAATAGATTCATTAGATTAATTAATTACAAATCCTAATTAATTCATCTCTTCAATATTTTAATCGCTTGACAGCACTAAATACATTATTGAAATATACCTTGTTCTCTTCGAGGAACTTGAGTTTGATGGTGACGTCGCTGCGCAGGCGCTCGTACTTGTCCCTGTAGTGCTGGTACTCGTGCTGGGCCATCTCGATCCGGACCATGGAGGCGGCGTCTCGCGGGCCCATGCTCAGCTCCTCCAGGTCCGAGCGGTAAGCATCGAACTCCAGCCTGGGAGGAAACACCATCACAGTGAGGGTTTAAGCTGCAGGAAAGAGTGGAGGAAGGAGAGATCTAGGGCCTTACCGTGCGTTCTCATACAGTCTGATGGTCATGAGTGTGTCCTCCATGGTTTTGTTGACCAGAGTGTCCACGCTGGAGACAAAGAAGCTGATCGCCCCGAGCAGAGACTCTCCGTTCTTACACAGCAGCTTCTGGGTCTCGGCGTTATACCCAAACTCATCCTGCAAAAGCAAAACACACCAGGGACTGATTTAAAAAGAATCTGGTAAAAAAAAAATAATAATAAAAAAAAGATATATATATACATTTTCATAGCATTAACCAAGTCCTCTTTTTGTTTTCTATTATACTAAATCAAGCACGATTTAGGTTTTAAATCTGACAACTTCCTCTCATAAATCCTTCAACACATGATAAATATCGACATTTATACATTTTAGTTGTTAGTCCAAGCTCAGCCAGTCAGAGCGCAGCATTCGGCTTCTGATTAAAACTAAAATTCTTAATTTTTCAATTCAGACAGTACTCAGTCATCTCAAATTTTCACACAGTGCTGTTTTTATCATATACTTTTTAACATAAAACACAAAGTTTATTAACTTTGTGTTTTCTGTTAAAATACAAATCAATACATCTGCAGCTATCAAATCTTGTTGGTTTATCTGCATAAAACCACTTTTTTTTACCAAATGGCATCTGCCTTGCCTGGAAAGTCCAGAATGATATATCTGTATTTTTACACAGAGAAATATCAGTCTGGTCGCCACACCCTCCAAGGGCATTTCCCTCAAAATCCAGATCGTACCGTGCAATGAAAATAGTTTATTTCAGTCACGTGGTTGTTGCTAACAACGTCCCTGCTGTGCGCAGCACGCATGGATCTAGGCAGCGCGGCGGAAAGGTTAGATAAACAACATGGCGAAACGGAAAACCGAGAGTTTGTTCCATTCACCGTTAAATGGTGTTTTAAATTATCAAAAAGACTTTGTGTCAATAGTCGTGTTCAAGATGGTCAAGGCAGTGCAGTCGACTCGAGCTGGCAAGGACCCCTTCGGCAGATGACAGCAAGAGAAATCCCAACAGCTTACGGCACTAGAAGCCTTTATGCTCTTTCTGGTTGGTTCCCTCCGCTGTCTGTTAGGTGAGCTTTGCTCCAGTTGACTCGGGGGCGACCAGACTCATCCGCTGGTACAGCGGTGAGGCTGGATTCTTCAGGCAAGCATCTACCTTTCTTCTGTCTTTTATAATTTGTAAGTCCCAGTGTGCAAAAATAATCCATATTCTGTAAAACTCACTGAAATCAATGGAATTGTAAAGCCAGCCCTAAGGAAACACGGTGCATACTGACATCAACTAGCTATTGACTCATCCCTAGCTCTGGTGTTACTCACATGCGAAGACACTGACCAGTGCCATAACAGCTCTAGATTTTCATAGTTTATAACGTGTGAATAGTCAATGGTGTGTATGAGTGTGTTACCTGCAGCTCTGGAGACTTCTGGCTGAGGTCGGTGAAGGTGTCTCCTAAAGCCTGCTGGGTCTGCACCATGCTCTGGAAGTGTGTGGTTAGCGCCGTGGCTAGTCTCAGGATGTTCTCGTACTTGAGTTTCGTGTCTCGTAACAAGTCGATCTGCGCCTCCAGCTCCAGGTCCACCGTCCTGGAACCTCTGCCGAAGCGCTCCGAAAACATCTGTTTGGTGCACTACACAACAGACATATATCTGATCAGTTCATGCATTTCAATCTGTTTCAAAAGCGATTCAGGCTCTGAGAAACCAAACTGGCAAAGCAATGAGACAGTCACGTGAGGCTCATTCTGATTTCTGATGGACAATCTCTGGACAATGGAAATATCAACAAATGAGCATCATGTCAGTTGTTTTTTTAAGAATAATTCAGATTTACAATGACTTTCAGTAAAAAATCAGATTATATTTGAACATGTTTACCTTGTATCTGTGACATAAAGGTCATTCTGAAATCTGAATCAAAATCTTACATACGGTTCCTTTAAACTCTCAAAAAACTGTCAGTTGTGGTGAATGTCTTTGCATTTTAGTGCTTTTTGATGACATGTGGTGGGATTCTGTTTGAGAACTCAAATTACCTTCTTATTTTTCACTTTTCAGTTTCTTCATATTTGACCTAACTAAAATAATTTTAGTAATTTTAATAATTTTTTAGTAGCCAAGTGTTAGTGCTCTGGCTTCCCAATAAGGAGGTCGTGGTTGACTCTCGGTCGGACATATCAAACATACGATCCTCTGGGTGGATTTGCAGTTCCCCCGTGTCACCGTGGGTTTCCGGGTATCCGGTTTCCTGATGCAAACTGCAGTTGATTATTGCCATGAGAAGAAGCTGACGAAGTGGCACCGTCAGGGTGTTCCGTAAGGCCTAAAGTCCTGGGATAGCTCAGTCACCCGTCCAACGTTGGTGGAACAGCTGGTATATAGATAGATGAACTAATCATTTTGCTACAAGGCATCACTAATAAATTCATAATTGTATATAGGTTTACGATACCAAAATACTTTTGGTTAGTTTAAGCGATGCCTCTGGCTCACAGCAAGAGGGCGGGGTTGATCCCGTCAGGCCGACTTCTGGTGGAGTTGCATGTTCCTCCCGTGTTGGGGTGGTTTCTCGGACTGCGGTTCCCCTGATAACATGCATGTTAGGAAACTGGTGGTAGTCGAGGTTGAGGCGCCAGGTGTTAGGTGATCCCTGCTGAGTTGCCCAGGCAGCTACTGTATGAGTGGGGAGGGGTTCATCTCACTGTAACGTTTGTGCTTTTGTCTGTGATGGCTATAAATGATTATTACTTATTCTTATTATGTACCTCAGCAATAACAATCAAGCTAGATCTAATTAGTTTTAGAAAAAAACATTAAAGACATAGGCACTTGAGCATTTGTGCTCCTCGCTCTTCTGTACATGAACTAGCAGCTAAATAGCGTTCCTAGTTTCTAATAGTTTTGACGTCACGCCGAAGATTGTGATCAATTAGACCACGGACGGGGTAGTTGCTGTGCAAGGTGGTTGAAACGATAGGTATTTCACATTACACCAATTGATAAACAGGAGGCACAAAACTGCTGTGAAGAGCCGGATTAACCTTTTGGGGGCCCAAAATAGCTCGGGCCTTATTTTTTCTAGAACTTATCACTCGAGCCAAGCAGTGTTAAATTGCTTTCATCTTAATTTATAATATACACAATGAATAATTGTGACTAAATATATTTCTCACAATAAGTGAAATGTAGACCTGCGAGAACTTTGAATAAAAATGCATTTCCTAAATTGGTGGCTTTTCAGACAACATCTTTATTTTATGCAGAATTGTATCATTAATATCATGACCTTCTCAGTTTACTTGGGGTAGTGTTTCAAGTGGGCCCAGCATGTCCTCTCCTGTGAGCTGCTTTGTTCCTCTTATGTGCGCTCAGCTGTAACAGTGATCTGCATCATCGCTGCTCTTTGGCAGAAATACTGAATCTGAAACTTATCAGGACAAACACCTCATGTTTAAGTGGGTTTTGAAAAAATTCAACATAACATGCAGAAGTTTGCTGTATTTCGCCACGGCGTTTTCCGCGATCTGCAGACGTTTAAGTTCATCAGCTATTTGTGTGCGTAGTTCAGTCAATACTGTCCTATTGACACAAAATAAAGATTTTCTGAGAACTTATGAGCACAGAAAATGTATTTGTGTCAAACTTGTTCCAAGCCTTTGATTTGCGCTCTGGCTTGAAATAGATAGGCACTGTTTCTGCTTCTCTGTCTTGAGCGATCACGGGATTTTTGCCATGTCTCAGAATCAAAGGGGAGGTCTAACACTTTAAGCTTGTACGATTGGTCAAACAGGTTTATGTAAGGCGCAAACAGAGGTGAAGGCTGAGGACTGGACGACAATAACTCGAAAACTATTAGCACATCTAAAGAGGCGGGCCCTCACAGATCAGGCCCTACGCCTTGCGTTAGTCTGCGTATAGAAGGTCCGGTCTGGCTGTATGGATAGTACTCGATTGGAGATATCGAGCGGCTGCAGAGGGAACAATTTTCATTCCCGTTTCCAAAACCCTGGGAAGATCCACGAAAATACACAAAGGCCGAAGGTAAAGCGGAGAAAGCAAGATGATGGCAGTATTTATGTGGATTTCCAAAGTTGGAGAGGAGAACTAACAACACGTACATTTGTTGGCTGCTCATTAATTTATTCATTTATTTTCTCATTTTGTGTAACATTGAGATTGAACAAAACACATCATGTGCTACCTTATATGTGTTGATTCCCCATTTCTTGACACTGTCCAGCTTCTCCACGGCAACGCCTCTGGTCAGCTCCTCCGTAGAGTTTCCTGAGCTGTGATTGGACGATCCTGCAAGACACACAACGACAAAACAGCTGTTTTTATCTCTCTGGACACCTCAGAGTAAAACCAAGTAAAAAAAAAAATGAATAATGCAATGTGATGAGAGGATGAAGACGGTACCTGGATGAGGCTGATTATGATTGGCTAACCGATCGCTGGACTGGCTGGTGCCTAAGTTTACACCTCTGGATTTCATACGGATGTCTGGAGTGAGGATGGGAAGTGAGAAAAACATGAAAAGATGAGGAATATGGGAATAACAATGGTAGAAGACTATAAAAATAAAAGTGTGAGTGCATGTTAATCCTCCATGCAGTGGTTCATGCCGAGTACAGGAAAGGATTAAAGTGAAAAAATAAAGATTAAAATGATGAGTGGAATATGTCGAGGGATGAGAATCAAAATGACAAAAGTTACGTTTGGATGAATTTACAGAAAACACATACAATCTGTGGATAAAGTCACACCGGCTTCAGTCATTTAGTAAAGTAATTTAAAGTTACAGTGGGTGACAAAAATGACAAAGTAAACAGTAAGTAAGATTTTTAGGTATGTGTACATAAAGGTGCAATATGTTTCATTATTGTTTTGTTTGTATATTTTAGGAACCAGTGGTTTAGCGGCCCAATCACATCGCAGGAGGCGAGGGGCCAAGATGAAAGCGCCTGAATCAAAACAAAGATGGCAGCACCCGTAGATGTATGTGTTTCTGCTGCTTTTGAATCTGTTTAGAAGAAATACAGAATATTTTCTTTTTGAAAGAGTGACATTTGTTCTACTCCGCGCGCACATTGAATGTAGGTCGTTACGATTTGTTGCAGTGATTGGTTAAGCACAAACCAAGGTAGTTGACAAGTCGCCCAATCAGCTCGGAGTATTTCATTAAACGTCCCGACTTTTCCCAAACTCTTTCAGCGGGGGAGGTTCTAGATAGATACTGTGGAAGAACTCAAATCGGAGTTAAACATTTTTTCTAATAATCGTCCTCCAGGATCTATGTTGATGTTGTTAAACTGTTAGCCATCTATGTCTTTAAAGGGTCTTTCACACCGTCTGAACCGGTCTGGCGACTCACGTGTGTTTGGTGTGAATGAGGCTGTCGGGCGGGGGTCAGAGGAGCACGGAGCAGGTCGTCGAGGCGGGGGTTGGCGGCACAGACTCTACTTGCTTGTGGAGTCTGTGCAGAGTTGCCAAGTCCGCTTCTTATAGCGACTTTGGGCTTCTTTTTTTGGAAAGTTGCTTGTGAATTTAACAGACGCGGGTTGTGTTTTTTTGGGCTTGCTCCTGAGAGGCACTTTGACATCATGAATAATAAATGAATGAACTAAATACAGAAAGACAGAAATACAGACTTTTAGCACATTTTCACACTTTAAATCCTTTATTAATGATCAAATACTATTTAAAATACCAATAACCTTCGTTCTGATGTGACACATCATGTTTAATTATTTAATTATTTTAATTACTTTATTATTGAGGGTCTGAAGTCGCTTGTTTTGGGCTTTTTTTCAAAGGCTCTTGTTGCTCTCTGAAAATCTGGCAACCCTGAGTCTGTGTCGCCAGTTGCTGCATAAGCAACTGAAAATGATGCGTACGGAAAAACAGTTTAGAATGGATTGTTGTTATTTACCCGGGTTCAAACGAGACGTAAGTACAAAGGAGAATGACTACCATTTGGTTCGAGGAAACAAAGACGGAGGGCTTGGAGCAACTGCAGTATGAAGACTTCACTACAGCGGGAAATAGAAGTTGAGCTTAATCCAGGAGATAAGGTTAGAAACATCTGTTCTCTGTCAGAGTTTGACAACTACTCGCGTGGAACTTTTGTTTCGTCATTTTTGTCAAGCATTACATCACGTGCATGTTCACTCAGCATTTGTTCAGCGACTGGTGGCTGTTCGGATCGTATTTGTGTGAATGTTCTTTCACATCGATGCGCCCCAAAGAGACTTGAACAGACGCTGCGTTGCTCCTCTCTCTACTGACAGCGACTGGGGGTTGTGTTGGTGTAAAAACTCTTTAAAACAGAGTGTGGGAAGAGGCTTGTCAGTTCTGCCGTTTTGAACTGTGCATCTGTTTAGGTCAATTTTATATTTTACAATGAACGAAATGTAAATTACTGATCTATATAAGAGTTTTAGTACTGAATATATAGAAAACACAATAACACAATAGTCTCCTTTAAGTCAATTTGACAGTTTATACAACTATTACTTATACTCAACAAAAATATAAACGCAACACTTTTGTTTTTGCTCCCATTTTTCATGAGATGGACTTAAAGATCTAAAATTAATTCCAGATACACAATATTACCATTTCTCTCAAACACTGTTCACAAATCTGTCTAAATGTGTGATAGTGAGCACTTCTGCTTTGCTGAGATAATCCATCCCACCTCACAGGTGTGCCACATCAAGATGCTGATCTGACATCATGATTAGTGCACAGGTGTACCTTATACTGCCCACAATAAAAGGCCACCCTGAAATGTGCATTTTGTTTTTGCTTTATTGGCGGTCTGGGGACTCAGAACCAGTCAGTATCTGGTGTGACCACCATTTGCCTCATGCAGTGCAACACATCTTCTTCGCATAGAGTTTATCAGATTGTCTATTGTGGCCTGTGGAATGTTGGTCCACTCCTCTTCAATGGCTGTGCGAAGTTGCTGGATATTAGTGGGAACTGGTGCACGCTGTCATATACGCCGATCAAGCACATCCCAAACATGTTCAATGGGTGACATGTCCGGTGAGTATGCTGGCCATGCAATAACTGGGACATTTTCATATTCTCTGAAACGCCTTTGGAGACGGCTTATGGTGGAGAAATGAACATTCAATGCACGAGCAGCAGATCTGGTTGACATTCCTGCTGTCAGCATGCCAATTGCACGCTCCCTCAATGCTTGTGGCATCTGTGGCATTTTGCTGTGAGACAAAACTGCACATTTCAGGGTGGCCTTTTATTGTGGGCAGTATAAGGTACACCTGTGCACTAATCATGATGTCAGATCAGCATCTTGATGTGGCACACCTGTGAGGTGGGATGGATTATCTCAGCAAAGCAGAAGTGCTCACTATCACACATTTAGACAGATTTGTGAACAATGTTTGAGAGAAATGGTAATATTGTGTATCTGGAATGAATTTTAGATCTTCAAGTCCATCTCATGAAAAATGGGAGCAAAAACAAAAGTGTTGCGTTTATATTTTTGTTGAGTATATATTTTGAACTTTTCAGGGGATTTGACACTGTGTTCAACATCGCTTTGAGATAACAAACTATACAGAGACTAGAAAGTTAAGAAATGTTTTTCAATTAGAGCAATAGTTCTAAAAGTCCATTTAAAATAATATGCTTGTGTGGTCTGCTCTTTCAACATATAGCAGTAGTAAAGGGTTATAAGACACACACACTTTAGTCACAAGCTTGTTACAAATGGGATGGTATTGTTTTGCTTTGGATATCACATTTAAACAGTTACAAAGTGCACATTTAAAATATTTAGTTTTGAATCAATTACTCAAATATGATTAGTGGCATTCATCAGATAGTTTGCTTCTTATTGGATTTTAGATGATCATTTTCAATTCACATCCCTGAAATGACACAAAACAGCCGTGTTCATGTCAAACTATGAAACAGTTTAGGCGGCAGTATTGTAAAACAAACAAACACAAACAGAACAAACAAACACAAACGGAGCAGCATGTCCTGTTAGTCCATTCCTACATCTGAAATATCAAAGATTATTTCAAGCAAAATGACATTCAGTCTCCTCGTTCAAGCCAAACCGACGAGCCACTGACCAGAGCAGACAGAGATCGTTTAGGAAAAGATTGTGTTCACATTCTAACTCAAAGTCAAAACTTCAGATGGAGAGCAGAGGGTCAATATTCACTCAAATCATTGCATGTTAGTGATTGGGTCCAAAAGATTCTGTTTTAAAGAAGACATATTTATGTTTAGTTCAGCTTAGTTAGCGCTTTTCCATCTTTCAAAGCACAGTGCTTTACAATCAAGGATCTGCTTCAACACGAAACAGTAAGGCCACAAGTTTTAGTGACGCACCAATCCAATACTATCAGTGCCAATCCATGACATTTTGTTGGATTAAGTATTATCCCCATATCGGTTCAGCCGATATCATGAATTGTGCCTTTTATTGTACGTAATAAAAGCAGTTTACAGGCTGATGCTGATCCAAAACATCTCTTAATATTTGAAATGTTATTCACATAAAGGTGTCCTTTGTACAATAAATAACAGTTACAACAGTTACACTATAATATTTTGCTGTTTTGAGAAGAATAAAAAACTATGTATGTACATGTACTATCGAGTACCGGTAGAAACCTAATGCCAAAGTATTGCAATCAGCATTGAATCTAAAAAGGCTAGACGGGTGCATCCTTACTAAGTTTGTGAGGAGGATTTGACAAGAGAAGGATGTATTATTCAATCTATTATTACCACTATAACAGCCCGGGGGCCAAATGCGGCCCTCAGACCATTTTTGTTGGTTCTCAGACCTTTCGAAGGACTATTAAATAAAGCATTTTACACCAAGTTTAAAAGTCTATTTGTTTAAAGCTGTTTTATTATGTTCTAATTAGATTTTAAGAATGACTGAATACTTAATTTTACGACTTCCTAAATGTATTTGAATAATTTTAGTGTATGGCCACTTTTTTAATGCCCAGATTGGCGTTCCATTTGGTCTACACTGTAAAAATAAAATACACTTTAACTTAAAAATGTAAGTTCAGTTTCTGCCTTAAGTTTTATGTTGATTAAACTAATGTTTGTGTTTTCTCCCTCTCTTCTCTCTCTCTTTCTTTCTTCTCTCTCTCCTCTCTCTTTCGACTCTCTGTCTTTCTTTCTTCTCTCTCTCTTCTCTCTCTCTTTCTTCTCTCTCTTTCTTCTCCCTCTCTTCTCTCTCTTTCGTCTCTCTCTCTTTCTTCTCTCTCTTCTCTCTCTTTCTCTATTTCTTCTCCGTCTCTTCTCTCTCTCTTTCTCTCTTACTTTCTTTTCTCTCTTCTCTGTCTTCTCTCTTTCTTCTCTCTCTTCTCTATTTCTTCTCCCTCTCTTCTCTCTCTTTCTTTTCTCTCTCTCTCTTTCTTTCTTCTCTATCGTCTCTCTCTCTTCTCTCTCTCTCTCTCTCTCTTCTCTTTCTTTCTTTATTCTCTCTCTTCTTTTTTCTTCTCTCTCTCTCTTCTCTCTCTCTCTCTTTCTTCTCTTTCTGTAACTTCAAAGTTTAAGTTCTAAATCTTTGACTCACATTGTCAAGTTCTATCAACATAAATATTGAAGTCCGTTCAACTTTTTGGTCTTAGGATTTTGAACAGTGTAGGTGTCCCTTGGTGAAAAAAGTTTGGACACCCCTGCACTATAATGTACAGCTTCCAAATGTTATTATTGTGTAACACTGTATCTGACTAAAGCATCAAGTTTTACTCCATCAAAGGTTTCAATCAAACTTGGTTCAAGAAGGCGTTATGGGAGTAACCTTAACCTTGAAATAAGTCCGGAATATGACTAAATACATGTACAAAAAACAATATATGTCTCCTTTAAAAATACAGGATGAATATGTCTTCTCTCTGCTCCATCTACACTCAGTCCGTTTTGATCCGAGGTGAACACAGCCTGTTTACAGCCACCTGGTCCGGTCGCTGGGGCCCGCCTCCGCTCCAAATACTGCGGGTTGTAGTGAACTGCAGGGCCTGTACGAGATGTGGAGTCATGAGTTCACCCAAAACTCAAACGAACAGGTTTCAGCGTGTGTGTGTGTGTGTGCGTTTGTGTGTGCAGATCAGATGGAGCTCACAGCAGATGGACAGAGGGAGGGCTGGACCGCTCTGAGCTCAAACCAAACGTGTTGTGATGATACGCTGCTGCTATAGTTAGGGCTGGGCAATATCATGATAAAAATCAAATCGTGAGGTCATTCCTGTGACAATCTGCTTTTTTGATGAAATTGTCATATCGTGATTTCCCATTGTTTCTATTTAATGCATTTGTTTGTTCAAATGCTTACTTTTCTTAGCCTCAGAGTTGCCAGGTATGTTTCACTATAATAATAATTTGGAAAGTTGTGCTTTTATAGACTGGACTTTTAAGCCATAAAAGCGGTGAAATTTTGCACAATTTTCAGGTTAGATTTATGAAAAACCATCCATTTATGTCTGAAACAGATTTTTAGCTCATTTTCACGTATAAAAGTCATTTTTAATGTCAGAAATAGTTCAAAAAACAAACAAAAACATGTTTTGCGGTGACACATTGTTCTAATTACTGTAATTTCTGCCCTATTGAGCGCACCTGAATATAACTAGATTTAAATAAGTTAAATGATAAAAAACATATATAGGCCGCACTTGTTAATAGTAAGTCTATGAGAATCTCCAATTTTGCTGCATTGCCTTATAAACCACAGTGTTCAAAGCTTGTCAAAAAAGTAGCGGCTTATAGTCCAGAAATTACGGTACTGTAATTGATTTTGTTGACGAGCTAAGATCACTTGTTTTGGGAATTTTTTTCAAGGGCATAGTCGCTTGTTTCTCTCTGAAAATCTGGCAACACGGGTCCGCCTTTGACAGCTGCGTTTAGCCACTGACTGGGAAGGAACAACAACAAAAAACTGATGCTTGTATTTATCTAAAAAGCAAGTACAAGAATCGTGATAAAATCGAAATCGTGATCAGTCTCCAAGAAAACGGTGCTATTCATTTTTTGCCATATCGCCCAGCCCTAGCTATAGTGTTGTTTCATATTATTTATAACATTCATAAACGTGGACAGTTCTTTCAAAGCACCTGCCGAGACTTGTTTGAACTATACATTGAGCAGCGAGAAGAATTCCTGCAATATTTGGGAGCTCACACAGTTAAAAAAAAAATAAGATGGAGCTGAAATTCACAGTAAAACAAACATGAATGTCTGCTGCTGGCTGCTGTTGAGTTGATTTCAGGTTTTTATTTCCGAGCGTTTTGGGTTGGATTTACAAGAACCGGGAGCTTTCTATGTGGATGTTCTTCCTACGTCTGCATACGTTTCCTTACCCTAATCATAACCCTATCACTAAAAATATGTCTAGTAGAGAAGGTAAATCAGATGTCAAGCAAGAACTTGGAACACGCACCTCTGCCACTGTGCTTAATCAATACTCATTTACAAAACAGAGCATATGGAGGATATTAAAAAGTTCCTGTATCTCATTCTTGAAATAAATAGCCTAATAGGAGACTGGGAGTGCTCTCTAGATCTCGGTGGTGTAATAGAAGATATATGTGCTTCTTCTCAGAGACACAAAGGGGCTAGCTAAGAGAACAAAGTAGGCACATTTGATTTGTTAATAACGCCAGCGTGTTTCGATTAATCGTGTAATCTGATTGATCACATGATCATAAGATGCCACATGGACCATGTTAAGACAGAACTTCTATATAAAGATGTCATGATTGTCACAATTAGGGATGGGACGATATACCATATTATCGCTAATCACGATAATTAATGGCCGCAATTAAATAATTGTCACCTTTTTTCATAATCGCAATAATCGTACGTGACGATAATCACAATTATAGCAGCAGGCGCGCGCCTGTGGTTTCATAAGAGCATCTAAAATCTGATGCTGTGAACCCAGTAAGAAGCTGTGTTATGGTTAAACAAAGAAAAGGCTCATGTGTTAAAGTTAATTAATGACTCTGAGACAAAGTTAGTAGATTTTTGCTCAACATTGTAAACATTTGTTCACTTTGAATGATTATTGATTGTATAAATATAATAAGTAGTTGTTCAAACACATACATATTGTGCACTAATAAATATTTCAATGATTTTGAATCTGTGCACTTTTACGTTTAGTGAATTATTATTTGGTCACAATAATCATGTGAGTACAAATTTTAATATCGTCCCATGCCTAGTCACAATATAATTGTAAGAACTTAAATTTAGGTTTTAAATCAGACAACTTACTCTCAGAAATCCTTCCACCCCTGATTGATATCAATGTGTATTCATTTTGGTAGCAATTACAGCTTATAAACCTCATTTTACAAACAAAAGTAAAACTGGAGGGAATCACCTAAGATCATCCAATCAGAGCGCTGCTTTGGGCTCTTGTGGAGAACAAAAAAAAAATTTATTATTCAGCTGCATTTATCTTATAGTTTTAGGTAGAAAAGAAAAAGTTGACTAATTTACAACTAAAAAAAGTTAGTCACCCCAGCTTTAATAATAACAATCGTGACATAGAGTCAAATTAAGTCTTTTAGTTCTTTATAGAAACTACAAATGAGTAATATATCAATTTCACTTTTGGTATCGACTGGTTTATAGAAAAAAAGTTTTTTTTTTTTTTTTTTTACCCAAATGTTCTCCATCCCAAATTAGGTTTTCTTTTTTTGTGTGACAGTTGCCAAAAGATTTAAATTTACAAATGTGTCCGCATCTGTTTGCAACACCATGAGGCAAAGTTAATAAAAGAAAAAGCCTCAGCACTACTGTGAGCTCCACTGTTCAGCTTCCAAAAACACCTGCAGGACTCATTAACAGTCCTGTGTTATTATTCGCTCTGACTGGATGTCCCGCGGTCCGGTTCACCTGTGGAGCGTTTTAAAGCCGAAGCAGAGCCTGTCGTTGTACCTTTGATGCTGCTGGTGGGGATGATGCCTCCTGCTGGACCTCCGTAGCCTCCAGACACAATGCTGGTTTCGTTCAGGTTGGGCCCCGACACCATCACCTGCTGCAAGTCCTGTGGAGAAGACAACAACAAAACTAAATACTAGAACTTAGCATATTTTGAGGATGCTGAGTTGATGGAAAAACACACTTTTTTCACGCTGGTTAAGACTATTCTAAACAAAACTAATCACAACTGGAGTTTTAAAGGTGGTTGATATCTTCTGGTCTGTAATAGGCACAATATTTATCCTTGAGTGTGCCTTTGCTGTTGTGTTTTGAACAGTGATTGACAATGTTGTTCTCCATTAGACATGAATAGATTGTATTTTTGTTTTCCTCCTCGGTAGATCATTAGTGGGTGTTCACGGAGTTGACACAGTGGCGCTCTGGCCTCATAACAAGAAGGTCCTGGGTTCGACTCCCGGGCCGCTCAGAGCCTTTCTATATGGAGTTTGCATGTTCTCCCCGTGTCTGCGTAGGTTTCCTCTGGGTACTCCGGTTTCCTCCTACATCTAAAAACATGTCCAATGTGCCTCCCCCTCTCCCCTCCCCAGGACTACAGATGGAAATTAGCTGTAAAAGTTACAATCTGGTACAAGCATCTCTGCCATTGTGCTTAATGTAATTGTACATTGTCCTTAATAAACATTACTTTACTTTAATTTACTATGGCTTTAAGCATCTGCTGATACTCGATATCAACTGACACTAGTGTAAGGACTGAAAAAAGCTTTTAGTTTGTTAGTTTGCTGTCCCAAACGGGAAATTAATTTTCACAAACTGCACACAGCAGCAGGAGTATGGTGCAGATTTCTTATGTTTCTTATCAAACATAAGAAATGTGGCCATATAGTGTTATGCAACTGGTCTTTATAGTGCAATTGATAACGTAACAGCTAATCTAAATAAAATGAAAAGTTCTGGATCAACACCAGCCAGTAAATGAGTCTTACTATATCCAGTTAAAGGCACAGCTATAATGGAGCTGATATCTGATCCCAGTATAAGATCAGTGCATGGCTAGAAATAAGTATCTAACATACCTGCCAGTAAATAAGCCTCATAATTCTAAATTAAAGGCACAACTAGGATATCGGCTGAACCGAAATCATGGAGCAGATACTAAATACTGATAGGCTTTTTTGAGCAGTAAAGTTATAATCACCTGACCATGTTTTTGTTCTGGACAAAGATGTGATTGAGATATGGCTGTCATTTTTATATGTTTAAAATAGGTTTTGTGGCCTGTGTTTGGTGAGTTTTACAACAACATTACTAACGCTAACAGAGAAAAAAATCCCTCCAAACATGGCCACCCTCACCTCACAACCCGTCCCATTTGCCCCTCGGCCATTTTATGGATTCATTTTGGATGGTTTTATTTCAATGTTTAGAAAAGGTTTGTGTACCAGTCTGTTAAATGCCTTACCTTTGATAAAGAAAACATAAACATTACTTGTTATCATTTCATGTGTTACATTAGCCCCCTTGGTGTGTTATTGATCCATGTTGTGGAGCAATTCTAACACTTGACTTTGTCTTGAAATAATAACAGCTTCAAAATAAATAGCTTCACTGAACCCAAACCTGCTCTTATGTCAGCCATCTTTCCAGTGAATAGAAAAGTCATATTGAAGTGAAGTGAAGTATACTGTCAAAAAACATGTAGAGATAGAAATTATGGCAGTAGTTCTTTAGTCATTTAGTCCATTAATCGGTCGATGGAGTCTTAGTCGACCAAAATTTATATTAGTCGACTATAATTGTATTTAGATTATAAGGATTTGTATTGAACAGTAACAAAAAGAAGTGAATTAGCTGAAGATTTCGGACCAAATCATTGGTTTAAATCTGCCTTTTTAAAAAAACACAACAATACAATTAGTTGTCTGTACAAATTATAGATTTTGTATGAAGGCGATAATGTTTTTAGTCTTTTGAGGACAGTTTGGGTCAGATAAAAAACGCACTTTTAACTTCAGAGCTTTTGCCACACCCCCTTTTAGTCGATGGGACATGTTTTTAGTCGATCAAGAATTTCTTAGGTCGACTACAGCCCTAACAGAAATACAGTTCAAATTAAACCAAAAAAAATAACACAGCCCAAGTGTAGAAAAAGCAACTTAAAAGTGGAACAAAAGTAGAACTAGTCTTGCTTTACAAACCTAGCGTATGTGTCTCTGGTTAGCGTGTCTTTGCGGCACAAGGAAGACTGCACAAAACAAACAAAGCATGTGTCGGATTCTTTAGTTAACTTCTCAACCGCGTCACGCCCAAAGTTAATTTAATCATGACCTGAGGCAATGCAAACAGACTTAACTGTCAATGTGACTGATGGTGGGGCAATAATAATAATATATTATTGACAGCTTGTGCACATGATCCACAACTCAATCACAAAGCTGCTTTGCCTACCATCCAGTAATACTATATCCATGTGCTTGTTGTGATTATTTGAACAATTAAAAATCAAAAAAGTTGCATAACAGCCTATTCAACATTCAGGCCCCATCTTCCAATAATATATATTTCTTTTCCTTTTTGTTGTAATCCTGGTTCATTCTGGGTTAGCACTAGCTTAAACCTTATAAATCCAGCTCTTGTTTTATTCTTCTATAATTTAGTGAGACCCTAAACTGAGTTGATGTGATGACTCACTCTAGACCACAGTCTTTGGAAAAATCTGCCAATTAAGAAAATAGAGTTGAATAGTTCTTTTCATGTAACACATCTTCATTAAAAACAAAAAAACAAAAAGACAATCAGTTGCTTGCTAATATGAAGAGGCCTATCACTTGAGGAAGTAAATGAGCTGTTTTAGATAAGGATAAAGTACACTAGACTGTACTCCTGGGGAAATCTACCTTCCTTCAATGCCTCTGTGGCGTCTCCTCAGGATCAGAGAGCACCACAGTGCAAGACTTCATCAGAACTACTGGAGCTGGAGGGTGTTCCAAAAGAGTATATCTACGGAGTATATCTTTGGATTTGGTTGGTTCTGAAAAAGTCTGGACTGCACATGAGTCAAATCCTCAGCAGTCTGGCTGTGAAGCAAAGGAAGTAGGCTTTCTGCCACTCTGTCATTATAAAAAGTATATGAGGACATAAAGTGACAGTTTAATTAGATAATTAAATGAATTTCAATTTAATTTATGATTATTGCTTTAATCAATTACAAAAAATGTGTAATTGGGTAATTATTTGTAATTCATGTGGTTCCACTGAGGAAAAGTGCGTTTGGGCAGGCTTCTTTTTCAGTGAGAGATGGACACAAGTGGAATTCAGTGCCTGAGGTTTTAAGAGAATTGGTTACAAACAATACATTTAAAATACATGTGAGAATGTGGCTTTTTAATAATCAGACTTTTGCTTAAATTGCTCTTGTAGATCTGCATAGTTTCACAGTTTGTTTTAATTGCATATAAACTGTACAGCTTTGTATTGTATGTATATTACATAGTAATACATAGTGTATAGTGATGAAAATTGGCATCGAGAATAAAGTATATTCCTTATGCTGCCTTCATTTGCTTTGGAAAAGATAAATACTAAATAATATACTTGTGAAGAGGTAAACATACCAGGTTGTGTTCAAACGGTTTTGTGGTCGTAGCAAAAAGAAACTACTTAAAAACACCCTTCATCTTGACAAATATATGTAAATCCAGTCTAAACAAGCAAATTCATCATTTCTAATGCCTCGTATGATTGCTGTGAGGGAAAAAACAAACAAAAATATTTTGACTTTTTACTTAATAAATTAAATAGAAATAGCAATGTCATTCAATTTGTCTGTCATATCATTTTCCTGATTAAAAAAATAACACTTATAATTCTTCATTTGTGATTCTTTTGCCACAGTCTGCCATAATGAGAGGTCAAAGGTTATTTTCAACTTGGCAGCTCGGGCATCAAAATTATTTCCCAGTTTCGCAGTAGTAATTACAACAACTCGGAAAGTGGTATTTACCATAATTCCCACACCAAATGAAGGCAGCATCAGTATCAAAATCAATCAATTCATTTTTGTATTGTGACAACAACAGTACTAAAAAGTATGTTTTGATATTTTGAGCTGACCATTCATCTGACCAAACTGTGCTCAAAAGACAATAATGTATGTAGAATATTAATAGGAAACAAGTTCAATTTGATTAATAATTCGTTGCAGTTGAATACAAATCTTTATAATAAAAGGACAATTTTGGTCGACTAAAACTTGTCTAAAGATCTACAGCACTAGTTTAAATAATCATGATTTAGATTATTAATAAAATTCATATTCCAGCAGCCTTAAGGAAGCTGAAAAAATACTGTAATAGAATTTTGACAATACAATATCAGGATTATTTCTGTTATTTTCACATTTCTAGCACTGACGAACAAAGTACTACGCTTTCCATGATGCATTTTCGCTTTTTATAGAATATACTGTCATTTGACCTCATCCTTTTCCCCTTGTGAGTCTAAAGTTACATCTGCAGATATGATAATGATGCTGATGCAGGGCCTGGGTTAGGTTAGGTAACAGCTGGCACCACAAATACAGCTCTAATAGAACCTTAACACATTTATAACAAACACTACACTTAAAAACAATGCACTTTACTAAAAAAATGCATAAAAATGACAATAAAACATGTCTTACTGACCTGTTCCAGACTGTCATCCTCTGGCAAGCTGCCTGTGTCTCCATTGCTGTTAATGGGAATCTCCATAGTGGCAGCCTTGCTCATAATACTGTCTGCCATGATGGAATTTCTGCAAAAAAAAACACACGCAAAAGCCACACAATAACAGCAAACCCTAATGAAACATGCTAAAACCTGCAGATGACACGCGTAAATCCGCTAACCTTGCTGATGTGGCTGCTCAGTGGTGACAGCTAAAAGCCTCCTCTCTCCTCCCCGCGCGTAAAATCCAACAAAGCGATGTTTTATGTATGAAATTGGCGAGGTGTTAAAGGTTTAAGCCGCGTGTACGGTTCATTTTACGCCGTTAGATGTTTGATCCATGTTTAAAAAGGTAAACAGAATCCACGTTTTATGTTTTCTGCCATAAAAAACGAGCCTGAAAATCCCTGCATCCATCCAGCCAGCAGCTTAGCCAGTCTCCCTTCAAAATAAGAGTTCGTGGCGTGTTTTGGTAGCATTTTAATACATTTAGCCTCCTTAAAAATACAAACATTTATTATTAATAGTTAATTATGTATCGTAGCGGTGAATTTTGTGTAAGATGCGTTGCTGTAGCTAGTTTTAAGTTGTCTTACGCTTTTATTGTGAAGCGTAATACCTTCAAACGTAGCCCCGCCCCTTCTTCCACGTCGTGCAGCGCTGACGTAGACCCAAACGCTGCTCTGTCGCGTTTGTCCACAAGATGGCGGTGTCTGCTCAAAAACAAAAGGTCAGAGGCGCCGCAAACAAGACAAACTTTTTTAATCCATAAAGAAAATTACTTGTAGAAACGAACACATAACTAATAATTGAATAAATTAATAAAATGATACAGTTATCCACGTAATTTTAAGTGGCTTTAAATGTTTTGATTTAATCTGGTACCAAATATAATTAGCCTAAATCTTTTGTCTGAACACTTAAGGAGCAATTCATTCTTGTTTTTTGTATGCAAAATTTGTAACTTCAATAAATAGGCCTTTGCACAATCAAATACACACTATTGTTACAAAGAAGTAAAGTTAATGACAGTCTTAAAGCTTATATACACTCAAGGAAAAAAGAAACGCAACACTCAGTTTTCTGAGTTTTTGGGGCAGAATAATTTTATTTTGAGATCTGCCTGTTTCATATGGACCCTACATCCATTTCTAATCCTCAGGCCAACTCTTGTGGCATTTACACATTTTCAAGTCCAATAACACAACTAAACAATAGAGCAACCCCCAAACCAAAAGTGACAGGAATTTCATCAGACTGTCAATAGTTCACATGATCCCCGTTGGCTCCTGGACAGCGATTATTTGTCGCCTCATGGATCGGCAGTAGTGTCTGAGTTGATCCTGTGGAATTGCCACCCATTCTTCCACCAGTTTCTCCTATAGTGTCCTGTACACCCAATCTCGGCCATCTGCTCTGAAGCATTGGAACATTTTTTCGTAACTGAACACGACTTGGGATCACCTCTGCAAAATCCAACGACGATGTGCAGTGCACCATTCGACCCGAGCTCGGCGATGTTGGGGGGTAAGCACTGATCCAACATATGGCCAATATGGTCGAATATCGTCAGCGCTGAGGTGTTTACGGATGGTTCTGGCCGACACTGGCCTGTGGTGTGTCCCAATGGTCTCGGCTGAGGACCTGGTGGCGGCTGAACCTGTCACGGAGATGTGCGGGGCAGTTGGTGCGGTCTTGTACAGTGGTCGTTACATGGGGCCACCAGTACGAGGGCGGTCGTTAGAGGAACCAGTGGCCTGGTATCGCTCCACAAGACGACTAATGGTGGAGCTGTGGACTCCAAACACCCTGGAGACACAAGACAACATCGTCCAGCTTGGAGCTGCCACTAGCTCCATCCCTCTGTGGTTAGACAATTGTGGCATCGTGAAGAAGTGTGTTTTTGGCTTCATTCTAGTTTATAGAGAAGACTTGAGCACAGTTAACCAGCAGTAAAAGTCAACTCTGAGTTTCAAACATGAGTTTGTGTGAATAAACAACCTTGTAATGCACTCTTTATTGTTCTCACAATCAGTCAAGCCAAACCAAGAAATTTGTTCACCTGTCTTCAGCTTACTGTGGACTGAAAAAATGTACTCGTTTTCTAAGGAATTAAATGTTGCGTTTCTTTTTTCCTTGAGTGTAGTTTTATAACTGCCCTTTGAATCAAATGTGGTTCTTGGTCAAAATTAGGTTGACTTTAGGATATTGATAATTTGGATGCTAAAAGATCTATTCACCTTATTTTGCCCTGCCACCTTTTCTTTATATTTAACATTTTCACTTCAAAAGTTTGGGTCAAGTTAGGATCAGAAAGGTTAATTTCTTTTGGTTAAATTTAGGGATTTGAGAAAGGTATGCTAACTGAATCACTCGGCATAACTGCTGTGCTAGCTTTCGGAGCTATCTCAAATAGATAAAACAAACCCAGCAACTGAATTCTACAGAATAACTGCAGCTGAATATTAGTACAAATGCAGACTGGCTCGAAGCTAGTAACTTTCTGGAGGTGAAACGTCATCTACACAATTCAGTAGAATTAGAAAGTTACAACTATACTTTGGGACTTTCTGATTTCCAATCAAAGACTATTTTGTGGTCATGCAACTCGCCCGAAATAAAAATAAAGAATTTTTATAAATTATTTAACAAAGACATCTAAATGACAAACATGTGCATTTATTCAAGTTTAATTTTGGCCAAAAAGTTGCGCAGTGCACCTTTGTACAAGTAGGTCAAGTAATGTTCTATAACATATGTGTCAAACTCAAGGTCCAGGGGCCAGATGCGGCCCTCCATCTCATTTCATGTGGCCCTCAAGGTCTTATAAGGCTTACTTTACTGTTATATTATTGATAGGAGTAATCTGGGTCTTAGCCTAATGAAATTATTTGTCTGATTTATTTATTTATTATTTGTCTTCGAGACTAATGCAGACGTATATCCAAGATTGCCATTTCAATAAATATACAATAATCAAAGACAACGATTATTTGCAGTATGTCAAAGATTAGCAAGGTCAATTTTGGTTACAACTGGCCCTTCGAGGACAACCCTGATGCCAATGTGGCCCTTTGTCAAAATTAGTTCGACACCCCTGTTCTATAACATCAAATTGTAACTTAGGCAAAGCTTGTGGTTGACACATGTGACTTAATTTATTGTAACAGTTAACCTCTCTAACAATTTCATGTGCAAAAGAAGCTCTGCAGGTCAAAAACTTTGGATCTATTGCTGGGTTTCACTCATGTGACCTGGGAGGTGCATGAAATCCAAACTGGGGACAGAAGTGGTTTGCTCTTATTCAAAACACTGCACAGTGAATGACAGCAAAAAGTTCAAAGCTTTAAATGGATCAGCACAAAAAAATGACCCGCGGTGAGGCGATGGACATAATAAATGATCTTGTAGCAGACGTCCTACTACGCTGAGCCAAATGGAAGCCTTCAAAAGACTTGAAGCTTACATTTATAGATGGTCTCTATTTATTAAGCGCTCTTTAACTTTGCAAGGTTTATGACTGTCACTTTGTTTTGCTCGAGTGAGTGGTATTAATAATTCTTCTTAATGAGATTGATTGTGTGGAACTATTTTGTGGCGCAGTAATAAGGTCACGTACAGTTAAATATGGGCTAGATTTACATATGGTTCTGTCTGATAAACTATTTTAGTCACAGGTTGATTATGTTGGACAGTTTTGTGAACATGGATGTGTGATAACTATTAGTCCAGGATTATTGTTGGACATGTTGAAATCATGTTGACTCAACTCAATCAACCTAAATATGAATTATAATAATTGTATTCCATCCCACTCCCTTTCCATCCTCCAGGGAGAACTGTTTTGGCAATAGTCCGTCTCTTATCTCCAATGCATTCGACTGTCCTTCATGATCATGTCACAATAACTGTAAATATCAACATTTTTTTTCTCTTACTTTTAAACACACTGCTCAGACGCACACACCTGACCCCTGTCCAGAACGTCTGCCGTCTCTTTTCTTCCGTCTTTCCCTGACCCACTCCTCACAAAAAAATCCCATCACGTGACCACATGTACTGTGTTTTGTTATGTGTTTTTGTATGTTTGCTTTGCATTTCATGTTCGGAAGAGCGAGTGGTGGCGCGCAAAAAAGTGCAGCAACCCGGAGGCTCACTCCAAATGTAAATTTGTTTTACTCTGTGACAATGAGACGGTGTAGTCACTCATTCATCCAGGAGTGATCCATAGTAGAAGTCTTCAAAGTAGTCATCTGGACAGTGTTTCCGAAGATCAAGACGTTTCGACTCTCATCCGAAAGTCATTTTCAATCTGATGGAAGTAGACTGAGACTGGCTGTATTTATATACTAAGATAAGCCCTCCCCCTAGGAGGGGCTAAACCCACCCAAACTTTTTCCTACACCGTCTTGTTGCCAAGAACTTTGGGGAGAAAACACTGAAGTTGATTCGAGACTGGAGAACACCATCAGGAAATTAGCAGACCATAGAAACCACCTTCACTTTAACCTCAGGTGCAGGCAGAGCAGCATCATACCGAAGAGCTTACAGATTAAACCACCAGTGAAAGGTCGCAGAGCAGAATAGATTTGGCAGAAAAACCTTACATTGATGCTGAATGAGAGAATCAGGGAAAACAACGTAAGTATCAAGAAATTCAAGAACAGAGCAGAATTTCTGGAAGATAAACTTTCCAACATTATCCCTGAAGAGATAGGAAATAGAGTGAAGAACTTCATACCAGGAACAAGTTTGGGTGGGTTTAGCCCCTCCTAGGGGGAGGGCTTATCTTAGTATATAAATACAGCCAGTCTCAGTCTACTTCCATCAGATTGAAAATGACTTTCGGATGAGAGTCTAAACGTCTTGATCTTCGGAAACACTGTCCAGATGACTACTTTGAAGACTTCTACTCTGTGACAATGACAATACATCTTTCTGTTCCATTCTGATCTCTTTTGGTTTTAAGGCAGATTGCCGTTCCTGAAGAGCGGACCCTCGCCTGTGGATTCTTTTATCACACGACCTTCCCACTTCAAGTAACACTCCAGAACAGACAGGTAAAGTATAATGTTACACATACAGCGCTATTGAACATAAGGTCTGGGGGCCAGATCAGGCCCGCCAACCAGTTAAACCTGACCCACAACCCAATCTTTCAAACAGTATAATAAATTTGTTCTTAATAACTTCATTCTGTGTTATTTTTCATATATTATCTTGTTTCACATTTAATGACTTTTTTAAAATTAATTATTTATTCTACCTCAAATAAAAATGGCTTGTCATGCACCTCAGGCCCAAAGGTCTCTGCTTGCCGAAAAATCGGGCTTTTGGAAAAATAAAATTGAAGAGCCCTGGAACGCAATTCTAAACACGGTAATTATTATCTTTTTTTTTTAACTAAAAAAAATCACAAATATTTCTACATAACTTTTAGAAAAGCTCTTACCTCTCCTGAATGTGGTCGGTGGGTTGTACCTGCTTACCCTCTCTGATATATTCTTAATATTAATTTGTTTCAGGCTAATGCCACGGCTACATTTACTTCCTGTCCCAAGTCAGCTCCTTGCGCAGTTTCCATGACGTCATCTAAAACCCAGCAATACTAACAGACTTGAACACATTTTCTCCATGATTAGGGTTGGTCACATCCTTACACTTACCTTCTTCTAACGATAAATCCAGATGTGTTGTACTTTGTCGGTCATGTTAACTGTAACATCTCCCATTTCAACCAGTTTGTTTAGGGAAACCCTGCTAAGCGTGACCAGCTCTTCAATTATTTGCCTCATTTATTTTAATTGGATGTTAGAGAAGAGAAATGCACGTTTTTACCAAATGTTCCAAATACTCAGTCAAAACTTTGAAATGAGTCTTTGTAATAAATGCCACCTTCAGTCTGGTGTTCATTTTCTTTTTTTTGATAAAGTTGTCAACCTGGCTTCATACTTTGGATCCTGCAATTTGGTGTAATATGAGAATAATGTGGATTTACAAAGGCTGTCAGCGTCAAAAGATTAAGAGAGAGAAGTGAGCTGACAGCCCTGTGAAGTAAAACAAAAGAAGATGAGCAAAAATCAAAGAGAAATTGCATTGTCTGTTTTGAGCCGGTGTCGTTTAAGGCAAATATAGACATGAAAAAGGTGTAGATGTTTGCAAAGAGTGCCTTGGGATTTAGAAATACAGATGGATGTAGGTAACTTTCTGGTGAAGGTTCAAGCCAGTTGTTTCCATAGAGATCCATATACTTTGATTGAAATGTTTTGGCGATTACTGAATGAATACTGTAGTTGAACATCACTAGTGTAGTAGTTCTTAAGATCGGTCTAAAAATAAGGTCTTAGAACTTGAGTGACTTGGTCTTGGACTTGGTCTAGTCTTGGTTTTGAGCAGGCTTGGACTGGTCTTTTCTTGGTTTGGATGGGGCTTGGACTCAGCCTTGTGACCCTATGCTACAAAGCTAGATTTAGGGTTTAGTGAGGTAAGTTCTAGGCTAAACCTGACGGTCCTATCAGGCTTGTCTCTATGGTAACATGCGGCAGACTCATAACCTGCCTGGACCTCATAACTGTTTTGAGGACGCTTGGACTGGATCTTATCTTGGCCTCGAGGGAGCTTGGGCTTGGAGTGTTGTCATGGACTTGGCGTCTGCTCTTGACCAGGATAAGTTCCCGAATAAGTCACAAGAAGACGAGTCACAGATCAATCAGAGATGAGAATTCAGGTGTTTGTGAAGAGAGACTTCACTTGAAGCTGCAGCTTGTTTTCTTTGAATGAGATTTTATATGATAACTATATTTTGTTTCATTATTGACATTTCAGGAGGTTTGAAGTCCGAAACTTGGTTGTTCTGATTGGTCCGTTTGCGCTAACCCTGCCCCCTGCTTTCTGGCTTCATTGAGAAAATCCAAGGTTAACATATCGATTTGTGAATCTGTTTCGTAGTAGAGGCTCATGTCTGGGTTTGTCTGCCCGGGTAAGAGAAACTTAGCCAGATAAGTTCAGCGACGTTCGTAGTGTAGGATTCTGGTCTTGTCTTGGTCTTGACGGAGCTTGGTCTCAGTCTTGTCTTGGTCTCAAGGAAGCTCACGCTCCGTCCGAATTCATCAAATTGTCCCATAGCTCCTAGCTCCTTAAGTCCAAACCGGATGCACGTGACCACACGCCATATTAAGAGCTGTCCGGATTGTCAGTTCAATTAGGAAGGAGCTAGGAGAAGGAACCTGTATGCTTCCTATCATAGCTCCTTTAGCATAGGAACCATAGAAGCTCCTAACGGCAGTAAGGAGCTATGAGACATCCCACAATGCACTGCACAGATCGCTCCAAAAATGAAGGAATATTTATGACAATATATGATCTGTGAATGAAGAGTTTGTAATGAATGAAAAGTTTTACTGCCTCAGACTTTAAACACACAATACATAAAACAAACTTTACAAACTTTGAAAATATAAGGTTTTAGTGCCACATTGCCTTCACTAAATGTATTACCACATCACTTAACACTATTTACGTGTGAAGAAGTGAATCTTACGCCGGGGCACAGGCTCATTTGCATAAAGTCCGCTACAGCTGGGGAGAAGGGAGAAGGGGAGACGCGCTGCTGCTGCAGAGCAATACTGGAATATATTTGTCTTTTCTCACACAGACTGCTGATGGTGAGTCTGTTATATTTATTCTGTCCTGTCCTGTGCATATGTAGGCCTACTGTTTGTGCTGAAACGTGTTGTTGAAACTTCGTGTTTAAACTTTTTACAAAGATGGCTCAGTCTGAGGTTTATTGCAGTATTTTTATTAAACAGCAGCAGATTCATGAACAAATGCGTTGTTTCTGTAACTCTCGTGTCATTCAAATCAGCGCATTAGGTCCGTGTTTTGTAGTCCGCTGGTGGATGTTGTAGTTTTTCATAAACAGCTGTAGAGTCACGTCATTTCCCTCGTTGTTTCCCGCCGCTGGTTAGGACGTTCGGATTCACCAAACGGAGCTAAGGGCTCTTCTCTCAGCTGTCTAGTGCTCTTACTGTTGACCTCCTGACGACCTCCACCGATAAGGAGCTAGAGGCTAGGAACCAGGAGCTAGGGGCTATAAATTAGGTTATTCGGAACCAGGGTTAGACTCTGTCTTGTCTTTGTTCTCAAGGCTTGGACTCGGTCTTGTCTTGATCTCGAGGAGATTGGACTCAGTCTTGTCTTGGTCTTGAAGGATCTTGGACTCAGTTCTGTCTTGGTCTTGAAGAATCTTGGACTCAGTCTTGTCTTGGTCTTGAAGGATCTTGGACTCGGTCTTGTCTTGATCTCGAGGGAGCTTGGACTCGGTCTTGTCTTGGTCTTGAAGGATCTTGGACTCGTTCTTGTCTTGGTCTCGTGAGCGCCAAGACCACTGAGGACCAAGACAGAAAGAAGACCAAGACCCCTGACGCCCAAGACTGAGGTCCATCAAGACCACCTTTGTCATTTATACAATTATCAGTGTCTACATGTGCATGTGAAGTTTAGCTGAGCATGGTGGTCATGAAATGTGGTCACGGTGTCCAAGACCAAACGAAGTCCGAAGACCGACCCAAATATCCTCAAGTACCACTGCACTTGTGACCAGACTGATAAAGAGCTGTATTCAGAGAGGTATCATCCAGAATTTACCAAAGCAAATTAGTGGAATCTGTCTCAACACTTTCTTTTTGGTTTAGATGAACCTGAAAAACTGTGTTCATCCAAATTCATTTAGACTCAAAGCAATGATATCTTCGACTTGTTTAGGTCACAAAAGCAGAAAAATACAGACAGATCTGTAATTATACTGTCTGTATTTCCATCTTTTCAGAGTATTCAAAGCTCGATGCACTCTCCATTCAAGGCTAAAAACTGCTAATGGCCACCCATTGTAGTGTCTCTTTTATTTATGTCCGTCGTCTGCTTCTTACTTGTGATCAAATGAAATGTATGTATTTTCTTGCATTCATCAATACATAGCAATAGATCCTCCTACACAGATACATTTTGTGAAGGATGCATCAGTCTTCAACAGCAGATCTGGCGTTTTTTTTCTCTGTCCGTTTTTTCTGTTTTATTGGTGTAAATTGGCTTTGACTATAGGACTTTAACACAATAAACGTATAAAGCGCATCGGTGACAGGTTTCTGAGGTGAAATAATAATACATGATCATAACTGCCATTTTGATTCTAATAGACAATTTATTAGAATAATGCCGGCAACATTTAGTCAGAGCTGATTTCAGTCAAGTAATTACAGAAGCACTTTTCAGAAAATGTAAACTCTGGTTTCTTTTCTTATAATAGTTATAATAGATTTCAACATAATAAGTGCTTTCAGAAAGAACAAGAAAAAGGAGAATATATAGGAATAAAGTTTGCACCAATAATTATGCACTTGAAAATGAGAGGTTAAAGGTGACAAATCAGCCTACATGTTCTGCAAGAGACAGAATTAAATGCAATTATCAGTTGTTTTTACTTCACAAGCTTTTACTTGAGCATTATAAGCCTCGCCCACATGAGAACACATTAGTTTCTGTGTTTTTGTTCCTGTTCTTACGTTGCTTTCTCATCAAAAACACAGCTGGAGTTATGTGTGTCAGATACTGTTCTTTCCTCATGGTTTGGATTGTTGAAGATCTGTGATGTGATAGATACTATTGGGACCATCTGTGTTTGCATCTTAAATCTTTAGATTCTGTACTCTCTCTGCTCCCTCCATCCTCACAAGACATTTAACACAACACTTACACAACCATCTGCCCAATGCTCCTCCTCCCAAACCTCATCCTTTTTAAATGTCAGTCTGTGTCAGAGCAAAGAGAGAGTGGTAGTAGTCATGAAACTGCAGGGGACTGGGAAAAGAGTGACATCTTAAACTCCATAAATGAGGCTGTTTAAACACTTGTGTTCGCTGCATTGAATCCTTTGGTCATAGACAACCTCCTATAAACGAGGAAAAACTGTTTTATCCGTCGCTATGAATGTTAAAGTGCTGGATGCCGGTTGGTGACGTCATTATGCTCTGTCCAACTTCGACAGGTGACCGCCCACTTCAAGGTTCAACAATCTGGGCCTTCGATGTTACATCCCCATAGGAGTTTAGAAACCAAATTATATCATAAGTTTGAAATCGTCTTCAGGACTAATCAGCTCTGTAGTGAGTCATGAGTAAGACCTACATTTTTGTGTAAATACCATTTGTGTACGAAGTTATTAAGACATTTTGCAGAATTATAGTTATAAATTAAGTTATAGATGTGCTTTTTAGACCGAAACAACTGCGCTGTGAATCTGAGTTAGCACATAGCTGGCTAGCCGCCGACATGTCTTTAAACTCTTAATATTTGAATTTTTCCAAAAGTCTATGGCACTTTACAAAGGGGAATTTACTTCTGGAACCAGGACGATCTTCCACTGTTGAGCTCCATTGGAGTCAGTGCCAAGTTCTATGTGAACATGTCCAGAAGCTGCTGCGCAAGCGCTTAGTCTCTGACTACAGCAACATACGAGGACAAATAACATAGAATATGCTATAACACGGTTTCTTCCCATATCCCAAAAAGATTTTCCAGGACATTCCCAAGGGGGACTTTAGGTAATCACAATATCTACTTATACAAGTAACAGCCACAAAGGGCCATAGCCATAAAAGATGGACACCAAAAAGTCTGGGGGTCCTCCTCAAGGAAATTTAACCCTAAATGATGATGATTTCCTGCATTTTGATACATTTTTGGCAGTCTGACCACGTGGACAATATTAGTTGATTAAAAATTAAGATTTTGGTTAAGGTTTTATTACACTATGTTACAGTGAAGAAAAGTACCAGCTCATAGGTCCATGTTACAACCAAACTTTGAGGAGGACATCACCATATTGCTCAACATGTATTAGAATAAGAATATATTCTGTGCATTCATTTATGATAATCAGATTCCAGGACATTTGATTTTTCTCATTTTCTATGAGTTTTCTATGAGTGAAAATTTTCCTTCTCCAGGACATGGGAACCCTATATATTTACTTTTTAAATATGTGTTGTGTTTTTGTTTTTAGTTAATAATGATTTTTCATGTGCATGTAAAAAAAACTCAACAGTTTTGAACTTGATAATTGTATTTTTCTGTCTTGGTAAGTGTACACAGTGTGCTCACCTGGTCATGTGGAGAAGCGTGTGGAGAGCTGTGTGTGCGTGATCTTTGTGAGGCCTGAGTTCATTTGTGCAGAGGCAGGGTCTGTGTCCGGAGCTGGTCTGACGGCGGTGGTCTGGATCAGGTGTAAAAATGAGCCGTGTTCTCTTGTTCTCTCTAATCACACTGAGCTGCTTTGAGTCACTGTGCCCTCCAACCATCAGCTCCAACACTCTCCACCAAAGATCTGTACACTATATGTGCTAACTCCGAGTCACAGTTTTGGCTTGATATTTGTCAGCATGTTGGGCCATTGAATGATTTTTAAATAGTACCAAATGTGGTCCGCCAATAAAGTGCAATCAGTTACCTACGTTTATTTACTCTTTTTTTTTTTAACACATAAGGGAACTAAATAATTAAAATAATATAAAAAATTATTGTGGATTGAATCTAAAGGAAAGAGGCCTGAAATTTTGCTTTTGCAGTTTATCTTTGCCATTAAATTAGGCCGTAAAAAACAATACGTCTGAAACACAACTCAAATGACCATATTGTGGCCTGATTTTGCTTTCCGAGAGTTTGGAAGAATAAATCATGCACGGAATCAGCCATTTGTGAACATTTAATTAACCTGCATCCAGATGGATTATCTTGCGATATTTGTGAATTCACAAACTCGAGGTAATCCGTCTGGCCTTTCACCAGCTCGATTGGTTTGGAGTCCGACACAGTGGGTTAATGGCCCAATCCCATTGCAGCAGGCGGGTTAAGGAGAGTTTGTTACAACAACGACAAGAAGTACTGCTTGAATCAAACAAAACAAAGGTTGCGGCTCCCGTGTTTTATGGCCCCCGTCTATGGAACAGTCTGCCGGAGGACCTCAGGGCCCCAGAGAACATTCAGGTTTTTAAAAGCAGGCTCAAGACCCATCTTTTTAGCTCAGCTTTTAATTAGTATCCATTGTTTTGCATGCATGTATTTATTTAGTTATTTATTAATTTTTAATGATTTATTTATTACTAGTGTTAGATTTTAGTATTTTTAAGATTATTTTAAGTATATTTAGTTCTTAGTTTGCTTGTATTTACCTTTTTATTTATTCAAATGTTTTTATCACTTTTAGGGTCTCCAGTGTTTCCTCTGAGGAGCCTCTGCACCAGGAGCTGTGGTCGGCTGTGGCTGCTGGGCTCTGGCTCATGGGCCCTGGAGGTTTGGTCTTGACCTCATCTCTTCTCTGGGCCCTGGGCTGGTGTCCTGTGGCTGCAGACGACTCTGCTCCTGGTGCAGACAGCTCCTCTGATGATGTTTTCCTTGGTCCATCTGTACCCAACCTAATACGTATATGTGAATGTATTTTAGTGTTTGGGAGTGCGTGCGTGTGTGTGTGTGTGTGTGTGTGCGTAGGGAAGGGGGTGGGGGTATGGTGGGAGGAGGGGTGGAGGGTATGTACACGTATGTGGGTTTTCTCGGGGGTGGGGGCATGCGGGATTGTTTTTAATGCACTGTAAAGCACTTTGTGTTGCATTTCATGTATGAAAAGCGCTTCATAAATAAAGTTTGATTTGATTTGAATGTATGTTTTTCTGCTGGATTGGATGCTGTTTTAGCAGAAATACAGAAGAACAGAGAGGTGTGTGTGAGACTTGTTCTATCCCACTCAAACATTGAATACACAATTACTATTCATTCCTGTGATTGGCTAAGCACAAATAAGGTCAGCCACACAACCAATCAGCTTGTTGTATTTCATTAAACGTCCACCTTTTCCCAAACGCTGCAGCAAGTCCAGTTCCAGATGGAGACTGTGGAAGAACTCAAATCAGAGTTCAACACTGATCCATCTGAAGTGAGCAGGTTATCTTATCTCATTGAAATGTTTTTCTGATTAAGTTAAATATATTTGACTCTAAAGCCCTGTACATATACCGCTCCATCTGAACAATCTGATCTGCAGACAAAAGTGAAAACATGTTGTACTCCAATTAATGTAAAGCTTTTGTACATGACAGAAGCTCATTCTCTCATGTCATTGTGATACACACCTGAAAATCATTTTGGTTTAACTTTGGTTCACTTGGTTTAGATGCACCGATGCACTTTTTTATCAAAACGGCGTCTGTCAGCTCGTGGAAATGGCCTGGCTCTCTTCTGTCTTAGATCATTTGTAAGTCTGCAAAAATCCTCCATATTCTGTAAAGATAAAGTTTGATTGTCCCGGCTGCCTCAATGAAAATCAAACCAAATATTAGGCCAATCGTGTGGACTTTTGAGCTCTAAATATCCCAGCGTTGACCTCTCACTTGTCCGTTAACATCAGAATGAGCTGTGCCGGTCAGAACTGGTCGTGTTTTGTGCAGAGGCAGATGTTTTGAAGTCTGTGCCGATCTGCAGGACATGTTCTCTGTGGCCAGATTTGATGCCATTATGTGATAGGTGAGCTGTCGTTTTATCACAGACTGAGAGGAACGAACTGGACAAGCTGAAGAGTGAAGAGGAGCGCTGGGCTGGAATACTAAAAACAACTTCAAACAAATGGACGAGAGAAAAAAAAAAAAAATCAGGTATATAGCGCCAAAATGCAAACAAACAGAAACATGTGAACTTTTTCCATTAGTCCAGGCTTTGCTCATTTACCTAATGCATTCTGAGCATCTGGATGGTTCACTACGTGTTTTGGAGCTTTTCTCTACTTTCACAAGCCAGTCTAAGTGGAGCTATGTTGGCATGTTAGCGCTATTAGCCAAGGGTTTTTAGGAAACAGTTTATTAACAGATGTAGATGGGACACTTCAATGTAACTTTCACCCTTCAGCAAAACTGATTATGTCTTAGCGCATTTTAGACGCCGATCAATTTATCAGATGGCCGATTAAATCTAGTTCGTAATCTGCAAAAAATGTAGACGATTGGCGCAGAAGAATTTCACTATTGCAAAGAGAGAGAAGGCTGTTAACTTTTCAGTGCAGCTACAGCTACATTCTGCCGGCAGAGTGCACCGACAGGTCATGAACCCTCGCCAGATCAGAGGAGTCAGTTACATCTTCACTCCGTTGAGGTTGCTTGGTTGATGCAGTTATTCATGTGGGATAATATTTTCCTTGGGACCTATGTAAACGTCTTTACAGGCATTCGTTTAGACTGAAATACAC
This sequence comes from Mugilogobius chulae, assembly GCA_038363315.1. NCBI lineage: Eukaryota > Metazoa > Chordata > Actinopteri > Gobiiformes > Gobiidae > Mugilogobius > Mugilogobius chulae. The sequence goes on along the minus strand of CM076406.1, from coordinate 18,712,463 downwards.
TATTAAATAATACTTTTCCCACTTCAATCCAAAGTCATATGTGCGTAATTGTACCGTAGCAAACTCACTACTTATGAGCAAACTAGTTAGTGGCACGTTTGCTAAACAACTTTATCGTCATTAATCTCCAAAATGTCTTTGTTTAAAATTTTAAATGAGCAAAGAGTGTTGTGTGTGCAATGAAACATGTTGCCTACAGAGCGTGCTGAGATGCTTTTCAAATACATGGGGGGGTCAACTTTTATTATTGATAATATTTTTAACAAATCGGCAGGAAGTCAGCATCGGCCCCCCCAAAAAACGTAATCAGTCTGGCCCTAGTGCACTTATTTAATCAGTGATTTTAATAAAGAATGATTCTTTCCACAAGCTTCTGTTCCAGTCACAACTGCCCTGGGCAGAGCGTCTGGCTGCAGACATTTACCACTTTCAACATTGGTACAGGTCATATGCCCTTAGTCACCTGTCACACAGTGTTATACTAGCAAATATTTGTATGTATTAATCAACATTTACTTCTGTAATATGGCTTTAGGAAAGTTGTCAAATATCATATGAGCATCAAACCAAATACTTCTGCTTTACAGTGGGATGTGAGAAGTCTGTAGGCAGACGCCTTCTGCCCAGGGACAGACTGATAAAAACAAGACTACCAACCCGTGGATATAATGTCTTGCTCAACAATTTGTTATAGCCACCCCAATCTAGCAGCAGCTGTTACCAACCAGCCCTGTCCTGCTCTGATGAGCTTATGCATTGGCAAAACGATATAATCATTTCTGGTAATGATTTACAGCATGACTGCTGAACAAATTGACTGCAACTTTATTGTCCAGTCACAGCTCTCTTGTGTAACTAGCCAACTGAAAATAAACTTAACATTACTTATTTATTTTCTCATTTTTGCAGAACTTTAGGATTGAAGTAAGGCAGCAAAAACATGCGTTAGCACATTTTAAATGCCCCAAAATACATTTGTAACCATCATTACGAAGACTTACAATGATATTTAACAAGGTCAAAATGTTACTTAGCTTTAAAAAATCTGTACCCACTACTGAGAACATTACACATGAGTATTACTAATGACGTGCAAAGGCTCAGAATGGCATGACTAGCTCCTGTTAACAGGCTTCAATAACAAACCAGTCCTTCGTGCCTATCTTCACCACAGTCTGAGCATGTGAACCAGCACAGCCATAAAAACAGCACTAAACCCAGAGCAACGGCAGGCTCACGGGAGCTCTGGAATGTTTAGGTGATGACCACTTCTTAGGCTACATCGTGCAAAATTTAGACTTGAACAGAAGCTTTTTGTTTTGTTTTTTCATCCTTTGTTTCCCAGACTTTTATCTGAGCCTGGGAATAAATATGAATCCCCCACATGTTTATAGAAATGGCAAAACTCCACTGAAACATCCAGAAACTTTTTTTTTTGCTGAGGTTGTTCTAATGATTGCCTTTGAAACGGACTAAATCCAAGATGAATAAATGTTTGTTTTCCTCATTTATGTGCTTAGCTCGAAGAAAAACCCTGAGAACAATACATCTCCTCTTTCTTTTGTCTTCTTAAGCGACAGATCCTCACTATGTCTCTGTTTGCGAAATATTAATCACCCTTACAATAGAACAATCCCATTTTCAACTATTGCAAAGATTGATAACTGCTTCTTAACGCGCTAATTCTTTTTCGACGGATACATTTAAAACCCCAGCAATCATTTCCACATGTTCCACTCAGTTAGAATTCCCAGGCAAAGAGAACTAATTCAGAATGTCACAACTGCTTTATTTTTTATTTGCGGAGAATGCCTGATACGACCCGGTCTTCTCGTGCATCTGGAGGCCTTGCGTGACGGCGATTAAAAAGGGTAAGTCGTTGTCTAAGAGGCGGCGGTTTGGGTCTCACGCTCTGCTCCGTGTTTACATGCGTTTGGCTCGGAGAAGTGTTCTGAACTCGGCCTGGCTGTGCCCTGCCTGGAACTGTTAAACTTTCATTTGGTCTAAATTTATAGGCCGAGCTAGCTGCGTTTGTGGGAACGTTTGAGCCGCGAGCGAGAGTCTGGGGATGGGAAGCTGTCAAACCAAAAGCCGTGGAGCATCAAATACTGTAGATGCTAATGTGGTTGTTTGAGGCGGAGGGTAATGTGCTGTCAGAGAAGCAGAGGAAATAGAAAGTTCATGTACTGCAGCGGGCAGATTCGATCTCATTCAGATTTTCAGAATGATTGGCTCAAGCTTTGGTATGATTTGTCTCTCATGATGGACAGATGGTTTCTCATACCAAAACAGGTCATGTTTGTTGGTTATTGCAACTGCTACAATATGCAAACGGAGTAGTCTAGCTCTAAAGATGTGTAACAAACCAATCTATAATGTGGTTATTTCTCCTAAGTAGTCTGATATGGCTGATTTTAAATTCTCTTGAACAAAAGAGGGGTCACCAGTCATCAAATCTGAAAACAACAAATATAAACGCTGGATTAAGGAGACCATTGTAGGGGTGTCCAAAAATATCGATTCGGCGATATATCGCAATACCCGATCCCATCGATACTAAAATTCCAATATCCATATTTTGATTACGTCATTCATATTAATGAGGATGCTTTGTATCCTTGATTTCAACTGAATTAAATTTCAATAGTGGTTCAAAATGTGCATATTCAGCCAGGACATTAGAGGGCAGCACTGTGTCTTTAAGAATCTAATGTTAACCCCTGGCACACAAATTATTTCATAACATTTTGTTTTTTTATGTGTACTTTAATAGTATAGATGGATAAAAACAGAAATGATTATCAAATAATTGCAATATATAATCGTTCGTGTCAGTATCGGGATTAATCGAATCGTGAGGTGTGTATCGTGATACGAATCGAATCGCCAGATTCATGGCAGTTTACACCCCTAGACCACAGAGATTAGAAAGCATTAACCATGTTGACTGAGCGTTCTTCCTGTCCCACACCTAGGACACCCTCCTCCAGAGAACACCAGGCGAAAGTCGATCAGACTGACCTCCAAGAAGTAGCTGATATACGACATGTCACCATCAAGCGGTGATGAAATATGGCCGCCGTTTTACGTCAATGGCTGGGCTCAGTGGCGCAATGTTGCGAATTAGCTAGCTTGAATTCAGCTAACCTACTTCCACGGAACATGCGCAGTTGCGCTTTCTTTCACACGGAAGTGCATCAGTAGCGCGGGGTCGCGTAACATGTGACCTACGCTGACCAATCAGAGCAAGCAGAGCTGTAGCCGGGGCTAAAGATTAAAAAGCTATTTTTAATGAAACTGGAGACTTTTGAACCGGGAGAAGATCATGATAAGAAACTAGGTAAGATTTGTCTCTAAGTCCAACATTTTTGAAATGCATAAGTGATCTGTGAGGTTTGCAGCAGCAGTTTGTGATTACATTGTGCTCTATGGAAAAAAAATACTTCCTGGACTGAGGGGATTTTCCTGCGGCAGTACCAATGGAGCGGTCACTACCTCAACTCGAGAAGATGTTAAGCTAGCAATATCCTATTCAGATATTTTAATAGATCCATAGTCACCACCCAGACCGGTGACTGTCCTGAATGTGGCTCGCTGATTTTGTGAATTCTATCAGCAATTAAAACTGTAATGCAAAATTGCTTGACGTCCCTAAACCTTTCATGATTTCGCCAAGTTCCTGCTGTGACTTGGGACAAAAGAGGCTTGAATCGGTCGTCTTGTTGCTTCTCTCTGCATGTGGATGTAGAGCTGCTGGGTGTGAGTGTGAGCCGAGTCCACGCAGTCATTAGTAGCTGCCCCCAACAGAGCCCATATGTCTTTGCAAAACTGACACATTTCAGTTTTAGAACAACTCTGATATAAGTAATGACAGTTGAATCTTTACTGTGGCTTCAGTTTCTCTTTGGATGTTGCAGCAGAAAGAGTCAGGCATCCATCTTTCACAGTCTGAGTGAGTCTCCTGGATGTTTGCGTGGGTGAAATCTGGGGCAGCAGGTCCCTATTCTCTTTCAAGAGCCACATCATCTTTGTTCCTCTGGCTTTTAAAGAGTACAATGCTTTTTTTATGTATTAATGCACACTTCTACCAAGCTATATTATTGCTGGGTTTCAGATGATGTCATGGAAACTGTGCAGGGAGCTGATGGGGACAAGAAGTAAACACAGCCGCAGCATCTCATGTATTTTTCCTATATAAACGATATTCATCTATGTGAAACACTGTTTAACGTGTCTGTTCTGGAGTGTTACTTGAATTCAGAAGGTCATGGGTGTAAGAAGACACACCAGGAGAGGGGCAGCTCTTCAGGACGAACGTTTAGTACATCTAAAATTCATACAGATTTGCCTAAAAACAGCCAATGCAAGATTTAACTGTACGTGACTATACTATTACTATTGTAGCCAAGGCTGATGGAAGCAAGGCTGCCATTTTGCACCTTTGACCCTTCTGATCACCACCAACCAGCAGTGTTGGGTAAGTTACTTTAAAATTGTAATACATTATATATTACTAGTTACAGGGAGACAAATGTAATACATTTGTATTATAATATTACTGTCTCAAAAATGTTACACTCTGAGTCACTTTGAGTTACTTTGACCTAATCACACATTTGTTAAGACACTGTTCAAGACTAGTCCTGTTACTTTTACCCTTGATTACTGGTTAATTTATGGAAATGTGATGTCACAACACATTTTTCTCCTAATATTTGATTCGCCTTCAAGCAAATAGACAGTATTTTAGTGGTGTTTTGGTCCTGAAGTGTCGTTGCAGAGTGCACGGTGTTAAGCTTGTCTAAACACCGTTTAAACATTTGGAGCATTGAAAACATTTGAAAAGTTTATGTTGTGAAACTAGAGAGAAATACCTTCAAAATGAGACCTTTGTTAAAGCTGTAGGTGCCGTGTCCGCGGAGCACGAGCAGCTTGAAGTGGCAAAAACACATTGACGCTCTACCCGCTGCAGTTTAGCTGAGCAGCCACATCGCCACTCGCACGGGGAGAGAGGGCGAGTCCAATCCAGCTCTAGTAATACATCCATGACTTCAGTTTGCCCAAATTCTGTGCACTCTACGGCTGTGCTAACCAATCTCATAGCGAGAAAAACATTTGACAGCCATTTAGGCAGGATCCACTTTGGATCCAAAGTGTTTGACAAAACCAGAAAAGAAAGTCTTTTGAAGGTTTTCATCTTGCTCAGTGTAGTATGACGACTGCAGCACAGATCTCTTGATGAAGTATCTATTCAGATGGAAATTAGTCCACAATGTCTTGTCTATGTCTAAGATGCACAGTTTGTTCACGAGAACTCATGTGATGTTCTTGAACGATCCGATTATTTTGAACGACTCCTCACTGAGAACAATGAGAATCGAGTCACGGATGTAAATGCTTCATTTCCTCAAAGGGAAGGAAACAGCAACAAGAAACTCACTCAAATGTGTGAGTACAGAGAACTCCTGGTATCACCTCAGATACAGTGCATTAACAAGTACGCACACATCATGTACTGCCGCTGTCTTTGGACTCGCAGGTCGGGATGACAGATTTTACTTCACAGTGGCAGGTTGTGGTGGCGATGATAAAAGTCTAACAGTTCTCATATTAACGCAGATAACTTTACATTTAGACATGTTTAAGTGTGTGTCTTTATTCAGCTCATTTCTCCATGAATATGAGTCGTATTGTCATAAAACACACATTTTTAAACCTTGAATTTGTTTTCTGCCTACCTGGGCTGCACTGCCGGATGTGAAGAGGGATAGTCTGTTGTTGTTGTTATCCTTGGGGCTACATGCCGTTAGCATACTGGCACGTCTTGCTCCAAACAGCTGTAAAAAAAAGCTCAAAACACAACACGGTGAACACTTCAGAGGCTCAGAATGCCTTAGGTAAGTTCATTTTTGAGTATAGCACCTTTATGTCTACCTTTGCAGAATGAGTCAAATACAGAGGATATAGTTCACCGTAGAGACAGTAGAGTACGTCTTACCCTTAGTCTGAGGAGGATTTGGAGGTTCCTCTCATACGTCTCTTCTGTGACACACTTACCTTAATCATGCCCTCAGTCTGTTTACCTTCTCAGGACGTGTTTGGGACTTTGATTTCCTCCTGAGAGACTTCCACTGTTTACGCCCTAATGAAGGCCCTCGGACACAGAAAGTGGAGCAGTGTGCAAGTGCCGAGTGATGCTTTTCTAACACTGCCACTCAAACAGCAGGATTATTATTGTGATTATGGAAACCGTACGTCTGCTGGAGCTGAGAAATGCCACTCTGTGTCAGTACTACCAAACAATAAGAAAGATGTGTGACGAGAACTGAGTTATAATGTGTGTTACTCAGCATGTGACCAAATACAGTTTACAGCAGGGGAGGGCAATTCTTTTAGACAAGGATCATTTTCAAATCCCAAGAGGAGGGCCAGACTGCGGACATTGGTTTATTATAGCAAACACATTTCTACAACAGAGTATATAAAAAAAGGGCTACAAGAATAAACCGCTAACATTATGAGATAAAGCAAAAGAAAAAGTTCTTATTTTACGAGAAAATTGTGACCAATAAAAAAAAATTTGGGGCGTGAAATTTTTGTTGGGGTTAAAATTCAAAGAGATTAAGATTAGTGATGTAACGATACGCTAAAATCAAATTCGGTTCGGTTTTCAGTTTTAAAAGTTGTAGGTTCTGTTTTTTTCGGTACACTTTCAGTTCAGGTTTTATTTTAAAAAGGGACAATAAATATTTGTACATTTCACTATAAAAGATATATTCTTCTATTAATATTAAATTAACACTGATGTCCCGCAACAGGAATATATCAAAGAAACTAAATCTTGAGCTTGTATTTATTTATAAAATGTTCTCCCTGAATTTGTAAAATTTTTCTTCGTGTATTTGCTCAGTGCGTGATTCAACTTACGTATGTGAAGGCGTGACACATGACATGTAGGCACAGCATTTGTGCATCGCTGCAACAGAAAGAAGCTCAGAGAAGCAAGTCTTTGGGACAGTTCTGTTTGATCCACACATATACTCAACAAAAATATAAACGCAACACTTTTGTTTTGCTCCCATTTTTCATGAGATGGACTTAAAGATCTAAAATTCATTCCAGATACACAATTTCTCTCAAACACTGTTCACAAATCTGTCTAAATGTGTGATAGTGAGCACTTCTGCTTTGCTGAGATAATCCATCCCACCTCATAGGCCTTTTATTGTGGGCAGTATAAGGTACACCTGTGCACTAATCATGATGTCAGATCAACATCTTGATGTGGCACACCTGTGAGGTGGGATGGATTATCTCAGCAAAGCAGAAGTGCTCACTATCACACATTTAGACAGATTTGTGAACAATGTTTGAGAGAAATGGTAATATTGTGTATCTGGAATGAATTTTAGATCTTCAAGTCCATCTCATGAAAAATGGGAGCAAAAACAAAAGTGTTGCGTTTATATTTTTGTTGAGTTATATCTATCGAGTGGACATGTGAATGTAGAGATTCACTTTTTTCACAAGGAGTGTTGTTTGTGCAGGAATTTACTCACAGAAATCAGACAGCGGTGAGTCCAAGTGTGTTTACGAGCGCGGAGTCGTGTAAAACCATCACAAGTATTCACACAGAACCGAGTGAATAATACCCAAGGAAGACATTTTTAAAACCTCCAAACATAAGCTAGCGCCACATCGTTAAGAGTGTTCATGTAGAAACATGCCGCGTGTGAACATTAGTTCCGCCAATTCACATTTGGCGGAACTAATGTGCACCAAACCGAACGTGCTGTACCAAAACTATTCACTACGACTATGTGTACTGTTAATTAAGAGATGGAAATTGTAACTGTGTGACAAAAAGTTAAAGTATCAGAGTTTTAGGAAATATCTGTAAGTGAGAAGAATGGTACCTGAATGAAATACATCGAGCTGGTTGGGTGTGCGGCCGACCTTATTTGTGCCGAACCAATCACAGCAGCGAATCATCATTGTTTGATAGAAAAAGTGTCACACACACCTCTCTGCTCTTCTTTCAAAAAGAAAATACTCTATATTTCTGCTAAAACAGAATCAAACGTGAATCAAACATCCACAGGAGCTGCCATCTGATTGACTGACATCCTGCTGTCATTGCAACCAAACCCCTCCACCCTGGGTCGGACTCCAAACCAGTCAGGCTGCTGGAAGGCCAGATGAGTTCTCGACTTTATGAACATCTGGCTGACCAAGTTCGAAGAATATACTTGAATGAGTCAGACATTGTCCCTTGTTTTGTTAAAATGTGCTACTTTTTATTTTTTTCACTTTTTTCTCAGTAAAATAAAACTTTTTTTTTTCTCGCACTCTCACTAGATGAGTTTATTCTGGTTAAATTATTGCTTTTTTCCATTCTTATACTAATCAGGGCTTAAAGTTCTCAGTCACTGTGATGGATTTCAGTCAATTAAAAAATATAGGAACATTTTCATTAGTGATGTTTTTATCTGATACAGTGGCAACTGTATCTCACATGGCCCGTCAAGCGTTCTGTCGATTTATTCATATTAAAAAGTGGATTCTTTGTCCAAATCCGGCAAGGTAATACTAGTAACATATCACATACCATGGCCAAGAACTGCACCTGTAAAAAAGCTTTAGAAATTCCTCTAAAATCCACCAAAATGCAGGATGCAATTACTTCTGTTTTCAGCTAAAGTTTCTGGGGAAGAACACCCCTTTTATGCAAGAGTTTAGCCTGTATACATTTCTCATCTCAACTCAAAATTTCTTATCACAAGTTTCTTCTTATCACATCGATCTCAATTATCATACCTTAGCTGTAAATGTATTATCACTAAGATCAGACCTAGTTCCTTAAAACATAGATGTCACTGTGGGATAGAAGACGTTATGCTCACATTGTCAAAAAGTTGTGTGAAGGATGGAGCAAGAAATCCGAGGCTCTCTGTAGTAGAAGGATGTATAAAAGTCCTTTATTAAACCATGGACTGGCCTATGTGTTTCGACACCTAGGTGTCTTCGTCAGGGCTTAGTTAAAAGCTGAAGCAGGTGACCCGCGTTTAAAGTGATGAGAGTCATGTGACAATGATCAGCTGACCATGAAACGTACACATAATACATTGTTTGCAATATACATCCAAAGAAAACATGACATTATTACCAACTGTAACACTACTGTATGCAGAGAGGAATACAGAGCAGTAATGGGAACTGATATAGATGTCACTGTATTATTAAGATTAAAATGCAAATGAAATGTTAACGAAAAGTGAAACATTTTCGCTCAAATGATTTTTTTTTTTGCTTTAACCCCTGTACTAGATATAAAGTTATTCTCATAACATCATGAGTTTAATAGTGAAATGTCACAAGTTTTATCTCGTTTTTACTTGTCCCTGATCGTTCGTCATATATTTCTGTTTCTCAAAAACGTGCCAGGGCCAGATTAAAACAGGCAGAGGACCGCATTTAGCCCCCAGGCCGATTCACATGCTGCACGAGTGTGAGCACATGTAAAACACTCCATCATGTGAGACGAATGATCATTATTTCTGTGGCTTGTCTTGTTTTCACGTGTCTAAGAATCACAAAACATCTTTAACTATAGTGTGCAGCCGTCTTAAGGAGGAAAACTGTTGATTCCTATTGAGTATTGATAGATTACCTAAAAATCTGATGTGACACCGTTCATTATTTTGGATCACTGAGCAAAGTTGAAACTATATTCAGCTGAAAGAGTGAAAGTGTGCAAAAGAAGAATCCGTCAGAAGTGAGTCGTGAGACGTGAATACTAAGACAGTGTTTGAAGTGTGGACGTGTACGTTCTCGGCTCCATCCGCTGCAGACCACTGAGACCAGAGGCTTCTGCTCGATCAGCACTGGCTCTTTCTCATGCAAACTCCCAAACAAAGTGTAGCAGGGCTTTACACAGACTCCTGCATTCACCTCACAACAGTTCTACAGCCATAAACAGGCTCTCATGCAGCTGGAAGGTAATGTTAAAGAACAAACATGTTTTCTCCGCTGAAAATGTTTGTGAAAAGGTGGGATGTTTAATGAAATAATTTGAGCTGATTAGGTGACGTGTCAACGAGCAATCTCAGCGACGAATCGCAATGATGTATCCAACAAGTCTTACTTTTCTTTTAAAGTATTTCTGCTAAAACAGAATCACACAGAGCAAAATTATATTATATTATCTGTAATATGCAGCAAAAAGCATACGATCTGTCCAAAGTTTTCTTGCAATGAAATTATGTGAAATATAATGTAATGTGACACAATATTATTCTGGATATACAGTAAATGTGTTATATTAGCTTTATACAGCTCTATTGCCATATTTGAATTTAACACAGAGGGACCTATATTTTAAAATACGGCCCTCGACCAACTCTGACTCTGATCGATTTGGCCCCAGCACCATTTGAGTTTGACACCCGCGCTCTAAATCAATCATGCTGGTGGAAGACCAAATTTCTCTTGAGTTTGTGAAATCACAAATATCATGAGTATCCATTTGGTTTGCCAGCTTAAAAACATGCATGTGTGGTATACTGAGGACATTTAAGTGGTTCTAAGGGTTTGGTTAGGATTTATTATGGTTGATTATTTAACATTAACTGTTAAATATTTGGTACATTAAGCACATTAGGCACTCATGTGAGTCCCAACCTGCATCGAACTCATACTCAGTGTACTTCAGGGGTAAATGTGAGGAAATGCAAATAAATGCCCTGACAATCGTGCCACTTGCAGACAAACTATATTGTCTCTACTACCTGGAGATGCAGAGTGATGGGTCACAACACAGGAGACCAGAAGCTGTACATGAGGTCAGAGGACAAGTGACAGCTGAATGAATGACCAGTCAGAGTAACTCTAGTCAGTGGCAGCGCCTGCCTGCAGGCTAGACTGCCTCACATGTTTAGGGTAATTGAGCATCAGCCAGTCAGGAACTGAATAACTAGCCCAGTCCAATTTAAACCAGTTCTCCAAAGTGCACGTAAACCCAGGCAGACTGATTAAGGAGCTATAAACCTGTTTGCGGAAAACCAATTGGCGCATGTGGCTTCGACCGATTGTAGTCTGATTTTAGACTCATGTAAACAGACAATCAGTCTGCAGCTGGACAAATGTAACTGAGCATGCTCACAACCTTTGCCCACCCTACATTACAGCAACAAAGTTACACACTTTTACAACAAGAAAACACACACAGCCACATATTTAACTCCATGTTTAACACAGTTTTACATGTCCAAGAAAAAAACAGACAATATTACAAACAGTTATTTATAATAAACAATATTGAGGGAAATCAACTAAATCAAGTCTAAATCATGAAGTAGTGAATCTGTAACAGATGTCCTGTTACAGATTCACTACTTCATGATTCTCCAGAGAAATCAGTTTACTCTCTTCATGTAAACTGAAGCAGAACTGGTCCAACCCTTTTGAGGGGAAAACCCAAATAGAGTCCGTCGTTTTAACCTAGTCTGATTTACCTGATCATGTAAACACACTGACTGTTAATGCCCCTAGTGAATGAATGAGGGAGAGAATGCAATGTATGTTTGTGTGTGTGTGGGAGCTAGTTTAGAAGGTGAAAGGAAGGAACATGCATTTTCACTTAAAGAAGTCAGCTTTAGGTTTCATTCTTTGACCATTCATCCAAGTCAGTTATCACACACTTTCTATGAAACACTATTGAGTTCACCATTTCAAAAGTTCGCCTATTATAAGAGTCACTTTTTTCACATTTTTATTTGTAATAATCCTGTGAATGTGCCTTTGTACTGTATTTTTAAATCTTATTCATGCAGATTCCAGCTGGAGGAGAGTGCACGTTGGCTTTTATGCATCTGAGTTGTATTGTGCATGCATCCTGGTCACTATAAGCACTTACTCAGATAAACTCCTATGCAAACACTTTATGCAAACGACCCCTGATGTTATGTTTTAAGATCAGACACTTTGAATACTTTGAGGACTCGCGCTGTACAAAGAGGAGCTGTACATGGAGAATCTTCTTTGATGCCAAAAGTTAGCTGGTGCAAGTTTTCTCTGCTTTTAAGTGGTGTCAGCGGCTCACCAGAGACCAGGACCCAAACCAGACCTCCTTAGTGAAATGGGCTCTCTCTCTTCTCTGTGTAGCTTTATTGATTTTGTAACTGCAGCATGAGCAGTCACATCTTCAAACTGACAATGAAAACAACAGATGACTGCCCTGTGACTGAAGCCCATGAACTGCAGACGTTTTTTTTAGATTTTGTCAGATTATTTTTTAATTAGGTTCATTAAAGGCAGTGTGTCTGATTTGATCTGGATTTAAGCGTCTTGGATAAGATTTATTTGCTTAAGTGATGTAGTATATTTCACTGGTTTCAAGACATTTTTAACAGGTTATAAGAGAATACGGCTTAAAACAAGAACAAAATTTGCCAATGGGGTAAGAACAGTTTTCTTAACACACGGTCAAATAATTTAGCTCGAAATAAGAAGTATTGTCTTGAAATCAGCTTGAAACAAGGGAAAGAATGTATGTCTCTACAATAAACAGAGCTTAAATGAGTCAAACTGATTGAAATTAGGTTTAAAATCCTAGAATCAAGCAACTTCAACTTGTCTTATAATTCGTTTTTTGCAGTAATGTCTTGCTGCAGTTTACATGTTTTACTTACTTACCTGAAGGTTTCTGTTTCTTGAACGGTACAACCTCTCACGTAGATGTTGGGGAGCCCACCACATTCCTTTAACCTTCACAAATAACTGAATATGAGGATCATGACCGGACCGGAGCTCGACTGGATGCAGTCTGAGCTCTGTGTAACCCTCAATTTATAGAGGAAAATTCGGTCGACATCACTTTCTGCTCTACTGCACATGCTCTATGCAGAAAGAGAAAGATCTTAACCTGACTCACCCCAGATGGATCTGTGTTGAACTACGATTTGAGTTATCCATCTGGAACTTGACTCGCTGAAAGCGTTCGGGAAAAGGTGGAGTGTTTAGTGAAATACTTCGAGCTGATTGGGTGTGAGCCTGCCTCATTTGTGCTTAGCCAATCACAGCAACAACTCGTAATGTTGTATCCAATGTCCACGTGAGATAGAACAAGTGTCACACATACGGCTCTTCTTTCAAAAGAAGTTACTCTGTATTTCTGCTAAAATCGCATCAAAAGCAGCAGAAACACGAACATCCACGAGAGCCGCCATGTTTGTTTAGCTTGAATCAGACTCGGTGCTAACAGCCTGTGTTAGCCCGCCCTGCTACAATGTGATTGGGCTTCAAAACCACACTGCTGTGACGTGAGTGGGCCCAAACACCGCTGGTTCACACAACCAACCCAATCGGGCGGCTGGAAGACCAGATGGTTTATCTTGAGTTGTAAATTCATATTTGCTAAAATTAATAATCTTGGGAAGTCCTCAGAGACGACTGTTGTTGTGATTTTGGGCTATACAAAAATAAATTGATTTGATTTGATTAAATTCACAAATATTGCAAGATTAACCATCTGGCTACCCGGGATAGAAAGATCTGCTTACGAGGGAAAACTTCTTTGAATAAACAACAAAACAGGATGAGAGCAGCTGTTTGGATCAGGTCTGAATCAGTCTGGATGTCTGTTTCCTGAAGCTTGAGACAGTGTTTTTCTCGACGTAATTTTACCTGAATGCAACTTTTAAGGGTCGTAGGATCAAATTCATTCATTCACAAATGTTGATTTAGCAGCAGAACCTTTGTTTTTACACAGTGATAAACTCTTGTAGTTACTGACAACGGAGCTTTTTCGACTTGTTTTTGACTGTTTGTGTCAATGAGCGACGGCTCTTTCTGCATAATGGGTACGCCCATGTTGATAAACAAAAAAATCACTATACCAAAGCAGCAGCAGTTTTCCATGTCAGTGGCACGCAGTGGCAGGCTGTGCATTTCTTGCCTAGGCCTTCAGTGGTGCTCCTTTTAAATATATTCACTTGTCAATAAGCAGCTGATAGTTATTAAACTATTCTGTTACACAGACACGCGATAAAGAGCAAAGCAGTATAGTATAGTCAGAATAAACGTATTTACACACACACCCCAAAAATATTTACTCACCAATAGTCTGAATTACTTGTACACCAAAAACGCAAATGGTCCTGAATCTGGAGCTGGTGGTAGTGGGCGCGCGGATCTTGCGCTGGATCCCGTCTCGTCCCTGAGGCACCCGGCGACACTTCCAGTGGCCTCGTAGATTTCCTCATATCGGCTTCTCTCTCGCGCAGCTATGTTTCCCTCCACACTTGCTCGTTTAGCTGTAAATCCACTCTGGGTTCGCTAAAGGTTTTGGAAAGCACTTGTAAGTGTCCCGCAGCATAAATCTCTTTCCCGCTTGTGACAGGAGCTCGGAGAGATGCTAGGTTCGGAGTTGCCCAGTCTTTCTGAACAATGTCCAGCTTTTCTTGAAAAGTCCGTCTTGAAAAAGGCTTTACCAATAAATTTGCAACCAAATCGATTTCGTCTCTCCCTTTAGCCACTGTGACAAAACTGCTCAAAACAACATTAAGCACAGACAGCCAATCAAACGCCGTAGTTATCGTGACGTTGCCGGTGGCCTGCTAGAAGGCCTTGGCGTCGTCAACGTAAAATCTGAATGGTTAAAGCAACAGCTTGATACGCGCTTATGTTAAGAGACGGAGCCTTCAAAACTGACTGTGAAGGCCTCGGGCAGATTTCACTGACCCTGACAACAACTGATGCTGAAATATGATTGGTTAAAACAATATATTATGAAACACACGCCTGAAAGCTGCGAAACGATGGGAAATGCTACGAAGAAGCTGATGAATAATTATTGAATTATTATTATTATGCATGCGTGCACTAAATATTAGTTATATCAGTTTATTATTTTAGATATTTTTAGACCAGCAGAGAAGGCCTTGCAGGCCCTGACGGTCCGCCACTGATGGCACCTCCCAGGTTTTTGGCAGGAGAAACATGAAAAATAGCCGCACAATGACAAAATAAAGTTTTTGATGTTCTTTCAAAAATGTCAACTAAAAACATTACAGTCGCTAAAACCACTCGATTTCATGACTCTGTGAATGATTTATACAGATTAACAAGTTTGTTTGTGAATTTGGACATCAAACACCAAACCTGCTCGCGAGACTGTTTGTAAACACACGTATTTTACACTTACATTGTAACGACCGTGTCTGTGAAATCAATACTGTTCTTTCTGATCACATTTGCCTTGTATGAACTGTTTTAGCCCTCCCTGTGTCTGTCTTCTTCCGGAGCTCTTCTCATCGTGACTGTTTGTGCCTTTTTGTGCCAAAGCCTGTGCTCTGACGTGTCTAGTGTAGATTGATTCTGCTCCTGTGTAAAAACTCCGGTAACAACAACAATTTGCATGCTCACAGTTCTTCTTGTTGAACGTGGGAGCTGAGAACTTTTCCATTCTATCTGCATCAGCTAAAATGATGCAACGTGAAGTTTTGATAGAGAAAAGACCCATCTGTTTCTCTTAATTGAAAAGTCGACCTTCCAGGATCCTCCGCTGTTGTTTTGTCAGTCCCGTGGTGTCTCTGATCGCGATAAAGCAGACTCTCCTCTCCCTTTTACGCTCTACACTTCATTTGTCTGAGCACAAGTGTCCATGAAGAGGTCAGAGGTGGACATCAGCCTGAGTGTGAGGAATCTAATGGACTATGTGTGCTACGAGAGCCTATCAAAGTCAACTGGAAAGGCTCGGCAAGAGCAGAATACTGTAAGCATGAGAAAGAAGATCTGCATTATACAAAAAGGCACTAAAGTGTTGGATAGTTAAGTTTGTTTCAAAATCTAATTTTGCTTTGCATTTAAATTGTTTTATTTGAGGAAAATATTTTGATTTAATTGTTTTTTATTTTGATGTTTTAGGAGTTTGAGTTGAATTGGCAATATGCTGTCATGTTTTGAGTGTTTGTTTATCAACACTGGCGATGTGTGCACACCTGATATGCAGAATGAGCTGCCACTCATTGACCAAGCTGGAGCAACAACTTGAGCCAGGGCTGTTGTCAGCTAACTACAAGAGTTTAACACTGTGTGAAAAGAAAAGTTATGCTAATTCAAAATTTGTGAATGAAATTTGATCCTCTGACCCTTAGGCGTTACATTCAGGTGAGAAACTGTGAGAAAAACACTGTCTCAAGCTTCAGGAGACAGACGCCTGTCAGACCGGTTCAGACCTGATGGAAACATCTGCTCTCAACCTGTTTTATTGTTTTAATCAAAAAAGTTTCCCCAGCCAACCTGACAGCATATTTTTTCTGCATGGAGAATGCGCAGTTGAGCAGAAAGTGACGTTGACCGAAAATCCCTCTATGTATGTAGCCAGTGTAGATCCCTCTGCGTTGTGTGAGTGTGTGGGTGGGCTTATGAGTATTTGTGTAGGAATCAACCACAGGGCATCGCTGTAGAGCAAGCGGCAACAGCCAAAACTAAAGCTTAAAATGCCATTTTATGCAAAACTAAAGACGTTTAAACCGGAAAAAAGTTTATGAGGTGAAAATAAGCAAAAACTGGCACAAGATCAAACCATTCTTAATTCTACATAGAGCTCTAGGGAAAAAATGCTTTCGACCCTGAGCAGGGCAAACTGTGGCCTGGGGGTCAAAAGCAGCCCTCAGTCTGTTTTTATCAGGTCAACACATTTGTGACAATAAGTGTTACTGTTTATATTTGTTTTTGTTGATTGACTGTGCGCCTGTGCAACACAGTCTGACAGTAAAGTGTATATAGAGGAATTATAGGTCAATGTCACTTTCTGCACTACTGTGCATGTCCCATGCAGAAAGATTCTGAGACTTTCATATGTACAAGAGCGTACAACAAGTGTTGTGGTCTGTGTCCAGTGAACATTTAATATAGAGACTGAGACACAGCTGGTGTGGGGATCATTTTGCTAGAGCACACGTGCATGTATAACAGCAGGCACAAGAGCACACATCTTTCAGTTACACAGGCTTTATGAGACTTTGAAAAAATAAAACATATATGTTTGTTTTATTTTGTTTGTTTGTTTTTTAATCAAGTCCTATTTGACCATTTCAAATGTTCATCAAGCCCCCTGGGCTTCATCAGGGCCCGACCTTCCTCTTTGTAGACTATGCAAGTTGTGCAAGGCCCCACCCAGTTAGCCAATCATTTTTTTGAGTCAGACCTAAACTTGACTGCTAAACGCGAAGAAAACAGCGTCTCTATTTGACAATTTTCACAGTGTCAAATGGAGACTCAGTATAATAGACAAGCAAAAAAAAAGAATTAGAAACATGCTCATGATACACTATGAACATGTTGCTGTATAGACGAGCATTTCTGTGAGACTGAGTTCATATGCACTGTTTTTATATTTGATGTTTGATTGTAATTAACAATAACTTTGTCTTACCACAGCTCATCAGAAGCACGCTGCCAAGAAAAGTGGGCGGGACAGAATACGTTGAATGATTTGATGTTACCAGTGTCTTATTTTCTGCACCAAATAAAAATAAATTCAAACATTTAAAAACATCTCATCACACACTTCAGTTTTGTTTTTAAAATTATTAGACAATTCCCAGACAGTTTGATCAGTTTTGCTCTCTTTTGAATATTTAGTGCGAGTGAAAGCAGACGACGTTTCAGGCTGAAATAGTTTCCATGTGAAGTTGGCCGTCAGAAGCTGGGTCTGGTCCAAGAGCCTGAAGAAGTGAAGTTCTCATGGAGTCAGTGCAATCATCAGTGTGGCTGTTCTTCTGATTTACACAGAGCGGCTGCAGTCAAGGACACCCAGGCACCCGCAGCTCAGTGTGATCATTTACTGTACAGGACACCTCACATGTTACAACTTAAAGGTGCTTTGTGTGACTTTTTGACCACAAAAGACTTCGATTATAGTAAGTTTGATCAGCTAAATCAGGGGTGTCTAATGTTTTTCCTCAGGGGCTGCATGTAAACATAAGGTTTAATTTTGAAGATTTAAAATAATGTGTGTTGGATCTGAGTTAGCACATAGCTGGCTAGCCCGACACATGTCTTTAAAGGGTCTTTCACACTAACACAACCCCGGTCACCGTCGGTAGAGAGGAGCATCTGTTCAAGTCTCTTCAAGTCCGGACTTTCACACAAACACAGTCCAAACATACACCGGTCACCAAACATTTGCAGAGTTAGCATGTGCGTGATGCAATGCTTGAGTAGTTGTCAAACTCTGATGAAAAATTGATGTTTCTAAATCTTACCTCACAAATTAAGTTCAAGTCCTTTTTTGAACCTGTGTACATAATAACAATCCATGCTCGGCTAAATACTGTTTTTCTGTAAGCGTCATTTTTGGTTTTTCGCACAATTATCAAGTCACTGATTCGCTGGTTCTTCTGTAGCAACGGGCCAATCAAACAGCTGCATATGCGGCAACTAGTGAGGCTGACTCACAAGAAAGCGTACATTTACCACATTACACAACATGTAAATTACGTATGAGTTCACGGCTGTCCTGCGTAATTATAGTACGCGTCACAGTCCCCATTCATTTCAATGGTGTTTGTTAAGACGTGTTCTTATTTATGAATATTCATGAAATCCTGATTCTAATCTTAACCTGCCCCAAGCCCCAGACCTAATCTTACTCATTTTAGTAACTTTATGCCTGAATGTACACATTACACCTGAAGAAAACATCCCCATATGTCTTCAACCAAAACTCGTCCTATTTTGACGCTGTGAAATCTCGTGTCATTTTACTCTTTTTCATATCGTGCGAAATGTACGACGTAACATAAGTACTGAAAATAGCTGTGAACTCGTGCTCAAAATACTCTGTTTTTGTGTCGTGGTAAAAGTACGCCATCTAGTGAGACTGTGTTGCTTCCCGATCTGCCCTGTGCTCCTCTGACCCCAACAGCCCAATTCACACCAAACACAAGTGAGCCGCCTGTCGGCAAAAGTTGCCAGACCAGTTCAGAGGGGCGACCCTCAGCTTGGTGTGAACGACCATCAAACTCTTAATATTTGAAATGTTTGAAAAGACTATGGCACTTTGCAATGGGGAATTTACTTCCAAAACTTCCACTGTTGAGCTCCATAAGGACATGAACTTTGACGTCTCTAAATGTAAAGATACTACTGGCATCTGAATCCAGACTGTCACAACCCACCACAACCTGCCTCGCTCTGAAATTATAATCTGTGGTCCTGACACACTTGTTTAAAGGTCCACTAAACAGCCAGAAAAAAGTTTGCTCCGCCCAGGTGCTACATTCAAAAAATGTTCTCTGAGGGGCGTGCCTGGAGGACTAGAGAGAGGTGCGGGGGGAGCGGGGGTGTGTCCGCGGAGGCGTGTTCCTGTACCGGTGTAAACAACATAACATGGCCGCGCGGACCACGGCCAGGTCTAGCGTCTAGTGAAACGGACATTTGCGGTGGAATCATTCATCCCTCTTTTTCGGACCCGACGGGACATGGCGGAGCCCGACGGCCCTTATTGAAGCCTGGACAGCCCGCTGGATGAAAGCCAAGTCTCCAAATAGACTGAAGCAGCCGCTAAAAGCTAACGCGCTAACACCGAGCTAATGCTAAAGCTACCAATGCTCCATATACTGTATTTTGAGAGATAGGTTTGGCTTCTTTCAGATGTTTATAGTGTAAAGTTACTAAGCATAGCACTGAAGGTTCGTTCAAAGGAAAACAAATGTAGACAGTAATATTAGTGCTATTATCAATCATTATTTTTACAGGTAAAAATATGTTACAAACAAAAGCAGCTACAACATTGTTTTATTATGCACATTTGCACTTGTGTGGCTCTGCAATCTCCAAACATTATAGCATTTGTTTTGCAATGTGATGTAGACACAAAGTAATAGTCTAAATATATTTAATTTATTCATGTTCATTAATGAGCAATGATTTCTGAAGCAGTTTATCCCTTCATGCAAAAAAGTCTAAATACATGTTTCATATTAAGACATTTATTTTTAGATTGTGAGTACAATGACAAAATAACAATACTTGTGATGAAGAGATTATTCTACAGACTCCAGACTTACTGTGAACTAAACTGATACTGTACATTCAAGAGTTTATTCTACAGACTCCAGACTTACTGTGAACTAAACTATACTGTACATCAAGAGTTTATTCTACAGACTCCAGACTTACTGTGAACTAAACTAATACTGTACATTCATGTCAACATGTTTGTGCCAACTTTACAAATGTAATAAATGTATTACTTAAACTCTGCATCATTATTTAATTGTATTGAGCTTTATATTTGTGATGAAATGTTTGTGTGCACAATCTGTATTTGAGATGATCTGAAATGTCTGGTCTCAAAAGATGAAGCCACAGAAAGGAGCTGAAGCCAGATGTACAGCAGGACAACAAAGGCCAGCTCTTCAGTTTGAAATCTGGAAAACAATTTGGAGTTTTGTTAAAAAAAGTATGACATTAGCAAATCTGACTTTTGAATCTGTCACTACTGTGCCAACAACCCTGGACAATGTATAACCCATCAAGAATGGATTCATTTTCATTGGAGTTTGAAAATATTTCATCAATTGTTAGCACAAGTACATTTTTACTTACATTTTTGTTGAGCCATATAAGATATGAGTGTGCAGCTCTAATACACTTCTGATACTGCTATACTAATCATGTAGGTCTACTATATTATACCTGGTGTTGCTGCTCCTCAGTCACAAGGTCAGAGAAGTTTTCCTGATGCAGCTGCCTTCAAAGAACTGCCACAACTGTTGTATGCAGAGACAACATTCAATTAAAACTACCTTATTCTAGCATTTGCACATTTATATTTAGTAATGTTACCTGATTGGATTCTGGTGGGATCATCAGCTTTTGGCTTTTCTGACTCTCCCATCGCCTTCATCTTCTTTCAGGTATTAGAATACAACCGAAAAATGTAAAAAGCAAAGTCAGTTATGATGGATCTATTATGTACTGCCTCTGGTCAGACATACATCCTGTTTAGCTTTCTAACTTGTAACTTATAATGAAATGCACAGTCCATCTAGTTCACAGGAACAAAGTTTATCTTCTATTTATTACATTCTCATGCCTCATGCACAAAGCACTGACTCACTTGGACAACTACCTATTTAATCAGAGCCACAGCAAAGGTTTATACCGTTACAATCTTTTTTAATAAAAACAACATGTTGTGTGAGTGAAATGGTGCAAACTTACCTCCAAAAATAACTCGTCAGAGCAGCAGAATCCGTGTATATAGAAGCAGAGTGGGTAACCTCAACATTCTGACTCAGGCCAACTTCTGCAGAAAAGTTCGTTACAAACTCCGCTCAGCTGACGAGCAAATGTAAAAGCGTTTGTTTCAGAGCCTAAACAGAAGCTATAGCCCCATACAGAAAAAATAATCTGCTACAATAGAAGAGTGAGCTGATGCTACGATGCTAACAACATAGCTTCCCCCGTGCTCCGCTCTCCTCTCTCTCCTCTCCCCTCGCACACTGCTGCACATGGCAGCCCCGCCCTCAGGGGGAGAAGGAGCCCCCCTCCCCCTCGCAAAGACCCGTGACGTGGAGTGCCGAATATTCGTGGAGTGCCGAAAAAGCACCAACCGCGAAATTCAAATGTAGTGTCCATATTTAAACCCAAAGAGGACAATACAGACACAGTTTTAGACCCAAAAGTCCGATTTTTAACAAATATGCACCAAATTACGAAAATAAGACCAGGGATGTGTAGATTCATCTATTTAACACCCATTTACACAGTTTATCAGCTAAAAAAAGTGGTTTTGGTGTTTAGTGGCCCTTTAACTCGACTCACTTGTGAAACTTATCGAGTTGGTGGTGGATGACACTTGGAGAATTAGGATTTTGTGTTCACTGTACAAACACATTTGAGTGAAAAAAGACTCTTTTCTGTCTCTGTCTTTGTATTTGCGCTGGCTAAACTCAGCTGTAAGCTAACATAGACTTGTAATAGAAATTGGTTGGATTTGGTTGAATCAAATCTAGCTTCAACATCTCACGATCTCTCTGGGTAGACTTTGCATGTTCTGCCTGGGTACTCTAGCTTCCTCCCACCTCCAAAAACACGCATGTATAGGTTAATTAGTAAAACTGTTTATGTCGTTGTTTCCACCTAATACCCAAAGTCTCTAGGAAAGGCTAAAATTTTATTCAGAATGGAAATAAACGTATTTGAGAAACATTTCGTATTAGACTAACATGCATCGTCTTGAAAATATTGCCTCTGAAGCGTTTATTCATTGTTTAAACTGCTCAATATTCACAAAGCCATTGCCTCTCACAATCACATACACAGGATCTCGTAAACTTTATAGCTCATAATTGCTAAAGTTTTTACTGCTCATAGGAAACTATAAAAAGTGAAACCCAAAACGTTGAAAATGTCACTGATACTCGTCCCGTTCCTGCGAGTCTGTGCATAAAAGCAGATTTAGTGATGTCGTAAAAATAATCCCGTCTTAATCCGGCGCTCGATGCCAACACATACGGACCGTGTTTTATATCTGCTGTCGATGGATTTTTACAGTCGACCGAAGGAACTGTTGGAGCCCAGATGAGGTGTGTGTCGTAGAGTTCTGTTAGAAGAAAGTCTGGATGACATGTTGTCCATACAAAAGACAAAACATAATTCTCATACATTGCTAAAAGGTTTACAGGGCTAACAAATGATGTTAGATGAAAGGTAGTCCAACAATACCACTGGAAAAGAATCCAGAAGAAGAAAAAAAATCTCAAGGTAAGTACATTGAAGACAGAGGCAAAGTTCCATCTAGCATACAAATATTTATTTTTGCCAAACGTGGTCTCATCATATTTTAGGTTCATTAGTTAACTGGAGTCTGAAATGTCCTTTAACACTTTGTTCATTCACAGTTTGCATTTCTTCTGGAACACAGATTTTTTCCATCAAGACACATTAAAGCAAAAAAAGCGGAAGGCAATGCGACAAGACAAGCGGAAGGCCCCTGCAACTGTCGTAAAGAAGAAATGAGTTAAGCTAAAGGCTCGCTAGGCTAACAGACCACAGGAACTAGAGCAGGTGACGTACTGCGCTCCCACAACGAGCCATCATCAGACAACGACAACCCCAGTGACCAGCTTCAACATGGGACCTGCCGCACCACCAGCTTCAACGAGGGACCCCAGGACTGCTAGCCGGCGACTCATGAAACAATGAGGCGTTGTAGTAATGCGCATCGCGGGGCTCGATCTGCTTCACCACAGCACTAAAGAAAGGTCTCATTAAGCGTTTTCTGAACTAAATGACAAATTAGAGCAGAGGACGGTGCACAACCTGATGTCAAAGCCCATCCAAACAGACAGCGATGGTATCAGAGTCAGAGGAAGTAACAAGGATCATCGCCACATCCAACCGTTACAGTTGGAACCAATGAAAAGTCTTAAGCACGCCTGGTCTGCTTTTGATTGATCATCACTTGTCTCATAGGAACGAGGCACAAACATCTCAAGGACTTTGAATGCATTACTGGATCATACAAAATCACACCTGATAATGATTAATTATCAGGGGCAGCCTGTCACTAAGAGGAAAAAATGTGCGAAGTATGGAATTAAAGTTGACCAAAAACTGATAAAAATGCCATAAAACATCCTTGTCCAATTAGAGGAGCTTATTTTCGGCTGCCAGTACAACATCTCGCCTCTTTTGGTATGATCTCAGGCTGGTTTAACCCCTGCCGTACACTTAAAGCGAATTCGGTGCGAGGTGGGACTCGCACGACTCTCGCAAGACTTAGAAAGTGCTTAAAACCAATGTGCCCTTGTACACAGACCCTGGTGCAGTGCAAGCGTGCGGAAAGAATCTATAGAGAGTCTATTTTTGTTGGAGGTCGCAGCGGTCGGATGTGGCTTTCAAATCATAAAACTAGCATTCTCGCGATAATCCACGTGAATCTGCGTGGCTTTGGGGAATAACGGACTGCAATGAACTGCTACTGGTGTACAAGTATTGTCTTAAAAATCACAAAGAAATTTTATTATAATTGTGAAGCCCTTAAGCTTATGCGTTTTACTGGTCTGGAGCTTGATTTGATAGTATTAGTATAAGTATTTTAAGTTGGTCACAGGTCATCTGGTTGCATGTTAATGAGGGCACTGGAAAACTTGACAACAGCAACTTGAAAAAAATTACTCAGGTGCTTCCACTGTTAATCATGGTCTTTTACTTTTCTTCTTTTCATCTAGAAAATGTCTCTTATATACACACTTTGTAACACTTAAACAGATGAAATACATTTGTCTTAAGTGATAGAGTAAGATGAAGCGATGTGGTTGAAATAGTTGACTGTGAGTCCGCCTTGTTGGCAGTTTGCCAAGTGTTTATTTTAGATAACCTTTTATCTCAATATTTATAGTATTTTAAATTTTTAATCAAGCGCCTGCTCAGAATTGAAACTCTTACGGGATCTATACGGGATCTAGTGAAATGGATTATACTCTACCAGCCTGTCGAATCTCCGGGTGCTAGCTGTTTCATGAAACCTAGCAGCTACATTAGCTGCTAACATCAACAAACTGCTTCCATAAGACTTACCTGCGCTGATTTCTCTCATCGGGCCCCCTCGGGGCCCTCGGTGGTAAGTCTTCACCCTCCCTGCAGTCTTCTGGATAATTTTCTTCGCTGTTTCACCGCTCCGGGCTCCTTTTGGAGCCCCGGCGTGTAAGTTTTCTATCCTCCTGTTGTCGTGGAGCTCCTAGCTAGCCGCACGTCCTGTGACTTCTTGCCCTTTCCACGAACAAGTGTCTGGCCGTTTGTTTTCTTTGTCTCTGTCCCCAGTACCATGTATGGCAGCTATTGATACGGGACCCGGGCTTGGCTTCACGACTGGATTGCTACGATAACCATTTCTGATCGGAGCTGTACCCAAGGCGTCTCCAGGTCACCATGGCAACGAGCAGCTCGGGAGCACAAGACGATCTCTCCTGTTTACAAGCGGAATATACTTCTCTTGAATCCTTAATACGGGATCTTCAGGATCGTCAGGCGCAAATTGCCTCTCGTCTTCGGGAGGCTGGCATAAATGTAAACAATAAGTCGTGGCCACCGCTGGATACAGCGCCCACCGTCACCTGGGCTTCCGTGGTTGGGAATAGGAAAAGAGAGTCTTTGCCTGCTTTTTTTGATCCCCTCGATGATGAAAGCAGTTTGCTAATCCCCACTTACAATACCTTCGAACCTCTTCAGTGGCTAGGGGAAGAAGCGCACTCTGAGCTGCCTCAAAACAGCACTATCATTGAGCCGGTCCGCGCTAAACCATCCCGGAGAAAACGGGACTCTTCTGATGCTGAGAAGAACACGCCCACTTGTAAGCGTCCTCGATACTCTGCGCTGGCCTGCACGGATTCTACTCTGCTGGAAAGGAGTTCCCCCGCACCAACTTCCACGGACAAGTCAGTGCAATCAACCAATGTTTGTAAAAGCGAGGTGAGTACCTCCACCAGCACTAACAATAACAAAAACAATAATTTATGTGACAATTACATCAAATGCACACCGCCCAAATACATCCTACTGGGTGACTCAGTTATTAGAGGTGCTGCACTGCCTGACTGCATAACCTACTCTTATTCAGGAGCCACTATCAAAAACTTAGTGATGTACATTCCATCTATTGTCGAATTACACCCGTCTGCTGACACGGTTATTGTCCATGTGGGAATAAATGACATTAAGAAAGAAAAAACTCCATTAAGCTTCAGTCAGACTACGAACTCTTGGCAACAACCATTGTAAGCTTGGGAAAAATATGTGTCTTCTCCAGCATTATTCCAGCGTGTGCTACCAGCTCAGAAATATTTAGTCGTATTTATAGCGCAAATGCATGGCTTGAAACTTTCTCCCTTGCATGTGGCCATGGCTTTATTAATAACTTTGATATCTTCTGGAAAAAGTGGAACCTGTTCAGAGACTGGCTGCATCCTAACGTCAGGGGTCTAAAGGCTCTTGTGACAAATGTTCTAAGGCACATTAAACCATCTAATCAATGACTTCAAACTGCAGCAATGACTGGGCATATGGCCCCCAAAGTTCCTTACACTCAAGCTCCAAGCTGCCCTAGAACCTCTAGACCCCACCATACTACACCAGTAATGACTTGGGACAATCACAAAAACAGTCCTAACTCTCAGTTGTCATGTCCTATTATGACATTAGTTACTGAGAGACTCCATTGCTCAAACTCCGTTCCAAGAGGTGTTGTGCAGGCAAACTTAAGGACATTAGACCGTCATAAATCTACTCAGATTACAGAGGGGTTGGGAAGTGTACATATGAACGCACATAGTCCTTGTGATGGAGAACTTTCCCCCACAGCTTTCAGTTGTACTGAAATTAATCTCAAACTTGCTGTGTTTAATGTTAGATCCTTACGTAACAAATCTTTTTAATTAATCATTTATATCGTCTTATAACCTCGATTTTATGTTTTTAACAGAAACATGGCTTGACAAAAAACACAGGAACGCAGTTTTAGTGGAATCAGCTCCACCCAACTATAGATTTGAAATCTGAAGAAAGAAAAAATCAAAATGGGTGGGGGAGTCTGTGCACTATTTAAAGAAAACTTTGCAACACATAGGTTGTCATTTGGGGTGCTTCCATCACTTGAGTACGTGTCTTTTAAACTTGAGGTGGAGCAATCTCCCTCCATACTCTTTTATAGTCCTGTACAAGCCTCCCCAACACTGCCAAAGTTTTATTGATGATTTCACTGAATGCTTTCAGTTGTATGCATAGACTTTGATGGTTTAGTCATCACAGGTGATTTTAATGTCCACGTTGATAATGTGAATGATAGAGACACTAAAGAGTTCAATGCCCTTCTTGAAACCTTTGGTCTTACTCAGCACGTGAGTGGCCCCACCCACAACAAAGGGCACACCTTAGATCTCCTTATTACAAAGGGAGTTAATATTTCAAATATCAGTGTAGTCGATGTCGCTCTGTCCGATCACTTCTGTGTTTTCTTTGATCTGCTTGTTGCGCCCAAACCACTTCCTGGTCCTACAATTGTTCGGAGAAGATGCATAAATGACAGTACAAGTGCGCAGTTCATGGAAATGATTAACTTTGATAATGTCTCATGTACTGATGTTTGATCATTTGTTGAGCTCTGTTATTCGAATATTTTGAATGTCCTGGACACTATTGCTCCAATGAAAACCAAATTGGTTAAAAATAAGCAGAGAGCACCCTGGAGGAATGTTGACTCGGTTAGGCGCAGAAAAGGAAGTGCCGCAAAGCCGAGCGAAAGTGCGGAGGTCAGAACTTCATGCTCATTATCAAATTTATAAGGGAGATTGTACACTTACAACCTATTCTACCGCAGACAAGGGAAGCTTATTTTTCTGAAACTATCAGAAATGACAGCAACAACTCTCGTGTTCTATTTGCGACTGTAAACAAATTAACAAATCCTCCAGCGCAGCTGCCATTAGAACTAGTTTCTACTTCAAAATGCAACGAGTTTGCAATATTTTTAACAAAAGGTTCAGGGTATTAAAAATGCTATTAATTCTACAGTGCAAATAACAACCCTAAAGCCACCGAGTCACCTACAACTGACTGACTTTGCACCTGTAACTGATGCAATTGTCCAAAAAATCATCACCAATCTGAGCTCATCTACATGCTCCATTGATGTGTTACCCACTAGATTGCTTAAGTCTGTGCTGAGTAGTTTGTTAGCGCCAGTCACTCAAATAGTGAACATGTCGATTCAATCTGGTATATTCCCAAAAGCCCTAAAAACTGCAGTCATTAAGCCTTTACTGAAGAAGAGCAGTCTTGATGCCACAGTACTGGACAATTACCGACCCATCTCAAATTTGCCATTTTTAGGAAAAGTTCTCGAAAAAGTCATTTACCAACAGCTTACTGACTTTCTCCTAACAAACAACACATTTGATATTTTCCAGTCAGGTTTCAGACCACACCATAGTACGGAAACGGCTCTTATTAAGGTTACTAATGACATCCGCCTGAACACTGACTCTAGCAAAGTCTCCATCCTAATTCTGTTGGATTTAAGTGCGGCTTTTGACACGGTTGATCATGACCCTTTTACACAGACTTGAGGACTGGGTGGGCATCTCTGGTTCTGCCCTGCAGTGGTTCAAGTCCTATCTAGAAGATAGGAAGTATTTCGTTGAAATTGGTAATTGCGTGTCTGAACATATGGCCTTGACCTGTGGTGTGCCTCAGGGGTCAATTTTGGGACCCCTTCTGTTCAATCTTTATATGCTGCCATTAGGTCAATTAATACGTAAAAGTAATGTGTGTTATCATAACTATGCAGACGACACTCAGATCTATGTGTCACTAACGGCAGGTGAATCTGGGCCGGTGGATTCACTCTGTCACTGCATCCAACAGATCAGTGTGTGGATGCAAAGTAACTTCCTTATGCTTAATTCAGACAAGACTGAAATTATCATCTTTGGCCCACAGAACACAAAGACGAGATCGTCAACTAGTCTTACTTCCAGTCTCTCTCTCTGAAAACCGTCAGTCAGGTTCAGACCAATCTGTGAATAATTAACTGCACCCTCAGACTGTATGTTTACACCAGCCACATTCAAGGCCATAAACATCATCGCGCTTTTCTACCATTCTNATGGAGTCAGAGCAATCATCAGTGTGGCTGTTCTTCTGATTTACACAGAGCGGCTGCAGTCAAGGACACCCAGGCACCCGCAGCTCAGTGTGATCATTTACTGTACAGGACACCTCACATGTTACAACTTAAAGGTGCTTTGTGTGACTTTTTGACCACAAAAGACTTCGATTATAGTAAGTTTGATCAGCTAAATCAGGGGTGTCTAATGTTTTCCTCAGGGCTGCATGTAAACATAAGGTTTAATTTTGAAGATTTAAAATGATGTGTGTTGGATCTGAGTTAGCACATAGCTGGCTAGCCCGACACACGTCTTAAGGGGTCTTTCACACTAACACAACCCCCAGTCACCGTCGGTAGAGAGGAGCATCTGTTCAAGTCTCTTCAAGTCCGGACTTTCACACAAACACAGTCCAAACATACACCGGTCACCAAACATTTGCAGAGTTAGCATGTGCGTGATGCAATGCTTGACGAAAATGACAAGTTGTGCGTGAGTATGATGAAAAATTGAAGTTTCTAAATCTTACCTCACAAATTAAGTTCAACTCCTTTTCTTGAACCTGTGTACATAATAACAATCCATGCTCGGCTAAATACTGTTTGTCTGTAAGCGTCATTTTTGGTTTTCCGCACAATTATCCTGCCACTGATTCGTTGGTTCTTCTGTAGAAACGGGCCAATCAAACAGCTGCATATGCGGCAACTAGTGAGGCAGACTTGACAAGAAAGCGTACATTTACCACGACATTACACAACATGTAAATTACGTATGAGTTCACGGCTTCCTGCGTAATTATAGTACGCGTCACAGTCCCCATTCATTTCAATGGTGTTTGTTAAGACGTGTTCTTATTTATGAATATTCATGAAATCCTGATTCTAATCTTAACCTGCCCCAAGCCCCAGACCTAATCTTACCAATTTTAGTAACTTTATGCCTGAATGTACACATTACACCTGAAGAAAACATCCCCATATGTCTTCAACCAAAACTCGTCCTATTTTGACGCTGTGAAATCTCGTGTCATTTTTACTCTTTTTTATATCGTGCGAAATGTACGACGTAACATAAGTACTGAAAATAGCTGTGAACTCGTGCTCAAAATACTCTGTTTTGTGTCGTGGTAAAAGTACGCCATCTAGTGAGACTGTGTTGCTTCCCGATCTGCCCTGTGCTCCTCTGACCCCAACAGCCCAATTCACACCAAACACAAGTGAGCCGCCTGTCGGCAAAAGTTGCCAGACCAGTTCAGAGTGGCGACCCTCAGCTTGGTGTGAACGACCATCAAACTCTTAATATTTGAAATGTTTGAAAAAGACTAGGATTTTGTGTTCACTGTACAAACACATTTGAGTGAAAAAAGACTCTTTTCTGTCTCTGTCTTTGTATTTGCGCTGGCTAAACTCAGCTGTAAGCTAACATAGACTTGTAATAGAAATTGGTTGGATTTGGTTGAATCAAATCTAGCTTCAACATCTCACGATCTCTCTGGGTAGACTTTGCATGTTCTGCCTGGGTACTCTAGCTTCCTCCCACCTCCAAAAACATGCATGTATAGGTTAATTAGTAAAACTGTTTATGTCGTTGTTTCCACCTAATACCCAAAGTCTCTAGGAAAGGCTAAAATTTTATTCAGAATGGAAATAAACGTATTTGAGAAACATTTCGTATTAGAACATGCATCGTCTTGAAAATATCGCCTCTGAAGCGTTTATTCGTTGTTTAAACTGCTCAATATAATAACAAAGCCATTGCCTCTCACAATCACATACACAGGATCTCGTAAACTTTATAGCTCATAATTGCTAAAGTTTTTACTGCTCATAGGAAACTATAAAAAGTGAAACCCAAAACGTTGAAAATGTCACTGATACTCGTCCCGTTCCTGCGAGTCTGTGCATAAAAGCAGATTTAGTGATGTCGTAAAAATAATCCCGTCTTAATCCGGCGCTCGATGCCAACACATACGGACCGTGTTTTATATCTGCTGTCGATGGATTTTTACAGTCGACCGAAGGAACTGTTGGAGCCCAGATGAGGTGTGTGTCGTAGAGTTCTGTTAGAAGAAAGTCTGGATGACATATTGTCTGTACAAAAGGCAGAACATGAATCTGTTACATTGCTAAAATGAAGCGGAAAACAAACGACAATAGTAATGTGGCAGATTGGGATGGGCTGGGGGGTTTACAGGGCTAACAAATGATGTTAGATGAAAGGTAGTCCAACAATGCCACTAGAAATGAATCCAGAAAAAAAAAAAAAAAAAAACTAAGGTAAGTACATTGAAGACAGAGGCAAAGTTCCATTTAGCATACAAATATTTATTTTTGCCAAACGTGGTCTCATCATATTTTAGGTTCATTAGTTAACTGGAGTCTGAAATGTCCTTTAACACTTTGTTCATTCACAGTTTGCATTTCTTCTGGAACACAGATTTTTCCATCAAGACACATTAAAGCAAAAGACGAAAAGCGGAAGGCAATGCGACAAGACAAGCGGAAGGCCCCTGCAAACTGTTGTAAAGAAGAAATGAGTTAAGCTAAAGGCTAGCTTGGCTAACAGACCACAGGAACTAGAGCAGGTGACGTACTGCGCTCCCACAACGAGCCATCATCAGACAACGACAACCCCAGTGACCAGCTTCAACATGGGACCTGCCGCACCACCAGCTTCAACGAGGGACCCCAGGACTGCTAGCCGGCGACTCACGAAACAATGAGGCGCTGTAGTAATGTGCATCGCGGGGGCTCTGCTTCACCACAGCACTACAGAAAGGTCTCATTAAGCGTTTTCTGAACTAAATGACAAATTAGAGCAGAGGACGGTGCACAACCTGATGTCAAAGCCCATCCAAACAGACAGCGATGGTATCAGAGTCAGAGGAAGTAACAAGGATCATCGCCACATCCAACCGTTACAGTTGGAACCAATGAAAAGTCTTAAGCACGCCTGGTCTGCTTTTGATTGATCATCACTTGTCTCATAGGAACGAGGCACAAACATCTCAAGGACTTTGAATGCATTACTGGATCATACAAAATCACACCTGATAATGATTAATTATCAGGGGCAGCCTGTCACTAAGAGGAAAAAATGTGCGAAGTATGGAATTAAAGTTGACCAAAAACTGATAAAAATGCCATAAAACATCCTTGTCCAATTAGAGGAGCTTATTTTCGGCTGCCAGTACAACATCTCACCTCTTTTGGTACGATCTCAGGCTGATTTAACCCCTGCCGTACACTGAATTCGAGTTCAGTGCGAGGTGGGACTCGAATGACTCTCGCAAGACTTAGAAAGTGCTTAAAACCGATGTGCCCTTGTACACAGACCCTGGTGCAGTGCAAGCGTGCCGAAAGAATCCGTAGAGAGTCTATTTTTGTGGAGGTCGCAGCGGTCGGGTGTGGCTTTCAAGTCATAAAACTAGCATTCTCGCGATAATCCACGTGAATCTGCGTGGCTTTGGGCAATAACGGACTGCAATGAACTGCTACTGGTGTACAAGTATTGTCTTAAAAATCACAAAGAAATTTTATTATAATTGTGAAGCCCTTAAGCTTATGCGTTTTACTGGTCTGGAGCTTGATTTGATAGTATTAGTATAAGTATTTTAAGTTGGTCACAGGTCATCTGGTTGCATGTTAATGAGGGCACTGGAAAACTTGACAACAGCAAATAAAAATAAATACTCAAGAGCTTCCACTGTTTAATTATGGTCTTTTACTTTTCTTCTTTTCATCTAGAAAATGTCTCTCATATACACACTTTGTAACACTTAAACAGATGCAATGTCTCACTTTTGTTTTCATCTGGTCACCCTCAAGGTAGGCCGGGCAAAAGCCATGCTAAACCTTAGAAAGCGTCGACTTTGGAGAGTGCTGCAGAGTCTCTGGAAGAACAAACCTGGAAACCCCTGAATGTTTGATTAGTCTTAGCTGTGCAGACTTTTGAATGAAAACTAAACTCGCACACAGCCTTTGCTCTCAGTCTCACACAGTTTGAAGAGTACTGTTTGTGTCCAGTCTCATAATAGCAGTGATTTGGAGCAGGCGTCTCACGATTTCACTATTCAGACTAAAAACACTAACAATCATAATTATTAGAAGTCCAGCTTGAGACTTGAAGCCAACAACGAGGCTGAATATTTTGCTATTTGTAACTGGATATAAGAAACTGCTCAAAGCCAATTGTGAGTCTATCGATTCACTTTTTCTCCTGCCACAGCTTTGAGTTTGGTTCTAAAAAAAATATATATATATATGTTTTATTGCAGGGGAAAAAGTATCACTTTTGTGCAGATGTGCGAGACAAGCCTAAAAAAAGTCTTCCTCTTCAGTTAAGTCCAGGTCGTCATCTCTACTGATTTTAGATAAAGAAATACATTAAGAAAAAAAGAAAAAGGTGAAGGTTTTATTTGGATTAACGGCTAAGTTTAGGTCTGCGCCTCCATATTGGTTAATATTAGGATTGTGTTAGTATTCATGAATAATACCACATCTTTACATCCACCTTCCAAATGCACTGGGGCAACAACGCGTGAAATACACACGCAAACTAAATGTTTCAAACTAAATGGTATAGACACACTTATCTGTGAGAACAGGCTGGAACATGCTTCTCATGAGACGAAGAATCTCCTCCAGACCTGGATCAGAGCATGAGTCTGCTCTTGGACAGTGTGGTTCTGCAGGACGTTGGTGGATGGACTGAGATGAGATGACGTCCCAGATGTGCTTTGTTGGATTAAGGTGATGTTCACTGGCTAATTATACAGGGACATGGCATATGGCTTTGTGCACAGGCCTTATTTGTGGAAATCAGGTCTACATACCTGCTAGAGGTCAGTTTGTAGGGCTCCTTCTGTTCTCCCTATAGGCCTCTATAAATATACATCTCCTGATAGTGTGTTCATGCTCTCTACTCTGTGTGTGAGGCACAGCAAACCTTGTTGAGAGTGACCGGTTATACTAAATGAAACCTGTGTGGGATGTAGAACCTCCTGTGATGGCCCATGCACTTTGAAGTGAGACGAAGGAGCTTTCCAACTCTCCTGTACGTGGAACAGCCTTCTCCAGAGATCACCGAGCTGTGGGGGGCGTGGTGAGCCCAGCGGACATTACTGCCACGCCTGGGAACAGCAGCTAAGAAGATAGATGGAAGTGACCGTCGAAACTAGAAATGATCTGGTAACCATCTCTTACTGATACTTGTCTGATATAGAAGAAAACACTTTCATAAAAACAAGAGTGTCTTGTGCTTTTTATCAAAGACGTTCCCCCAGCCAACTAGATGGACAGCGTCTCCAGTAGTCCAGAAAGTGGCGTCGACCAATAATCCCTCTAAAATATACAAGTTTTGACTACTTCGACTCCAAACAAGAAACACATTATTATAAATCAAGCAATCCATCTAAAAGTCGACATTAGCTTTCAGTTTGAGTTGATGCAATGCTCATTTGAACGTCCTCGTGTATATTTTAGTTGCTCTTCACAGAAAAGAGCCGTCGTGACTGTAGATTGAAGAGGTTCTTATGTGAGACGAACAGAACAGTTTTATACCAGCACCTGCACTCTCAGGCCTCTCTCAGCCCTTTGTCGAGAGCTCTGAGAGTGTCAAATAAGCACTTCTGTCTGTGTTTTCTGTTCAGAGCGTCATGATTAAAATGTAGTGTCCGTGTGATGTAAACATAATGTAGGATTCACCCTCACCATGACCAGAAAAAAGTGTTCATCTCGTTAGAAAACAGACATTGTATAATTGTGTGAAAATTGCACATAACAAGGTCGACAAAATTGGAAAAAAGGAAAAAGAAGCAAATTTATTAATTTTTAGACATTGCTGTGGGTCTTGAGTCTGCACTTTTAATGGCAACCAATTTTTCAGAATACTATGACCTCTGGGTGGGAATGTTACACAAAACATCACAACTTTTAACAAAATATAGAGTTACGCCAAATATCCACAGCACTATATCTGTTTGAGTAATGAAAATAACACTGCTAGGCCTATGTTTAAATTTGAAGAGAGACTCGACAAAGCTTCTGAAACAGTGCAGGACCACAATTAAACAAGATCTCATCACATCAGCATTAAACTAGGACCAAACAACAGAGATCGATCGATATGTTTTTTTTGTTTTTTTTTTGGGTGGCCGATGCAGATTTTTACATGGTTTGGACAGCCGATGCCGATTTCAGTGGCCGATTTCAAGGCCGATATATACATTTTAAATGCAGCAGGACAACAAATACAGAATAAAAAATAAAATACTTAAAATACTGTCTAATGAATAATACACAAGTATTTACTTGATAAACATTTATTTAACATTACAATGGCACAATGGCAATCCACTTATTTGGTGTATTTTTTTTCTCCCTTCTCCCCCCCCCTGCTCTAGTGTGTGTGGAGGTCCTTCAAAGGCTATGGCTGCCCAGGCGGTGCCTGATCAAAAAAATACCTTTTTCTTTCTGATAATTATTGTTTTCTAGTTTGTTTCATTACGAAAACGTGAAACTGAATAACTATAAAGAAAATATATATAAAATAATAATTTTAAAAAATCTGCCTTGATGACAAAAATTGAGGCCGATATTTAAAACCCTCAAATATCGGCCAGCAGATATATCGGTCGATCTATACCAAACAAGGTTTAAAGCAGGAAAAAACAAAACTAAAATAGGACCCAATCAAGTCTAAGAAGTAGTAGCCCAGGAGCCCAGCAAGCAAGAAAGTATCTTTGGGAAAACAGGTTGAGGGCCAGATCAAATCTTTGGAGAGCCGTTTGGCCCCAGGGCCTTAAGTTTAATAGGCCTGCCCCAGGGTAAAATATTTATTTTTCCACTTCTGTTATGATATAAAGTGCAAAATGTGAAGAAAAAAGGTTTTTGTACAGACTAAAAAAACAGATTGAAAGAGGTAAAAATGTGACACAAAATAGCAAATTTTTCATTGAAAATGAGAATATAATCTGGATGTTTTTGGACATGACATGATTTTGTAGTTTTTGTGCAGAAGCAGTTTGTAGTTTTTCTCTCCCTCTTGTTCTGTTGGGGCCATTTTGTCCCCATTGACTTGCATTAGAAACACTTTTTGTTATCGCTCTGAAAATCCTCTATAAAAGTGTGATTTCTCAAACATTTGAGTTTGTTCCTTTTCAGAAGAGCTGAAATGTGTCATTTTTAGACTTGATGATGAATTGTGTGTATAAGTTAAACCTGTATGTTCTCTGTGATAAACTCAATCATGTGAACCCACGTCACATCACACCTTCTCTACGCCTCCATTTCACCATAAATAGCCCAGACGGAGAATGAGATTGAACTCAACATGAAGTGATAATCAGTGGGTTTGACTGAGGCACTGGAGCTGAAAGCAAAGGGTCAAAGAGTGTGCAGGAGAGACACTTAACAACAGACGAACAAACTGCTACAGGCACAAACAGAACGTACGATTCTGGTTACTTCTGTGAGTGTGTGTCTGTGTCCTTTATCTGGACACAGAAGGAATAAAACAAATATTGAAGGAAGTCTTTCTACGGTCATTCCAAGACAAGTTGGAGCTGTGTCTTGTCTGGGAGTTGCATTAAAACAAGGCAAACTAGAATGCTGAGAGAGGATTGACGTCTTTTTTATAAAACTTTGCGTGTGTGTGTGTACAAACACAACTTCAACAAACTTGATAATTTCTCATCTTTCTTAGCACAGACCTCTTTCTGCTTCATCTCTGAGAATTTTTGTATTGTATTGCTCATTTCTTTGTCATTCTTTTATGAATCACAGACTAAAGAGCAAAATGATGTACGTAACATGCATAGGTACACTTTAAAAATGAGAACACTGATCATTGTTCTATAAATCCAAACTTTTCTTATGTCTACACCACCATAAGTGCAGAGTAGCAGAATGGTTCAACAGCTCACAATCTCTCTGGTGGATTTTGTATGTTCTAC
The DNA here is from genome assembly GCA_038363315.1 of Mugilogobius chulae. Lineage (NCBI taxonomy): Eukaryota > Metazoa > Chordata > Actinopteri > Gobiiformes > Gobiidae > Mugilogobius > Mugilogobius chulae. The sequence continues at coordinate 18,675,830 of CM076406.1, read as the reverse complement.
CTCTGTTACAGTGGGTTCTCTCCGAGTACACCAGCTTCCTCCCAGATTGCCTGTCTATGTTTGTCACTGGGCCCTATTTTTCGACCGGCACTGACGCTAGTCTTAGTTATTGCTCTGTTGGCCACTACTGGGCTCTCTCCAAGCGCTTTACGCTGTGAGTGTAGAAGGTGTGGCTCCAGATGTGAGGGTGCAGTTTCCTTCAGTGAACCTGAGATGTGCCCACGTCTGTGACAAGTGAGAAGTGCATTATTATCTAAGGCAAAAGTGAACTGTAGTAGCAGCTTCTGGGAAAAGGTGTAATAAGAGAAATCTATTTGGTGAATGTCAAATGACAGACTTTAACAAATTTATCTAAAATTTCTTTCTTTTTACATATTTTTAATATGAAAAAAAAAAAAAATCAGATGTGAGAGTGAACATGGGACAGTGTAAGTGTGAATGCAGCTCTCCCCACGACAGAGCAGAGACTCCGTGAGCCCCGGTCCCTTCTGCTCTTTTTAGACCACCGTAGACACGCGCACTCATAATGGGACACTGGACGTTAAAGCCCACAGAACCGTTTTGGCACAGTCCAGACCAGAGCCTGGCGCTGTGTTTTACCTGGACCATGAAGAGCGCATCATGTGAAACCAGAGACCAGACTAAAGTACACACAACCCTGCACTTGTCTGTACCAGGACTGTAGTCACACTGGGGCCTGCTGCGCTCTGGAACTCATAGCGGCCAACACACAAAAACATCTCTTAACGCTAAGACATAGATCAGGGGCAAAATATGTCCCTTTATGTTTTAACCCTGCCAGGGCATAGGCAAAAATAGGCCTCAGTTTACTTCTACAGTGACATCTTTCAGTCTTTTATAGTTCAGCATGAATATGGGCTTAATGAAGACAATTTAGTACACTGTAATCTTTGTGTTTGGATTAACTGTTGAAGAGAAGTTTGGATTAGACATTGGGAAACCTATGTGGCGATCAGCTCTGACTCATTCCTACATCATCCATGTCTCCAGGCCTGGGTCGGGCACAGCGGCTTCCCCATCATCTCCTCAGAGAATCCCACACATCCCACCACAGCCAGGACAGCAGCCATTCCAAACTCAAAGATTACATCCGCCATTACCTCACCACGCATTTAGAATCATGGACTTTCCCCCAATTACAGCCATTTTACTGTCTGCAGCAACAAAGACATTAAGCTCTGGCAAAATAACAACCGCAAGATACAAAGAGAAATGTGTTTGGCAAGATCCGTGTTTAGTTCTGACTCTGGTCCATGTTTAGTCCTGACTCTGGCACCAGCAGAAGGTCAGTCCATGTTTAGTCCTGACTCTGGCACCAACAGGAGGCCGGTCCATGCTTAGTCCTGACTTTGAGGCCTGTCCATGTTTAGTTCTGACTCTGGCACCAGCAGAAGGTCAGTCCATGTTTAGTTCTGACTCTGGCACCAGCAGAAGGTCAGTCCATGTTTAGTCCTGACTCTGGCACCAGTACGAGGCCGATCCATGTTTTGTCCTGACTCTGGCACCAGCAGGAGGCCGGTCCATGTTTAGTTCTGACTCTGACACTGTGTTAATTGTAAACATTAATCTAGGGACTGATTTACACTGGAAAGTCTGCACCAAGGTCCAGACTTTTCACGTTCACACTGCTTGGGACTAGACCTTTGTCTGGACCATGGTCAGTGAGCATTAACTTTTTTTTAGATATTCTGAGTGACAGTCACTGTGATTTATGCATTTAACGATAAATCCAGTGAAACTCGAAGCTCCGATCTTCCAAGTTCCAACTTGTAAATTCCCACTGCAGCCCTACAACTCGGAGTTCCTACTCGGATACTCGAAGAGATTTTCAGAGTCTGAGGGAGAAAATGGAACATCGCTGTGCCCTGCGTTTTGAGAAAGATAAACCTCCAACAGCTTGTACCTGAGTTATTTTCTCTTTAGTTTGCCTCTACAGTTCACTCATCTGCTTACGCTGATGTTGCTAATGACTAAAGCACAAATTCACTCTCCTGTGATGTTTTACAAACTGTAAATGTAACAGCAATGTCAGAGTTAATAAATACACATAAAGAGATCTGTTCAAAAATCTTAAAAAACAACTGGAATGCTGCACGGGTGTTTCCAAACGTAAATTACCCTGGTGCTCTTCAGGCTTGGGATGGAAGCCTTTTCAAAGCAAAACAAGAAACTGAGGCACTCAGGAATTTTGACTAAAATTAAAAGCCTTTATTATACATGGCAAAGTGTTAAAAAACGCCAAGGGTTAGGGCCTTCATCAGGGCAAGTTAACTTGGTATATGCTATAAATATACCAAGTTAACTTGGTATATTTATAGCATTTTTTTAACACTTTGCCATGTATAATAAAGGCTTTTAAATTTTTGTAAAAATCCCTGAGTGCCTCAGTTTATTATTTTGCTTTATAAAGAAATCTGTATTTTGGTTGATTTAGGTACTTTACCTGCAGTTTATTATTTGATTGACTCATTATTGTAAAAGTCATCCGAATTGATACTGGAACACACAACACTCCGAGGTCCGAATTCTGACCTCCAAGGACGATGGACAGCAGTATAAGTCAGAACAACTGCTCAAATCTGCAAGATGAAATTACTTTATTTTTCATCATTTTTTTTTTTTTTTTATTAGCTCTAGAGCAGCAGTTTCAGAACAATACAAGATTACTCAAACATGCAGGAATCAATCAAAGTACAACAAGGAACACGTCTAAAACAGAGAAATTTAGATTTTAAACAATATAATAGTGTACTACCGTGTGAAAAACTAAACACAAACAGACAAAAAAAACACCTCCAAACAGCTGCTACCATCGCTCTCCAAAACATTTCCCCTTTAATCTGCTTCCACACTCACAATCAAACATCACGACCAAATCTGAACGGTGTAATTTAATCACTCAGAGTGGGACACAAAGGTTTGAAACGGGGCAAAACAAATCAAAACAAAGTAACGCGAGCAGATGGCCCCGTAATGGGAAGCAGCTTGGAACGGTTGCTAAGTGACAAGATCGAGTCCGCAGTTTTGGCTGAAGGATTACAGGAAAAACACTTCTCAAGTAGCTTTTTTTTTTTTCCTCCTTCAAAAGATCTTGTGGTGGTAGTAGCGCGCTGGCGGGGCGAAGCAGGGAGGCAGGACTTGTAACCCAAATGAGAAACAGATTCGGTTCAGCCCTTTTTTTCAGTTACCAAAAAAAAAAAAAAAAATGGCCGCTCCAAAAATAGATTAGGGAGCTCGCGTGCCATTGGGGTTGCAGGGAGTTTTTTTTTGTTTTTTTTCCACACGGATCTAGTCACGCGAAGAAGCCTGCATGGCAAAAGGTTGATGACGGAGAAGAGGAAAACACAGGAGACACCAGAGGAAAGAGGAGGGGTCATGGGAATTCTCTTGGGTATTGGGTTCTCTGATCTGTGTGGCAGAAAGAGATTTTTTTTGTTTTGTTTGTTAAAGTAAACTATGATATTTGCATTTTGTTCGTTGTGTGGCAGGATGGGGTTTGACATAATGTAAAAATGCTTTTTAAAATGGAAATAAAACCAACAATGTCACTGGGAATTAATCCAGAAAGAAAACAAAATGATCAAAGTTTGTTTTTCACTTTGTAATTTAAATTAAAGAGTCTTTCACACCAGGTCGGGGGTCGCCATGGAAATATGATTAAAACGGAAGATGAGTCCAAGATGAGCTTGTTGTTTTCAACGACTTGTGCTTGATTTTCCTGAATACGGCTGGACTCCCTACAGTGACGTCAAGTGACAGGTGATCACTTCTGGTCAATCAGTTCGATGACTTTAGCGAGGGGAAAGCTTCGGCGAAATGGGGGGAGCTGAGATAGCGCGGGCTGGGTGTTAAACTAGGCTAAGCTCAGTTTAAGCTTTTGGGGCGTTGAAAAAATTGCAAAGTTTATGTTGTGAAACTAGAGAGAAATGCTTTCAAAATGAGGTGCCGTGTCAGCATAGCAAGAGTAGTTGGAAGTGTCGAAAAATGCATTGACGCTGTTTGGGGAAATTTTCCTTCCCAACCGCTGCAGTTCAGAGTGCAGCCGCTAACAACTCACAAAGATCCAGCTCTAATAATACATCATGGTCTGAACCGGATTGGCAACTATTCCTGACAGGCCTATCTTGTGTGTTTTGTGTGAATACAATGCCTGACCGGCCAGCTCCTCTTGCATTCTGTTCAAAAGGGTCTGGAACCAAAGACAAAGCCAACCACTTTGGGGTCCAACATTAAGACAATCCAATCTCAAACGGTTGACTCAGTTGTGATTGGTTGACTCAACGCTCAAAAAGTCCGTCCCCAAAATTGAACCCCGACACTCTGATCCCAGACGGTCACATCTTGGTAAAGTTGTTTGTCAAAAACTGTCTGGTCAGACAAGTCAATGAGGCTGTCGGGGTCAGAGGAGTGTGGAGGAGATTGTGGAGGAGGGTTTTGAAGAGTTGTTTGCAGAGTCTGCATCGTCAGTTGCCGAATATGCAGCTGTTTTACAAGCCCATGACTACCAGCGAATCAGTGCAGTGGAAAAATGTAAACCATGTACTCATAAAAAAGTATTTAGCTGCGCATAGATTGTTGTTAGTTGCACAAGTTCGAACAAAACAAAAGAGGAAACTCCCTACTTAGAAAGAGGAAAACAAGACGAAGAATAGTTGCAGCAACTTCTGTTCTCTGTCAGAGTTTGACAACAACTTAAGCGCAACGTTTTGTCATTTTCGTTAAGCATTATGTAACCCTCTCGGCAATTGTTCAGCAATGGGTGGATGTTCGGTTAGAGCTTGTATTAATTTTCTTTCACATCAATGCGTCCCAAAGAGACTTCAACAGGTACCGTGTAGCTTCACCTTACCGACAGCGATTGGGGGTTGTGCTGGTGTGAAAGACCCTTAAGTTGAGCACATTACATTTAGTTCTAGTTGTTAGTCTTTAGTATAACCACGTTTGTTCACATTTAAGCTCATAATACAGTTTTGGTTCACATTTAGTTCAACAAAAATAAAAATCCCATTTTAGTAATGTTCATAGTTAAAAATAGACACAACACAGAACCAGATCCATTTGTGAGTCAGGACAAGGCAAGGCAACAGTGCACACACTGTCCCTTTGAATCATTCAGCTGAAAAGAAACACGTTGTAACCTTACTAATAAGAAAATGGTACCAAACGTACCATTTTAGCTGCAGATCGATTATGTCTGCGTGATGGCAGATCCACAACAAGCCCAGGACTAGCCGAGAGCAAGTCAACAGAGTTTTTACCAAACCAAAAAAACAATAATGTTACAAAGCTACATTAATAGATTGTCTGAATAAGATTACAATAAATACAACACAAAGCAACACTACAGCCAGGAACTGTGTAGATCAGAGAATGAATGAAACTCAAAGACACTTTTGTCTGGTTTGACAGCTGTTGCAACGAGCCAATAGGGACAGTTTTCCTTACCTGTACTAAATTTTTTAAGTTTTGCTTCATAGGTTTGTCCCCACTGAACAACAGACTTGTTCTTTGCTGAGCTTATGTGCTATTTTCGTACTGCATAACATTTACCTCGAGACCTCATGTAAACTGTATTATTACAGATCCAAACTCCTGATACTTGTATTGATGCTCAAATTCTGAAATAGATGATTCTGAAGACGTTCATTCGTGCTTTGTGTCCTGGTATTCCACTGATTTCAAAGTCAGTAAGTGGCTCAAAATTGACCTGTTTTGCCAAGACAGCAGAGGACAGCAATGTGTTTTTAGAAGGCTATCTAATGTTAAACCTTGGCACGCAAATGAACACTTTATGCCATTATTAAAAAAAGAGACAAGGGGTTTATGATTAAAGGTGACCTATTGGGATATTTCTATATATTTAGGAAGAATTGGCATGAGTGCATCTATACTTCACATTTTGTTTATTGCAAAAAAACAATTCAAAAGAGCAAAACCGATAACTTTAATAAGCCACAGATTTAAAAATTACTATTTATTCTTACTGGAAAGTGTCTACATGACAGTTTCACAATCGGTCATTTTCTGTAACTCAATGGCAGAAGTTTCTCTTTTATGGATAAAACAAGCTTAAACAAGCGATTTCAGCAAAACCATGAGCAAAACGGACTGATTTGTGTCTTATGAAGCTTTTTAAACAACTTTGGCAATGTGAAATTATATTTCTCAAACTATTATAGGCCTATTCTTCGGCTGGAAATGCTCCATCACTTGCCGATGCGACAGACGCCTCCAGAGATAAGAGAAGCTATAACTTTGTTTGGTGTTTTTTATGTAATTTGTCTGCTTTTCTCACTAGTAACATGTAAAAGCGGACAATTGGTGATCACTATAGCCTTAAAAGATGCATAGGTTCGCTAGCTGTTAGCAGTTTTATACACAATTTTTATCTGCAATAAAATGCTGAAAGGTTTGTAAACTCAACAATAATTTCTAACAAGGCTCTGACCTCTGCTAAATGTAGTCGGTAGGTTTGTACAGATGACACGCTCTGGATCTTTCATAATTTGCGTTTTTTTGCGGGCTAATGCTAATGACTAGAGAGAAAATAAACAGTAGAACGCTCCGGACTAGCTTAAATCTTACCGGACTAGCTCAGATGCTAAGTGTTCGATAGCATCAGAGTCGGACTGTGCGTCTACTAATTATATGTTTATGGGGATAAGTAGTAGGTGAAGACAGAGATTTTCTAAGCTGGAACATCAGCTGCAAAATAATACAAGAATACTCAAACATGCATGAATCAATCCAAACACAACTTTGAGTAAACTAATGATGAGAGAACACTGTTGTAACAAGGTTAAAACCTCAGAAAAGTAAATTTTACTCAACTTAAAAAATGATGAGCTTAGTGTCAATACTGTCAGAGAGAATCATACGCGGTGTCCAAACAATCCCTTACCACTCAATCACTCTAAAGTCCGGCCTCTTCAAGACCTTAATTTCAGGCCTTTTTTGCGTACTTATGTCACGCCATAGATATAGATACAGTCATCATCGAAGGCCACGCCAACTAACAGACCACCGAGAGGGAAAATAACACAGAGAGTGAATCGGAACAACAGCTTTATCAGTCACTGCTCAAAAACTACAACAGCTAATGTGGACTTTAGGAGATATACTGTGTCAAATATAGATACGAAGGCACGAAGATTAATAAAGTGATCCAACAATGTAAATATATCCAACAATGCTAACGGTACCTGCGAGCTAAATGCTAACGTGATGCTAGCGCCGCCTGGCGTCTTTTAGCATCTTTTTTAACTTTCTGTTTACTTTTCTGAGAAAATGCCAAATCAGTAACCTCTATTTAAACGTGGTTGTGACTCGACTTGAATTAGTTGTGCTAAAAGTACAGTTCGCCAGAAAACATCTTAAAAGAGGTAAACAGTTTAGCTTCCCATTCTTTATTATGGTGAGGCTGGAGACGCTTTCAGCAGGCCACGCCCCTAAATATATGACGCGTTGCCGACTGGATTTTGTTAACATTCATAAATATTAATGTATCTTAACAACCACCATAGAAATGAACTGGGATTGCGACACGTGGCATATTTAATTGTGCTAATGATATGTAATTTACATGTCCTGTAACGTCGTGGTACAGTATATGTACGCTTTCTTGTGAGATCAGGTTGGTAGTTACCTAAATATTCTAAAATGCCAAACCAGAAGTTGTGCTGAAACTTTTACAGCCAGTGAACCCTTCGCACAAAACATTACACAGATCACCTTTTAAAAACCAAACCCGAAGCACGAACTTCTCTTTAAGCAAAAGATCTGGTCCCACCTCTGTTTAACCTCTTCCCGACACTCCATTATCTGTCATCAAGTTGGACTGAGCGTACCGGGGTCGACCTCGTGTGCCTGCTTTTGGTGGCTTCATTATGGAAAGTGCTTTTGAACGGGCGGCGAGGACAGTACAAAGCAGGTCCCGGGACAAGTTCTTCTGCAGACGTCATGTTAAAGTCATTATATTCCCCCAGTCATTATAGTCATTACACTTCAAAGTCCAGTTCATGAAAAGCCTTGGAAGCTCGGACACGCAGCGGTCGGAGCTCTGGGCAGGAGGAGATGGTGCAGTGACCGGTAGATTTCATGCGAGGGCTGTGATGGATGGGTGAGGTTTGTCCACGCCGTTTGATTCAAGCCGACGGTAAAAAGAGAAAAAGCCCTGTTTCCTCGATATAATGCAACTCAAGTGGCACGAGTAAGAGAGGACGAGTTTAAGGAAGCTGCTGTTTAAGTAAGAGAGTTAATCTATTCACAAGGATAAGATGTGTAGTGAAATCTGGTGTTTTTAAAGAACAGACCGCACAAATGAGAAGAGCGAAAATTGTGTTAGCACAGGATTAGCTTCACAGTGGAATTTGTTCAAATCTGTGCCGCAATGTGTGTAATTTAGTGTTTTTTCCAAACTTTATTCTGGAAATGATGAATTGCTGCACATTTATATGTGATAATAACATTATAATTCACTGAAAGCTTTGAGTCCTAGCTTTTCTATTTTGTTTCTGTTCTGGTGGCAATTTAGAAGACTAGGCTTATTTACAAAAAATAACTTAAAATCAGTTTCTCACTAGCACAGACCATTTGCAATGTGGAAATAAGTCTGCAGTGTTCTGACTACATATAATGTCCCGTTTGTTCACCAAACTTCACAACATTTGTCTGTTGTTGTTAGCATTTTGACTAACTGCTGTTAGCATATGGTACGTCTCGCTCCCTCCAGCTGTGAAAAACACTTACCTAATGCATTCTGAGCCTCAAAATTTTCATCGTGTTGTGTTTTAACTTTAAACCAAAAAAAAAAAAAAACTAAAAGGCTTACAATTCATTAGGAAGTGAGCAAAACATGTGACTGTGACTAAAATTGTGGTATTTTTAAGCTAAATTGGCTATAGGACCTTTACACGAGCCACGTTGTTGTGAATGTTGTGTATCACAACCTTACAGTCATAATTCTTATGGAACAGTCAAAGCTTCTCTTCAGTGCATTTACACTGATAAAGTCAATCCATCTTTTACCGGTTCCACCTTTGTTGTCATGACATTGAAGGGCACAGTTTGCTTAGTAGTCTATGTACCTAGTCTATGTAGAGGTCATGGTCATTTCTTTGATAAAAACAACAAAACAGGAGAGAGCAGCTGTTTGGATCAGGTCTGAACTAGTCTGACAGATGTCTGGTGTTTTATTTTTGTTGTTTTTTCACTCACCTGAATGTAACTTTTAAGGGTCGTAGGGTCAAATTTTATTCACAAATGTTGAATCAGCAGCATAACTTTTGTTTTCACACAGTGATAAACTCTTCACTGACAACAGCGCTGGCTCGTGTTGCTGCTACAACTTGTGTCAATCAGCTGTGGCTCTTTCTTCATTTTAGGTGCACGCGCATCCCCCGTGTTGAGAAACAAATAGTCTTTTTGTATCTATGCCTAATAGCAGTCACTAAAACATTTACATAGACTAAAATAAATAATCTAAATCACATACAATCACACGAATAACCTGGTGAGAATATTCCCTTTTACAAATACAGATGACTCACAGACGAAACTCATACGACATCTAATTACAGTGCTAGTCTAACAGGTTCCATACCTCCAGTCAAAATGGTTGTTTCTGTGGAGAAAAGACATATGTTTGCAGTTAGTATTAAGCAAAAAGAAAGACAAAACACAACGCAACACACATTAGTTTTCTCTCTGACAACATGTGATTATGTGACACTTTAGCTGTTCTTCACTTGTCTTTGTCTCTTTATGAAGAGACAGACAAATACTTGTGTCTGTGGATTGCTAACTTTGTGTCAAATCAATTGTGTGCTGCAGTCTTATTAAAAATACTTTTATGTCTGAGTAAATGAGTATAACCCGTCTCTATTTGGAGATGCATATCCCTCTCTTTCTCTCTCTCTCTCTCTCTTTACAGTATACAGTATAAAAAATATATATTGTCTGGTCAGCGTGTTTCTCTTTCGAATTTCAGCGGGTGTGACTCAATTCAATTTATTTGTATAGCCCAAAGTCACAACAGCAGTTATGTCAGAGAACTTTACATGATGTTGAATTTAGCAAACAAAATTGTCAGAAAATCAAACAATGAAACATTTGGTCAATACCAACAGAAACATTGGAAAATCAGGAACAGTCATAAATACAAGCAGATTGTTCAACAACAAACAAGCAGATGAATAATTGTGTGCGGGCTAAGACGGACTGTTAGCGCCCCGGCGCCACCGCCGAGTCTAATTCAAGCTAAACAAAGATGGCTGCTTCTGTGGATGTTCGTGTTTCTGCTGCTTTTGATGAGGTTTTAGCAAAATAATGAGTCATTTCTTTTTGAAAGAAGAGCAGTATGTGTGACACTTGTTCTATCCCACGCAGACATTGGATACACCATTATGAGTTGTTGCTGTGATTGGCTAAGCACAAATAAGGTAGGCCCCACACCCAATCAGCTCGAAGTATTTCACTAAATGCCCCACCTTTTCCCAAACGCTTTCAGCGAGTCAAGTTCCAGATGTAGACTGGAATAACTCAAATCGTAGTTCAACAAAAATCCATCTGGCGTGAGCCAAGTTACATGATTGTTGCTTTAGCAAACAACATTGTGAGAAAATAAAAAATGAAACCTCCCAAAGTATTAAACATATCAGAAGCATTAGAAAATCAGAAACGACCATTATTCAGAATAACAAATGTCAAATTATCCTACGGAACCTCCAAATTATTGTATTTTGTCAAATATAATTATACCTAAATAGTTTTCTATTTCGGGCCAGGGCAGTTTGTGTGAGCTAACCACTTTAGACAATGCTAAGTCGTTTCGGAAATTAAATGTTATATTTTCCACTCAGTTTAGGGGTGAAATAACAAAGCATATGTGTTAGTGCAATGCACACGGCGAGCTTTCTCCTCTTCACACTTCACATCTGTCAGATTTAAATGAACATCATTAGCTCTCAATCACACTTTAATTTAAGAAAAACATGTGTTTCCATCAGTCTGCCTTTGTACCTTCTCACCATGTTGGGACACACGTGCAGCCTTCAGGACGTTAAGTGTGTTAAGTGTTTACGGATCTGAATTTTCACTCAGTAATTCAAGATAGTCATGGTGAATAACACATCTGATACTTCAAATTATTCATGAGCCCACACACAGCAAGAACACGTCTTTTCTGAGTAAAGTTTTATCAATTTTATTACAATAACACATGTAATTGGATATATGTAAAAGAAATCACCATAGGGTCATACTGTGAAACATGAAGCAAATATGTTTCCATGGATACACCAGCAGACCCTCCTACACGTGAAAAATAACATATTCCAACTATAATTGATTATAATTTAGACTGTAAATGAGAATAGAAAAGAACAGGGACTTCATCAACTTTAGCTAAAACTATTGCGGCTCTTCTTGTCCTCACGCGGCAAGAACAAACATTTTATTCTCATTGTTTTGCAAGAAAGTGACAATATTGCACAAATCCCAGGCGTTGCTCTTGGTTACGCAGGAAATTCCTCCAACAATGCATGAAATGAGGCGATTAACCCGCGCTTTGATCAGAAGCTGCAGCCGTTGTAGGAAAAAAGAGAAGAAACTTTGTTCTTGGGAGAATTTCAGCTTTGCAATTTATTCCTTTGTGAGACATTTGAAAAGAATCATCAACTAAAGAGATGTGCTCATCAAAGCGCTGTGCAGTTTATTTATTTAGAAAAATGTGTCCACATATATTTTTGACTTGTTTATTTGATAGGAATGCTATCTGGTCAGGGTGTTGCTCAAGAATTCGGTGCTTAGGTACACAGCTTCTTCTTGGCGGATGGTTTATTAAAACAATGAGAACGAGTGTCTTTTTCGTCTTGCGGAATGCAACCCCCAAACCAAAAGTGACAGGAATTTCATCAGACTGTCAATAGTTCACGTGACAACCGTTGGCATCAGCGGTTATTCGTCGCCTCATGGATCGGCAGTAGTGTCTGAGTTGATCTTGTGGAATTGCTGCCCATTCTTCCACCAGTGCGCCCTCAGCTGCTGCTAATTTCGGGGGATTTAGACATTTTCAATGGGGTTTAAGTCCGAATCATGGCTGGGGTCACTGGGGCCGCGCATTGTCGTGCTGGAACAGAGCTCCTGCCCAAACTTGGTCCAGAAAAGGGAGCACCACAGGCCTCAGAATCTCATCTCGATAACGGACCATTGAGGTTTCCTTCGATGAAAACCAGGTCTGTACCTTCACTTGGCGCACACAAGGTTCAGCCTGCCTCTTACCAGCGTCTCCTGTACACCCGATCTCGGCTATCGGCTCGGCTAACATTTTTTCGTCGCTGAACACGACTTGGGACTCTGCAAAGTCCAACGACAATTCATTCTGGTGGCCTTTTATAAAGAAGACTTGAGCACAGTTAACCAGCGGTAAAGTCAACTCTGAGTTTCAAACATGATTGTGTGAAAAAACAACCCTGTAATGCACTCTTTATTGTTCTCACAATCAGTTAGCCAAACCAATCTGTTCACCCGTCTTCAGCTTACTATGGACTGAAATCATGATGCTAATAATTTTTTTACAAATGTACTTGTTTTCTAAGGAATTTTTGAAAATTAAAATGTTGCGTTTCTTTTTTCCTTGAGTGTATTTACTGTAGACAAAGTCAGCACGTCCATCAGAGAGCTCCACATTGCTGCTTAGAAGAAAAGAACTATGACGGAAATAGACATCATTGGCTCTGAAAGAGCTAAATATGTTAACATGATATTCTTGGCGTCTTATAGTCATGCAAGGGTGTTCTATTTGGGGCAGTCTGAGCAGGGAGGCCCAGACAAATCTGGATGAATCTCGAGGCGTTCCCAGACCAGACAAGATTGGTTAAATTTTCCTAAAGCGGAGGCTGATCTCTTCTGGTCTCCTCTCTCTCCCTTCACAAGTTTAACAAATCGTCACAAGATTAATAAATCGTCACAAGTTTAATAAATCGTCACAGTTTAATAAATCGTCACAAGCTTAATAAATCGTCAAGTTCAGTATTCTTCAACCAGTTCAGTGCTCTTCAACAACTTTCAGAATCTTATGCAATAATATTTTTATGTTGCGCAGTCACTCACAATGACATAAGATATTGCACATTTTCTAGTTACGCAATGGAAACCAGAAGCCACCTTGCCTCCTGTAGAACTGCGCAGCCTGTCACAGCCACCCACCGGCTCTGACGTAGTTGCACCTGATTGGTTACATATTCCTATAGTGGAGGCTGATCCCTCTTGGTCTCCTCTCACTCCCTTCACAAGTTTAATAAATCGTCACAAGTTTAATACATTTTCACAAGTTTATAAATCTTCACAAGTTTAATAAATCTTCACAAGTTTATTACATCTTCACAAGTTAAGTATTCTTCAACAGGTTCAGTGCTCTTCAACAACTTTCACAATCGTATGCAATTTTATGCAATAATATTTTCACGTTGCCAGTCACTCGCAATGACTTCAGCCATTGCACATTTTCTAGTTACGCAATGGAAGCCATACGTATCAAAGTAAATGAATGAACAAAACTGCAATTTGTAACCAACAAAAGTAACATTTGAGATTGAAGAAATTTAAATTTTGGAAATTTTGTACTTGCAGCCTGATTTATCCCAGCTGTGAGAGTAAAACCACAAAGAAAATCTCTCACAGCAGTGATCCAAAGTCTGTTCTTTAAAACTCATAAAAGCTGAGATTGTAGGACTAAACACTGTCTGTAATTTCTAACTTTCAGACGAGATAGATGTTTACACTCTGTACTCTCATTTGCATCATCTTTGAACAGGAGAGAATATGCATTTAACGTACACGCTGTTTGTACACAGTCTAACACCTGGGCTGCACTTCACTTTCAATACAGACTCGTGCAGAGAGGAGACGAGAGAAGTGAGGAGGAGAAGAAGTGATCCAGTCAACACCTTCTGACACACACAGCCGAGGTGTTTGCTCCTGATTAGCCTCTACCTTTTCTCTTTGTCAGTTTAACATAGAGGACTGCAAACTTCAGGGCTGCAGCTGGTGTGAGCAAGCTGCCTTCAGTTTCCAGGTCTCAATGATGATTAAGGCTTTTCTGTGTTTCTCTAATTAACGTACATCCAACAAGTGTTTTTTCCACTAAAACCATTGCACCTTGTTTAGCTTGGAGACTAAGTTGTTTAAATGTATGTATTCTTGTTTATAATGTATGCATGTACACATTTTGAAATAAACTTCATTTATTCTGTTGATGGGAACATCTTTATGCTGCGTTCAGGACAGCGTTGGAGCGTCCAAAGCGTCCAGCAAATTTACAACACAAATTGGCGTCTAGTGTGTTGCGGACGCTTTAGCCGCCTCATCAGGCGCCGACGCCCGAGTTGGGCACTGCTAAACTTTCAAGCATCAACGTCGCGTCCACAATCAGACACCACCCCTGTGACGTGAGACATGCCGTATGGGACATGAGCTGGACTGACACAACTCACATGGATCTATTAAAGAGACAGGAACTGATGGAGGAGGAGAAGTTGTGCCATCAGGTAAGCTACGTTTTATTAAGGCAGCAAGCCTTTCTGTCTCTCCTTCCTTCTCTCACTCAATATGATCTGTCTTTGTGCAACATAAAGCCTTTAGCAATAAAAGTGGGAATGCAAAGAAGTGCTTCAGAGAGTAAAAAATGTCCCTGTCCCCCGACGCACATTGGGGCATTTTGGATGCTTTTTGGGGCTTCAGCTTTGTAAATATTCAGCGTCAAAATACTTTCTCCACTTTTTTTTAAACTCAAAAAGCTCTCATACTTAACTTGCTATTATATCCACATTCCATGCACTGTATGGAAAAACTGGTATTCCAGTCCTGCAAGCTTTTATTGTAGTCACAGCTGCCCTGGGGCAGACAGATGAAAGCAAGGCTGCCATTTTGCACCATCAGTCCCTACAACCATTTACACTATCAAGACTAGGTAATGTGGGTGCAGTGTCTTGCTTGAAGATACAACAATGAGTTTCTTCTCTGTTCAGTTGCCCTACTGTTTCAACTGAAGCCAAATTACCAATAGCCTGTGTCCCTCAGACCTGTTCACTTTGGAGCTGTTTGGGCCACTTATGTTAATGATGGTGAGCATTTGTACTGCAGGTCCAGACTTCCGAGGGTCTGTTACATGAGCAGCTGACGTCACTCACAAATAACACATGCTTTCTTAAATAAATAAAATGTACCTGAATACTTTTTCTTCCTGGCACCAATCTGAATGATTCACAAAAAGACGTGTAATAAGTCTGTGACTGTGACTCGAGGATCAGACTGGTAGTCACTTTTATTCAATGCTTTGAGGCTGGATTATGTTGGACATAATAGGGACAGGATTTAATTTTTTTTTTTTTTACAATGTTTGCCTTGACAAACAGAAAACAGCTGATGCTAATGCACTAGCTTTGCTTTGTTAATTGTGCACTGTGTAACTTTTTGACTGAAAATAGGCCTGACATAAAACATGTTTTTGTCATTTGGATTTCTTTGTTGCACTAAATAATTAATACAAATGTAAGTCTTTACTTTGAGCGGACTGACACAAAATGGAGGTGGAGGGGGACCTTCTATTGCACGTTTCCTTGCCTGGGATCCAGAACCCACACTTCAGCATACTGTGAAGAGTGGGTCTGGTCACCACGTCCTCCGCTTGCGTTTCAGACCAAATCTACATCGTACCGGGCAATCAGGTTAGCTTATTAGACTGACGCAGATGAAACAAAGGAGCTGATTGGTTGTTTTTTGCTTCGCTCATTGATTCTTCAGAAATCCGCTATGTTTTTCAGTTCCACGTGATTATTTTTTTCATGTATTTTATTTTGTCTGGAGCAGCCATGTTGGATTTTACACTGCGGAAGATGCGTGTCTCTGATTGGCTAATTAATCTGTCAATCACAGCTACAGAACTCGAATGAGGGACAAGGCGACCAGACGATATATTTTTAATATATCGTCTGGATTTTCCAGGCAACATGTTTTATTTTTGCACATTGTGGCCTCAAACGTATTTATCCTCATTCAGAATGTCCCAAAATATGCTTTTAAGTTTCTATTTCTAATGAATTATGTAGTTGACGTTTCACCTACAGAATGTTACATAGCACCTTTAAGTCTATCAGAGCAACAAATAAAGTTTTAATCAGTGTAATTGTCTCAGGATTAAGTCGGCGTTAGGTGAGGAACAATTATTTCATGTTTGTATCTGCTCATTTCCGTCTGGTTTTGGCCTGATTCTGTGTTTTCTCTTGTCCGATCATCGAGCCAAAAGGCGGGGCATGAGGATCCTCTACTATCCAAGTACTGCCCAGATCCCACATGCTTCTGAAATCTGACGTGATCAGGCTTTGACGAGCTCTTATCTTATACTTACAAGACAGTATCTTGTCACTTTAGTACTGTGGTGCACCATAGTAACTTCATCTCAAACATCCATGGGGCTTTGGGGTTTTGGGGACAGGGTTTGTTCTTAATACAGTATCCTACACGGTCAGTTGTACTTGTAGAGCTTTTGTTGCTTCTCTTCTTGCTCCTAAATTCGAGTGTCATTTTACCTTCCACCACAATATAAATAAAAAAATATTTCCACATATTATTAGGTTTTTGGACCAGATTTTGCGCATCATTTAATTTCATATCCTTCTACCTAAATTAACTTCCGCTGAGATCAGTTTCTCCAGATGCATTCCTTGAACCACTCCACTTCTTTTAGCCATCTCATTTGCAGCAATCTCACTTGAGCACCCTCTATTCTCTCAGTGTCTATAGAAAGCACAGTCCAGAGCATCTCTACTTGATTACATTGTACCGTACGACTCGCAAAAATAGCAGAGATTTCAATAATGGCCCGGGCAGTAGTTCTACAGCCGCGCGGTTTTCTTATTTGCGGTGGCTCTTCTGTCGTGTCCAGCTCGCGTGTGGGATGGCATGAAAGCATAAAAATGTGGCGTATTTGGAAGGAAGTTTTAGGGATCTGTAAAAATGAAAATCCCCAAAGTCTTTATGATGTGACGCCACCAAAGGATTTTCAAATATGCAGCTTAATTTAGACTGGAAAAAGACTTTGAGCAGACACTTTTTATTGTTAGTTTTCCAGACACTCAAAGTTGTGTGAGTTTTGCATTATTTATTCACTCTTTGCTTAGTGGTGTTTTAATTAATTTGTTTCAGTTTTCTCTGCAGCCATGAAGCTTTCAACAACTGACAGACATTCAATCACACACACGCCACATAAGACTCACTTCCACTGGTTTGATTTGGAGCAGAAGGGTCCGTTTAGGCAAGGCAAGGCAAATTTATTTGTATAGCACAATTCATACACAAAGCAATTCAAAGTGCTTTACAAGGCAGGAAAATGCATCAAAATTACAAAAAAATATAAATAATCAGCATAAAATTTACTCTAAAAGAAGCAAAGAAATAAAGAGTGCAGACAAAGTATTTCAGTCATATGCACAGATAAAAAGACATGTTTTCAGCCTAGATTTAAACATTGTCACAGTCGAGGCCTGTCTTACATCATCTGGAAGACTGTTCCAGATCTTAGCTGCATAAAACTGAAACGCTGATTCTCCATGTTTAGTCCTGACTCTGGGCACCAGCAGGAGGCTGGTCCCTGAGGTCCTCAGAGTGCGAGATGGTTCATAACGCACTAACATGTCAGAGATGTACTTTGGTGCTAGTCCATGGAGAGACTTAAACACAAGCAGAGCTGTTTTAAAGTCTATTCTCTGAGCCACAGAAGCCAGTGTAAAGACCTAAGCACAGGACTAATGTGATCGTACTTCCTGGTTCTGGTCAGGACTCGAGCAGCAGCGTTCTGGATGTACTGCAGCTGTTTTACAGCTCGTTTGGATAGGCCGGTGAGTAGGCCGTTACAATAGTCTAACCTACTGGAGACAAATGCATGGATAAGTCTCTCTAGGTCAGGCTTTGACACTATACAAGTGCTGGTCAACGAATTAGAATAATTTGAAATGGTGCAATCATGAAATTCTTTGAATGCATTTGTTGTGCAGAAAGAAATTCAGGTGTTCACCGCACCTGTCCTACTTGTTAGAGTAATCACAGAACTCGTTACCTGTAAAAAACCTGCTCAGCTGAGCTTTCCAAAAGGTCCATTTAGGCCATTTAACTGTGACACTGTTGTTCCATTGAATTAGAATAATGGAGAAACCGTTTCATTGAATTAGAATAATTTTTATTATAATTAGAATCATCACTTTCTCAGTATTTTTTTGGCTGCCCCCTTGGCTTGTATGACTGCCTGAAGTCTCCGCGGCATCGATTTGACCAGCTTGTCGCAAGTTTACGCACTCACAGCTTCCCAAGCAGTGGCGATGTTCTGCTTCAGTTGGTCCAGCTTAGTCGGCTTTCTGTTGCGAATTTTCCGCTTGATGATGGCCAAAGGTTTTCAATGACATTGAGGTCAGGCGAGTTGGCCGGCCATGCCAAAACTTCAAGCTGTTTTCTAGTGAACCAATCTTTGGTCGACTTTGCCGCATGAGCCGGTGCAAGATCCTGTTGAAATATGAAGTCTTCTTCGCCGAACTGTTCCTCAACAGTCGGAATCAGGAACGTTTCCAGAACATCTTGATATACGGCAGCATTGACAGTCTTCTTGAGGAAGCACAGTTTCCCTACACCTCGAGCAGACATGCATCCCCAGACCATAACGCTCTGGGGAAACTTGACGGATCTTTTCACGCACTCGTGGTTGTAGGTTTCACCACCACGACGCCAGACACGAAGACCTTGGTCACCAAAGGAGATGCAGAAGCGTGATTCGTCACTGAAGACCACTTTCTGCCAGTCTTCAGCAGTCCACTCGCCGTGTTGTTTGGCCCACTTCAGCCGTTTCTGCACTTGTTTCTTGTTCAGCATCGGTTTTACCATAGTATGTCTATGGGTTTTACTGCTGGAACGCGATATTTGAAGCCGAGTCATTGAAAACCTTTGGGCCATCATCAAGCGGAAAATTCGCGACAGAAAGCCGACTAAGCTGGACCAACTGAAGCAGAACATCGCCACTGCTTGGGAAGCTGTGAGTGCGTAAACTTGCGACAAGCTGGTCAAATCGATGCCGCGGAGACTTCAGGCAGTCAGGCAAAAAATACTGAGAAAGTGATGATTCTAATTATAATAAAAATTATTCTAATTCAATGAAACGGTTTCTCCATTATTCTAATTCAATGGAACAACAGTGTCACAGTTAAATGGCCTAAATGGACCTTTTGGAAAGCTCAGCTGAGCAGGTTTTTTACATGTAACGAGTTCTGTGATTACTCTAACGAGTAGGACAGGTGCGGTAAACACCTGAATTTCTTTCTGCACAACAAATGCATTCAAAGAATTTCATGATTGCACCATTTCAAATTATTCTAATTCGTTGACCAGCACTTGTACTTTTGATTTTGGCAATGTTTTTTAGATGGTAAAAAGCTGCTGATGTTATTGACTTAATGTGGCTGTTAAAGTTCAAGTCTGAGTCCATTATTACCCCCAGATTTCTAACTTGACTTGAAGCTTTCAGAGAGAGAGACTGAAGGTGACTGCTGACACTTTCTCTTTGTTTCTGTGGGCCAAAGATGTTTACTCCATGGATCTATTATAAAATCTGTATGTTGCACGGGTTCGGCAGAAACCGCATTTACAGCTTTATAAACGGTCACATCTTGTGGCATTTCTTACCTACTATTTTCACACGCTAAACTTTTTTCCGGTTCAAAAGATTTTACTTTTGTATAAACTGGCTTTAAGTCTTACGTTTTAGCTTCGACTACCGCTGCTCACTCTGAAACTTCCGCTCCTGTTGGTCAGAACGGTCAGGCCTGAGCTTTCGGCTTCATTCCGAACGAAATCATTGGGGCTTGGTTTATACTGGTGTGGCAGGATAGACCTACATGCCACTTAAAAACTGTTTTCTGATTGGTTAGCGGCGACATCACTCGCCTATAAAAGTGCTTCTGTTGCCACCTTTTGACCTCACGCTCTTGCTTCCTGTCTCCGGTTGTGTTGACACCGCTCTCTCACCACTCTCAGGTAGTATCCAAAATTCGACTTTATGCGCAAAATGTAGTATAATTTGTAGCGCTGATTAAATGTTTGAATGTAGTGCTGCTGCTAGGGCCTGTGTAAGCAGCGACAGTGTTGTGTGCCGCCCACTGTAGCGATGGTCGGGTGAGCGTCCTGCCTGACGTCTTTACCAAAGCCTCTGCTGAGCACACAATGTAATCTTTATTTAATCTTTTAGATGTCCGCCATGGAGCTGCGAGTGCACTGTAGCCGCCTTGCCTTTCATTGCCAACTTGCCTGTTCTGTTAAGTGTACATCAACAGTTTCCTCCTGGAGCCAGGTCTGTCTGCGGACACTAACAAAACTGGGAACTGTACTTTAATGGACGAACTGTCTGCTTAACTTATTTAAACCTAAAGTACACTGGAGTTAACTTACAAAAATTGCATTAATAAATGCCATACTTGCTTTTGATAATTTTGACTCAAGCCTCTGACTATTGACAATGAACCTATGCGCCTTTACATTTAGCTAACTGGTCCTGGGCCAACTCCCAGGTGGCGTTGTTGGTATTTTATTTTATGTTTAAGTTGTTTTTTTTTTTTTTTTGGTTTAGCCAAGTGGGTACAGCTAAGCTAAAGTGAGACTGTAACACCACTTTGTCACACTGGTACAGCAGTTTTCTTGTGACCTTTTTCCCCCTTATATGGGGGACAATGTACCATAAAGCAATATACTGCAAAATTAACAAAAGTGGACTTTTTAGAGTATAATCATTTTAGTCTATTTACAGCCTCATAACCTTCTTTATACAGAATATAACAGTCAGATATCTATTTTACAATGTGTCCTTCTCTGACTTCATTATTTCGACTCCAGCTCCATTTGAGTTGGAGAGTCCTGCTTTAAGCTAAGAAGCAGTTATGCCTGACAGTGAGATGATGTGAGTCTGTGTGAGGTGAATGTCCATGTTTTGAATGTGGCTTTGGAGGATTGTGCTGTTTGTAACTGTCTGATCACTCAGGAGCCTACGGTGAGCTCATTTACATGTTTGTCATTCATTACGACTCAGTTAATCATAAATGAGAGAGCAGCCCATCTGTTTCTGTATGCATGGCTGCTGGACCAGGAACTCAGCTGGTGTTGGAGGAGCTCTCCTGATGAATCCGACTTTACTCCTGGGCTTAAATGTTGCCAAAAGACAACATGTGTTGTGAGAATGTATTACCACTCTTGCCTCACAATAAGAAGGTTCAGATTTGGACTCCTGGGTCCTTCTGGTCTCTGTGTGTGGAGTTTGTATCTTTGTGTGTGGCTGGGTTTCTGACACTAGTTTCTCACATTGGGTTTCTCATCATCCAACAGAAAATCTAGAAAGACACAAGAAATTGTCAATCAGTCATCAAGATACTATAACCAACAATAGAAATATTTACTTGCCGAGCTGACTCATGGATAAAAAAAAAAAATTCAATTTATTTTTAATATGGCCCAAACATACAACAGTCACTTCTGAGGACATCAGAAGAAGATCAAATATTGAAACAGTCATTGGTCAAGTCCAAACAGAAACATTGATCAAAAATGCCTTGGAAGATTATTCAACAGCAAACAGGCAAAAAGATAACTGTCCCAGAGAAAAACTTCCAAGGACAGGACAATCTAATCCTGGAGAGAAGTAAGGGGCTCAAGCCAATAAACACAAAAGAAGCAAAAGTTTCCACAATTATTGAAATATTCACAAAAAATATAACTGACCAAACAGCTATGTCTCTGCACCAGTAACACATTCACAAAAATGTATATCATCTATTTTATGCTCAAAAACAATATTTTGCGGTGACGTCACTATGAACGGGAGATATATACTTGACTGCAGTAAAAATTATGGATATAAATATATTAACAGAGGATTAGTGTGCACCCAAGACAACTGCGGTGGTTTTTGGACAATAAACCTGGCAGAAATGGTTTGGAAGGACGGGGGGAAGAGATGAATGGACAAACAGGTGAGTGACTAGCGAGTGTGTGGGGCTTACGTTTGGGACAGCTCTTTGTCGGCTTCGTCGGGACCAGCTCCGTCACATTCTGGTTAAAGCTACGTGGCGACATTTTCTTTGGGTTCAATGGGTAAATCTTAACTTACCCCAAGCCCCAGTCCTAAACGTACACATTTTAGTAACTTGAAGCCTGAAACCCAAAGAAACCTTGTTAAACCCAAAGAAAATGTTGCCACGTCACTCCAACCAAAATGTGTTTTTTTTTTTTTTATATAGCTTATAGTACTCGACTTGGACTTGACCCCTAAAGACTCGAGACTTGACTTGGACTCGTGATTTAAGACTCGTAAACATTACAAGTGAATGCGTTACTGTGTGATCCATGTTCACTCTCTTTCCTTCTCTCTTTTCCCTCATTAACATTAGACGTATGAGAGAGACGCTGAAAAATTAGCGGTTCTGGCGTGTGTCTGATGTTAATGACATAAGCAGATGCAACAGCTACTAGTTTCACAACAACAGAGGCGCGTGGCCATGGCGAGCACGGCAGAAACACCGCAGAATCCGCTGGCTCTGCTGACGTTCGTCGTAACATTTGCGTTTATGGACTTTGTGCAGCGTCACGACAAGAGAACTGCCACATGCAAAATATAGGAAGTTCAAATTTGTGACGCCAAGACGACGACATCTAACTTTGAAAGACACTTGAAAACGCACAAGGATAGGTGAGTTACTCAGGTGTTAGCAGCAACTGAAAATGTCAGTGCATCGCTATATTCACCTTTTGCAGTGAGCTTATTAAAAATGTATTTTAGGCCTAAATGAATTATTTGGTTTTGGAATGTGGCAGCGCCACACACCAGGGCAAAAGCGAGCAACCAGCGCTAAGCGTCATCGTGACGTTTTTTGTTGTGACAACGCCAAACGAAGGGAAAAACAACGCAAAGTAACGACATAAAGTAACTTTACATTTAAACTTTTACTCACCACCGCACAGTGGTTGTTTACAGTTTCCAAACTTTAGTATTTGAGCCTCTAACTCCAGTCGTGCCAAGCATTCCCATGTACAGCTAATTGATGTTTTCCTCTTCGCGTTGTCGGGAACCAAACAAAACGTCACGCCACGTCATCAGTCCGACCACAAGAATAGTATATGCATGAGGTTATAACCAGGCCTGTTTATTTGTATTCTTTTTATCAACAGGTACAGGTACTTGAGACTTGACTTGGACTTGTGGCCAAAGACTTGTGCACATCTCTGCCGTGATACATTTTGTCCACATCGCCCAGCCCTATACCTTCATCCTTACTCATCTCTAAACCTTCTGTCGCAGGTTGCACTTAGAGGTTGTGGCTTCCGTCCTGGGCTTTCCTCGGTTTCAAAGTGAACCATGACTTCATACGTGACCACAGGAGCGGTCATTAAGCTTCTGCAGGACAGGAGACAAAAGGTAGCCTGTGAGTCGTCCTGCTGCGTCCTGACGGGAAAATTACGGTTCAGACGCAGCCTTTAATTCCACACACAGAGATAATGAGTCTGCTTTGAACCCTGCTGACCCACGTTGGATCATCGCAGGAGAAAAAGCTGCAGGTCTGAAAGAGGTGGTTTGGTATGAGAGAGACAGTCGAAGGTTGTGTATAGTTATTTTCCTTGTTTAAAATGTTATGAGTTATGAGAAAAGTGTATCATAAATCAAAATGTTATGGGAAAGAAATTAGATTACAGATAATAACATGGAGCTTCATTTTTCCAAAACAAGGTCTATGTTAATTGGTAATCAGGAACTGTAAAAAAGTTACTTAACTACTTTTGAGAAAGGAAAACAACTCAACAAAAAGTACTCAACTCAACTTATCATGCAGCTCTCACATTGATCTTGTGATTGGTAAAATGAGCAGGGCTATTGCAATGATGTCTTTGCCTCACCTTAGCAAACGACAAGCAACACGAGATCCACGCAGTTAATGAATATTAGCATGACTTTAGTATGAGTCATGATATTCAGTGACCTGTTATTTAATTGTATTTGGTGGAAAAAACCTTGTGTACACACGAGAAAAGCTACAACCATACACATCCCTAGATGAGTCTGACTGCAAAGAACCACAGATTCACAGCAAACTGCACCTGTGTGATGTTTTTTGGGTTGATTTCTGCAGGTTATTGCATGAAGTCATATGCAACACAGTCTCACAAGAAAGCGTGCATTTACCACGACACAAAAGCAGCGTGTTATGACCACAATTTCAGGCCTATTTTGCGTACTTATGTTACTCCGTACATTTAGCACGATAGGAAAAAGCGTAAAAATGACATGAGTTTTGGTTGAAGCCATGTTTTCTTTAGGTAAAACAGGTAAATTAGGTGTCAAGTTACTAAAATGGTAAGTTTACGTCTGGGATTGGATTTTTAAATAGAAGGGGTCTTTCTCATTCCCCCACTTAGTAAGTCGCGCGCGAGAGTTAATAAGTCGTTCCCTGAGTTAATAAGTCGTTCCTGCGAGTTAGTAAGTCAGGCTCTCGAGTTAGTTAAGTCGCTTTTAGCTCGCAGTTAGTCAAAGTTACAAATAAACATCAAATGTTGTAATGATCACACACAGGACATATACACATTATACCTTGTTTGAAAGCTTAGGATCTGTAGATTTCAGTTGCTGGGTTTATTGTAACAATCCATGAATCTAATTGAGATTAGCCTACAGCGTTAGCTATTTTCTTCTTGTTTATCTTCTTTTGCTACCCTCTTTTACACAGTTTGTGCCTATTTTGTCACCAGCTGTCGGCAATACACGTCAAATACATGGATGTGAAATCACACAAATAGTGCTGGTGTAATAAACTGTGTTTCAGATGCTCCATAAAGGAGAACAAATGCCAAAGAGAATTTAACTTACGAGGGCAGCTTGTGGAGATCCTCAATAAATAAGGCAGATTTCATTTCCTAAGGATCTTCGCCACCTATGAAGTTAATTTTACACATGTAACGCTTTTTTTCTGAAGCTTCAAGTCGGTCTCGATATTTTTTAGATCCATTTGACTCGTCTTTTTTTGATAATTTATTCATATTTCAGCCGCGTTGTTTACATCGGTACCTCCATAATGGCGCCACTTCCGGTTTTTGGCCGGATCTGTGACGTCCGTGAAAACGCTCTATATTGTCAGCTGCACCCATGGGTGCCAGCCTGAGGTGACGTGGAGCACTCTGCCTTGTAGGTCTACATAACTATGAGAGAAGCAAATAGTTAATGAGGAGACGCGCGCTCCTCATAGGTCCAGCGTGTGCCAGAAACGACTCCGGATCCATTTGGATAGAGCAGGCAAATTACGCACAGAGTTTTGCCACATTGGCTGTATTTTTGAACAATTTAACATGTTACAAAGAGACAAACAAACACTTAGACCTTTAGGCAACACTCGTGACAACATGAAATGTCATTTATTTGAACATTGATGGCCTAATTACATGAAAGAAGCACACTTCTAATGAGACGCTCAGACTTCCTGATGCGTAGTTGGGATGATGCACGTGCACGTGCACTTTCTCGGGGCGCGACTTATTAACTCGGGAGCCTTATTAACTCACACCCGCGACTTAACTAACTCGAGAGCCTGACTTACTAACTCGCACGCGCGACTTATTAACTCGCAGGAACGACTTATTAACTCGGGGGAACGACTTATTAACTCGCGCGCGCGACTTACTAAGTGGGGGAATGAGAAAGACCCCTTCTATTTACAAATTTCACCCGATCTTTCCAGGGCTCCGTAGGAAGGTAAAGATTAGAGTGAGGATTTTGTTAATATTCAGAAATAAGAACACGTCTAAACAGCCACCATTGAAATTAACTAGGACTGTACCATATTTATGCCAAACAGCCGTGAACTCTGTGAGGAAAGTTATCTGGTTTTATTTGAGTTTTTCCATTTATTTTTCATATTAGCTTTTACATGTGAGAGTTTGGGCACATGTGAGCACGGCCTGTGTCCTTCCAGCAACTAAAGCACATACCACTGTCTACAACGTAAGATAGATCTTCCATACACTTACAACATAGCCTCCAACAGGCTTTAACATGTGCATGTCATGTAGCTAGCTCTGGCCACCTCCAAATATGGCCGTATTTCTCAATGTATTTTAAGAACGGTTTTAGGGAAACTGAGGGGGGCAACAAGAAAATTTCATTAGAATATTTTTAAGTCATTATGTGTACTTGTGTGTGCTGCATACATACCTGTCACGTTTTACATTTCACCAGCCACAAGACACATCTCAACAGCATTATTCTTGCCATTCTATAATAAACTTGTCCAGCAATCCAGTCTGCTTCGTCAGTGCCCAGGTCAAAGGTCACACGGTGTCTGTTCTGTGTTTCCTGGGCTTTCGTCAGACGCTCTGTCCTACTGCCAGACTGATGCAAGTGCTTCTCATCCTGGACACACACGTACTGTAATGTCTGAGGGTTGCACTACAGTCTGACAACTTTCTTTACTGTCTGCAAGTCCAGTCGCAATAGTGAAGCTCATCCACTGGAGACAATGCATGAATAAAGTCAGGCTTTGACACTATACCTTTTATTTTGGCAATGTTTTTTTGTTATTGACTTGATGTGGCTGTTAAAGCTCAAGTCTTACCTCCAGATTTCTACACTTTTTTCAAGCTTTCAGAGAGAGAGAGAGTGAAAGTAATAGCTCGCGGGATGTAGAAAATCACGTTTGCAGGCTTACTGATTCTGTGTGCACCAAATGAGTTGCCGGGGGATCCAGAGCCACGCTTCAGCAAACTGCGAAAGGGGGTCTGGTCACCACGCCCTCCACATCGTACCGGACAATCAGATGAGTTTATTTATGTGACGCAGATGAAACAAAGGAGCTGATTGGTCGTCGTCATTTAGACCAAAATCAACTTCACTCAAAATCATTTTTGCTCCGCTCATTGATTCTGCAGAATCCGCGATGTTTTTCAGTTCCAAGTGATATTTTTTTCATGTATTTTTTTTGTCGGAAGCAGCCATGTTGGTTTTCAACCAGAGTGCGTGTCTCTGATTGGCTAATTATCTGTCATCACGGCTACAGAATCCGAAAGAGGGACCGGTTAACCTGCTCATGCCAGATCGATATGTATCATCTGCATTGAGTTCTACACATATTCGATCTGGAAGGGCTCTCGTCAAAAGCAGTTGGGAAAGGGAGGGAGTTCTCGCGAATACGTCGATCTGATTGGACAAAGCGCCCACCCCACCTCAGCTAATCACAAGACATAATCAAATGACGTATCCACAACGCTTTGTTTCTTACCTGCGTATTGCAGAGGAGACGCCCAACTTCCGTCGCCAGATGCTGAAGACTAATCCACTGATATCATTGTGTTCATATAAACACAGTTTGAAGCACTTCACAACAATATTCACCTCCAGCGGGTGGAATATTGCGTCTGTTACAGCTGTCCTCTCCGTGGTTGTGTCCATCTCGAGGCGATTTGCGCTTTCCGGGTCCGGGTCCGGCGGTCTATCTGCGTCTCTCTCGTGTGCTCCGGGTCCGGTCTATCTGCGTCTCTCTCGTGAGCTCCGGGTCCGGCGGTCTATCTGCGTCTCTCTCGTGAGCTCCGGGTCCGGCGGTCTATCTGCGTCTCTCTCGTGTGCTCCGGGTCCGGTCTATCTGCGTCTCTCTCGTGTGCTCCGGGTCCGGTCTATCTGCGTTCCCTCGGTGCTCCGGTCCGTCTATCTGCGTTCCCTCGCGTGCTTCAGTCAATAGCCTTTGCAACACTACCTGCGTCTGCCGCGTCGCCATGTTGTTGTTTTGCTGTGAGCGTGACGCCTGGCACTCGCTGATTTCACATCTGTAAATCCCGCCTCTCTGTAGAGAGCCTTCTGATTGGTTCGAGATTCGATACTCGGCTCAAACATAGGGCGGGAGTCTTTCAAGATGGTTTCTCGTGGATTTGTAAACCCACAAATACCGCAAGAATTCATCTTGCTGCGCAAGGTTAGACACGGTGGCCAGACGGTATATTTGTATATATCGTCTGGATTTTCCAGGCAAGCAAATGAGGCAGTAGGGCTGGGCAATATTCTAATTGAGAGCTCATCTCTATTTGCCTGGAAAATCCAACGATCTTTCGGATTTCTGTAGCCATGACTGACAGACTAATTAGCCAATCAGAGACACGCATCGTAAAAACCAACATGACTGCTCCCGACAAAAAAAAAACATAAAAAATATCATGTGGAACTGAAAAACATCGTGGATTTCTGCAGAATCAATGAGCGAAGCAAAAAACGATTTTAATGTGAGGTGAGTGAAGTTAGATTTTGGTTGAAATGACAGACGATCAATCAGCTTCTTTGTTTCATCTGCGTCATGCTAATAAATAATCTGATTGCCTGGTACGATGTGGATTTGGTCTGAAACGCAGGCGGAGGGCGTGGTGACCAAACCCACTCTGAGCAGTTTGCTGAAGTGTGGGTTCTGGATCCCAGGCAACATCTCTATGACAATCTGCTTTTTTTTTTTTTTTTTTTTTTTTTGGTGTAATCGTCATTTCATGATTTCCTTTTTCTCTATTTGATGCATCTGTCTGTTTAAATATAGACTATTTTTTCCAACCTTTTACTCTTAGTCTCAGTGTTGCCAAGTCTTTATAGCAACTTTGGATTTCTTTTTTTGACGTCTCTTTTGGAGTGCGCTTTTAAATCATAAAAAAAAAAAAATGAATGTTAGCAATTTTTCAGATTTTATTTTTGAAATTATATCAAAATATGAGATTGAAACATGGATTTTTATCATGTTTTCATGTAGTTGTCATAATGTAAGAAAAACACACAGCAACACACATTGTTCTAATTGATCAATTATTTTATTAACTTTTTATTGAAGGGCTGAGTTTACTTGTTTCTCTCTGAAAATCTGGCAACACTGGTCAGATTTTGACAGCTGGATTTAGCGATTGACAAATTGTATTTACCTCAAATACCATAGGAAAATAAACGGTATACAAAAATTGTGATAAAGTTTACGGCAAGACCAAGTCCAAACATGCTGAAGATCCGAGTCAAGACCAGGACCGGCTTCAAGTACGACTACGCCATTGAACCAGCTACACACAAACATCATTCAAACCCAATATTCCCAACCCCAAAATAACCACACGTTACCCACAGTGCATTAGTGTGATCCGGCGAAACAATACCGGTCCCATTAGGATTCATGTGTGCCATTATAACCAGCTCTCGTCCTGCTGAGTAATCCTCTTTCTCTCTTCACTAAGGTTTTTTTTATTACATCACACGAGCAGAAAAAACAGCACTTCACGTCGGCCATTTGTAAAACCTGTTTCCTGGTTCTTCTCAAAGGAGTCTTGAGTCCGAACAGGCACGGCTTTAGTCCTTTTATTCGACCGCTTCGATCATTAAAAGCACCGCAGCAGCTCATTAGGATGTACAGCTTGTTTAAAGAAATGTGTATGAGCAGGGAGTTGTTTTGTATTGAGGTGAATTTAAGACGGGCCAGTGGAAGCAGCAGAAAGAAGTCTTGTAGAAGTCCAGTTACCGGACACGAGGTGAGGACAGACAGAAGATTAGAATTGGCATTTGCTACAAAAGACAAACCAATAAAACAGCGTTTGAAATTGTTGTGTAGCCACTGTTAACTTTTTTTTTTTTATTTAATCTGCTGCTTGTTTCAGAGGCAGTTCATACGACAAGTTTTCACGAATCCGCTGCTTTCAACACCGTAGAAGAAGACTGCCCAGTCACTAAAACTAATCTTCCAAAGCCTCTCCGTGTGTTGATTCAATGAGTTCATTCAAACTCGTGTGGTCAGAAAAAAGAAAGTTGGAAGTGCTCCATAACAAGTATTATTATTCCACCGTGAACGCGTAGGACAGCTGTGTGTGCGCCCGGTAAAAGCGAGCAGTCCTCCCTGTATCTGCGTCTTCCCCGCACACTGGTCCTCTGTGTTTGTTTCGAGCGATCTCCCTCTTTCCTCGCGCGCTGGTCGTTGTTGCTTCCTTTCGCCATTTTACTGATATGAAGAACTTGTAAACCTGCCAATGCTCGTGTTATCGTCGGCTGTGGGTTCACGATCAGGTCATCTGGAGTCCTGGCACAATACCGCCACCTCCTGACGTGGCTTAAGAACTACAGCATTTTGGGTCTATCTGCGTTGTCTTGTAAACTAGACCTTAGTTACATTTTACTACAAAGATCAGGTTTGCAGTCAGCGAAACAAAATGGAAGATAGAAAAAAATAGGAAGAAGACCAGTTTTTCATCACCTCCTACTTTCCAACAAATGTGACACTTCATACGATTTTTCTTTGAAATCACATACTTTATTTAGACTTTTATACACAATGTATTCTCATGGAGGGCTTGTCTATAGCTGTTTATTTTATTTGTTTATTTATCTATCAAGGACAATGCACAAAAAACAAAAATGTATTGAAACATGTCAGATAATCTCGGTACATCAAATACAACCATCTGAACCAAAAAAAAAAAAAAATCCAGGTTTTAAGACATTTTAAACAATCTTGAAATTAGGGATGCACCGATTAAGCTTTTTCTGTTCCGATACCGATACTTTGGCTTAAGTATTTGCCGATATCAACCGATACTAGTGTAAGAACTGAAATGTTTCTTATCAAAGCATTAGACATTTGGTTATGTAGTGTTATGTAACTATTACTTTTAGTGCAAGTAACTGTTTAACAACTTAATCTGAATAAAATGTAAAAAATTATGAGATGTTCTGAATCAACACAACAATATCAGATACCAGCTAACCGATACCCGATCCAGCAGCAGGTTTGACCTGGTTTTCAAAGGAATAACAACTGTTTATGGATTTATAAAGTAACTAACCAATGTAAGGAGTAGAAAAGTACAGATACTTCTTGAAAAATATAAGAAGTAAAAGTAAATTCAACCTGGAGAGACTCGAACAGACAAAAGCAAATTATGAGAAGACTGGTACCACTTTATATTAACTACGCCTTAATTTGCCTTTGTAAACCATGAATAAAGCGTCAATAAAGCCTTAATTATTCATGAACTAATGGTGAATTAATGAATGAAAAAGTTTACTAATGCTTAGTAACTACTTAACTAAGAAGCTAAGGTTAGGATTTAGGGTTAGGGGGCAGGATTCAGAGTAATTAAGTAGTTACTAAGCATTAAGCTTTTTCATCATTTATTCATATTGAATTACGTCTTTATTAAGGTGTTATTAATTATTTATTAAGCCTAATTATTCTGTAGTTATTCTAAAGTGTTACTAGAAGACTTGTAAAAAGTCTCCAGATTTTATAATACCCAAGTAAAGTACAGATACTCAAGGAAACTATTGAAGTACAATACTTGAGTAAAATACTTACTTGTCATCTCTGTTTTTTGGGTCATTTAGGTGAACTCAAGTTAGTCAAGATGGAAAAAATACCTGGAGCTTCAAAATGTTTAAAACATTTACATAGAGTTTTATAGTGACTTAAAATGATTGATGGTACATTGTACAGTGGTTGAAATTCTAGCAACGCTGCACAGGATAAAAGGCTCCAGAGCTCCAGCGCATGTGTCTGTAAGATCCAGAGGTGTGCTGTCTGCTGTCTCCTTTCACACTTTTAATGATACAGAGAACATGTTGTTAGTGTACCAGAGCAGAACGTATACAGTCTGAGCCTGGAGAAGACACAAAAAATATACACTTTCATACTGTCCAAAGGAAAAAACTCTAAACCTATTCACTTCACTGTCAGTTAGGTAAAGTTTTGCCGTTGTTCTTTCTGTGTTTATCAGAGCCTCACTAATATGTGTGTGTTTGTATAAGAACTTGAGGATGAGTAAATAAATGAGAGAAAGTGTGAAACAGTGAAAGTTTTAAGTCTATACTTGTTCCCTTACACCAGGAGTCTCCAACCTGCGGCTCGAGAGCCACATGCGGCTCTTTAAAGACATCAGTGCGGCTCGTTTTTTCGCTTCGCCCTTTCTCAAAAAGGCACAAGTGTATTACACATGAAAAGAAGATTAGTTTCGCTATCAAATACATTTTGTCAATTTTGATATTTTGTTTTGCAAAACATTGTGAAAATACACTTAACAAATGTTTGTTTTTGTTATTAAATACAGTTTTGGCTCTTACTAACTTTGATTTGGTTTGACAAATACGTCTCTTTTGCTGTTGAAGGTTGCAAACCCTGCCTTATACTATTTCATCAGACTTCTGTGTTATTTCTCATATAGTCAAAAGCTGTGCTCTGATTGGCTGTGCTCGAATGATCCACTCTTTTTCACTTAAAGAACACATACAGTATTACACAAAACTGATTTGATAGTCAGAAAACACTGTTCATTTCTTCAATCCGTGATGTCATAGGTAGAGTCTGATGATTGTCATGTTTGCTTTATTGTACACACAAGTTCATAGGTTAACCAAGCGTCTACAAAACATGTCAAACAAACAAGAACAATACAAACAATACACTACATATGTTCTTTAAACACAAGGACACAATGTACTTTGATTGAACCACACTTCAGATTGATTGTTTCTTTCTTATTTACTTTCTCTGCGTGTATGAAGCGACAAAGCATCAATCAGTGACTTCAAGGCTAATCCGAGCGCTTCTTTTCACTCGCATTCAGTCAAATAATTGAGTTCTGTCAGTACGTCAGGAGTCTATTCTTACAAGACTGAGGCCTTCTGAAAAAGACCAAGTTC
Organism: Mugilogobius chulae; assembly: GCA_038363315.1. NCBI lineage: Eukaryota > Metazoa > Chordata > Actinopteri > Gobiiformes > Gobiidae > Mugilogobius > Mugilogobius chulae. The sequence continues at coordinate 18,643,051 of CM076406.1, read as the reverse complement.
GATGACTGTATCAATAGTTTACTAAACCTCAAACACTATTTTTTGTACTTCTCAACTTTTATTTTTTCAATAATTTCGGCCGTGTTGCATGAAATCACATGGAACTTGGCCACGTTGTGTATTTTTTGATGCTCTTTCATATTTGCGTGTCAAGTAATTTTATAAGCCTAAATTTCAAATACTACGTAGAGTGCATTTTTGTCCCATTGACTGCCATTATAAACAAATTTTTTAACACAATGGATTGTTTTAAAATGTGATCTTTTGAATATATATATATTTTGTTTCTCACTGATGAAAAGTGTGTTCAGAATCAGTCAGAATTTTTTGACATTGTCAGTGAACAAACAAAATTCACAAACTAGGAATGATGATAATGTGCAACATAGAACACAGAAAACACACGTAAAGAATACAAAATATCAACTTTATTAATAATATTTAAGATATATAACAATCAAATATAAGGGCATCGGAACAATTATGCAATCTGTCTGTGCAAAGATATAAGACTAATACATACATGAATAAAGTGACAGGTGATATAACCAGGGATGGGACAAGATCTCGCGAGATCAAACTGTCACGAGACTGTGCGCACATGTACTGAGCTGTCTTGTGAGATTTTTCCATGGTCATGAAATTAAGTTTTGTATCTTTGAGCAGCTGTAGTAAATATTCTCCTCCACACACAGACTTGTAGTGGACTTATTCTGACAGAAAACAGTCTAAACTCTGTCTCAGTTTTTATTTTGTAAAGATAGGACCAATATTGACAGAGATAATTAGTCCTAAACATTGTAAAAGTTAGCCCGAAAATATATAATCGTCAATATGCGCGGACATCGCGGGAACAGTGCAGTGTTTTTCACACTTAAACATAGTTAAAATAGATCCACAAAGAGATATTTTGGCCTATATCATCAATAACTGTAAAAAAAAAGTTCAAAAGTCTCCTCATCTGTGTGTGTCTGGTCCCTGTCAGCAGAGGCAGTGCTGTGAAGCAGGAGAAAGGGGCGGAGCCTGAGCTACACACGGGGAAGGGGGCGGAGTCTGAGCTACACGGGGAAGGGGATCAATTTCAATCAAAACACAGATCGTTCAAATAATAAAAATCCTAGGTGATACACATAATGAAAGGTAAAGCTAAACTAAAAGAATATGTACTAACAATAATAAATAGTCCAAATCAAATTTTTAATTCGCCTTGTTTAAATTCTAAATTGAAACAATTAATGCAAATTATTAAAAAATCTTGTCTCGTCTCAATCTCGTGGATCCAATCTCGTGGCTCGTCTCATGGAAATTCTGTCTCGTAACTGATAAAGTGACAATTGAGTGCAGGAGACAAACATAGTCACATGCTTAGTTTAAGTGTTCATGAGTCCAATGACAGAGGGAAAGAAACTGTTCTTGTGGACCGTAGCCTCCTGCCTGAATCAAAAAGTCTGTGTCCAGGTGAGAAGGGTTAGCTACTATCGACCTGCACTCGGGAGCGCCGCAGTCTGTGTTTGTCCCTGACAGTGGCTCCAGCGTACAACATAGCATTTACATTTTTTAGTGAATAAAAAACTCTATATGTGACAATCTCAGACTCTTTTCAGATAAAAAGAAACACAATACCAGTTCTGTTTCCATCCCCATTCCCTTGACTTTAACACGATTCAGCAGGTGTTCCATCAAACTTTCCTTGTATCCATGCATTTCCTCTTTTACTTTTCTGCTTCCTCCAGAGCTGCAGCGGTGCTTTTAATGACGAACAGTTGGAACAAAAGCCTGACTGCACAGCTTTTATAAATGACAGCCGTTAAGTGTTCTTTTGATGCGTCTGTGATCTACTTCAGCGCTCTTCATGTTTATTGTTTGTTTGTGAGTTTGGATGTGTCTTGATGGCGTCTTGAGCCTGAGATGAAGCAGGGAGGATTGACAGATGGAGTTTGATTTGTGTGTGTTGTTAGGTTGTTGAGTGTGATGTAGTGCACAGTGCAGAGTTTGAATCTGTTTGCATTGTTAAGTATATTTTCACAGCCAGGGCCTCACTTATCAATCCAGGTGAAAAATTCAAGAATAAACAAACAACAAAAAAGTTTAAATGAACCTTTAAACTGGGATAATAGACAAAACACTTCCTAAAACTTGTGATACGGTTCCCATAAAGGGCACACATTAAGTTTTTACTCCGGTTCACATTCCACAGCTGGAATTTTGTCTTTGAGATATTTTTTGTGCTCCAGGATTGGCCTCCTCTTACACTTAGTTTTGTAATTTTTGTTGAGACATTTGATTATGTTAATTATTACAAACTTGCTTAGTTAACTTTGTGTTAGTAATCTTTGGAGCACTAGAGTTATTGTTTAATAAAACTCATTAACACTTTTAGCCAGTGGTGCAGCAACAACTACTGAACACAACCCAAACGAAAGAGATGATCTTTGACTTCAGGAGGACAAAGGCAAATCCTCAACTCGTCAGCATTCAAGGAGAGAACATTGAAGTGGTGAGAACCTAAATACCTTGGTGTGATCCTGGATGACAGACTGGACTGGACACCAAACACAGATGCACTGTATAAGAAAGGACAAAGCCGCCTTTCTTTCTTCGAAGGCAAGGACATTTGATGTTTGTGAAGAACTGCTCCTGATGTTTACCACACTGTTGTGGCAAGTGTGCTTTTTTACTTGTGTGCTGGGGCAGCAGTTTGCCACTAAAAACAGCAGGAGGCTGCAGAAGTTGTGAAGAAGGCCAGCTCCATGATTGGGAGAGCCTTGGATCCTACAGTGCAGTTGTGGAAGTGCGCATGCGTAATAGACTGAAAGTCATAATGGACACCTACTCACACCCCCTTCACAATGTTCTAACGGCGCAGAGGAGCAACAGTGGCAGGTGGCTCCTCTCACCGAGTTGCAGAACTGAACCAAAATCTATCTATCATACTTACATCTATCTATCCTATCTATCATCTATCTTATCTATCTATCTATCTATCTATCTATCTATCTATCTATCTATCTATCTATCTATCTATCTATCTAAACTTATAATTTTGTTCACAAATGATTACTTTTTATTTTCTGTAAATATATTACCAAATTTGGGACACCTTTTGTTACAACTTTTACCTTATTTTGTCATTAAATAATTTACAATTTTAGTACGTGGCCGTTTTAATTGTTACTTCTCCACCCCTTGGTCATAACAGTATAGGCTTATAACTTTATCCCTTTGCAGATAGTGTAGATTAGGGTCACTCAAACTTTTTCATTCAAGGGATCCAGTGGTTTTCACTTTGGCATCACATGAGAGCTCTGAAAATGAAGCAAATCTTTGAATAAAAGGTTTATTTCTTACTGTATTTTTTCTGCTTTAGTTTTATATTCAAAACATGCCATGTTTAGAATGGGATTTAGTTTGATGGGCGTCACGAAACTCTGCGGTTGTTCTTTTGGACAACGTGACTGAAAAAGATTGAGAATAACATGCTCTAGATGAAGGTTCACCCATATTAGGCATACCACAATACCAACAGTATGGCGCTATCTGTCAATAACGTGAGTTGGTTGCCATGGTATTGAGTTTGTTAAATAGGCCTAAAAATATTATATTTTTATCTAGCCTGATCTCACAAGAAAGAGTACATTTACCACGACATTACAGGACATGTAAATGATGATTTCACGGCTGTTTGCATAAATATGCAACGCGTGGCAGTCTCAGTTCATTTCTGTGGTGATTGTTAAAAAGTGTTCTTATTTATGAATATTAACCAAATCCTGATTCTAATCTTAACCTGCCCCAAGCCCCAGACCTAATCTTACCCATTTTAGTAACTTGAAGCCTAAACTTACTCGTTTCACCTGAAGAAAACGTCCCCACGTGGCTGCAACCAAAACTCATGTATTTTTACGCTGTGAAATCAAAAAAGTCTGGTAAGTCTGGTAGTCGTGGTAAATGTACGCTTTCTTGTGAGACTATTGTTTTATCTTAACCTTTACCCAAACCTTTTTCCTAACCTTATCCATGACCCTAACCCTTTTCCTAAACTTAATCACCGTCCCTTCAGACTCAACTATCAAGCATTTACCATGACACTTAACTCCAGTTATTAGTTATGTTGTGTCATAAAAACTTCTTTTACATGTCAGCTCATCACTTTCATGTCCTTTAAAGTTATTGGTTGTCACAGAAACTGACCAAGCAAAAGGAAAATGAAGTTTGTTTTGCTTTACTCCCGCTCCTCTTGGTGGAAGAGCCTCTCATGGAGGTCTGCAGTCTGGAAGTCTGACTGGTGTCAGCTCCAGCTGATCATCTCCAAACCTGGGAGATGGTGCAGGACTTTCGACGGGCTCCTTCCTCCCCATGTCCTATTACCATCCAGGACACAGAGCTGGTGATGGTTACCTCGTATAAGTACCTGCGACTTCAGATGGACGACAAGTTGAAAAGCATGAAGAATAGGACCTTAAAAGAGACATCTTTTAAGGTCTGCGCCATCTGCTAAATATGTTTTACCAGTTAATTGTGTTAGTGTCCTTCCTCAATTCTATTTTTCTTTAAAGGACTGTACTCGATTTTTTGCATAAGATAACTTAAAAGCATTTCACCTAGCACTGATGCCTTGTTAATGTATCTAATCAGGTCCACAAATCTGTTGTTAATAAATCCTGTTTGTGTCAGCTTTTTTGTTTTTGTTTTTAGCATTGTGCTAACTGTTGTTACATGGTGATCACCTCGCTGTTAAAAGTGAAAAACATTAAAGTCAAATGCATTACTAGTAGGAAATATGTAGCTAAGAAAGTAAAGAATTATTCTGTTGTTACATTAGGATGCAAAATCAGTAAGTCCTTATAAAAATTTGTTATTACGCCTACATGCATTGTATCATGTTTTGTGTTGTTTCCAGTAAATAGAACATTTCTTTGCGTCTTTGCCTCCAATCCTTACTTTGACTTTACAAGAAAAACAAATGCAACACATCTGATTCACATGAGTACTTTATTCAGGCACTTTGCTCCAAACATGTTTAGAATTACAATTTCCACACGACAGCACCTTGAAATTTTAGACACATGGTAAAAAAAACAAAATACAAACATGGTAAATAATTTAGCAGAGATTAATTCATCATAAATTAGCGAGGAAAAGAGCATTAGTGTTACGCCAACAAAGTAGCAGCGTCCTAATGAGTGTCAGGTATATCGGCATTTGCATTTCATTAATTATTCGACTTCTGCCAAAACAAAATCCTGATCAAGAGAGTCAGCCGGGCGAGAATTCTGGAATAACAATGTGGAAATGTCGTGTGTGTTTTTTTTCTCCGGGTCGTGTGGAACAATCGGAAAAGGTGAGCATGCATTTTCATGTTTGAGTTTATAGTGTTGTGTTTTACGGTGATGGAAAGGAGAAACTAGGGAAATATCTGCGGAATATTTAAAGGTCCTACGCTGGAATGTTGCTTTCTGAGCTTTTGAATTGTTCACTATGATGTGTTACCTGGAACAGTCCCAGCAAAGGCATCCAAATCCGGTTATTTGTCCTAGTTTTACACAAGACATGTTAAAGGGACTATAGGCTACTAAATTTTTTTTGCAACCAAATAACTTAAAAACAATTTCCCCTACATTGAAGTCTTGTTAATGTATCTATTCAGGTGGAAATTAGTCCGCAAAGTCCTGTCTATGTCTAAAAATTCTGTATGTGTCCAACTTTTTCTGTTGTTGTTTTTAGCATTGTGGCTAACTGTTGTTAGCATGGAGACTCACTCGCAGCTACAGTTGTGAAAAAATCATTAAAACACATCATGATGAACAATTCTGAAGCTCAGAATGCATTAGCTAAGTGAACAAATCATGTAGACGAAGTAAGAAGTTTAAAATGAATTATTTCTGTTTGATTACATTTTTAAGGATGCAAAAATCAGGTACAGTCCCTTTAAAATAGAGAAAACCGTGCTTGAAAATGACCAAAATATTAGAAAAATATACGTGAGTGTGAATGAATTGACTAAATGTACCTATTTACCCGCTATTTTCACTGAATGTTCACTACCCTTTGCAAAAACTTGAGTGTGTCCTAGTTTTGTATTTTGAAAATGTAGTTTGGAATAAGATGTGCCGGTGTTCTGTCGAGATTGGACTCCCATCGAGATTGTACCCCCCTTGTTTAAAGTTAGTGCTAGAAAATAAGTAATATTTTTTTATTTTCAAATGCTAACCCTCACCCAAGCCCCAATCCTAACTTAACCTTCGAATTATGCCTAAACTTAGCCGAATTCATTGTAAACTATTTACCGCGGGAAGCTTGCTACGTCACACACAGTCACTAAAGCTAGTGAGGGGTCCAATCTCAACGGGAGTCCAGGACACCGGTATGCTAACAGAAGTTAGCCACAATGCTAACAACAACAAAAGACAACCTTAGTGGAGATGGCTGAACAAACGTAGTATTAGACGTAGTCGGGACATTGGAAGGTCAATTGCAACTTCCACCTGCATAGATACATTCATGAGATACGTATCTGTGCTGGGGGAAATTAGTTATTATATTGATTAAATAACAATTCCTTAAAGAAAATGTAACATCTCAGATCATTCTTGTTAAAACAAACCCAAAACAAGTCATGAATGAAGCAAAAGGTTATAGTCTTAAATCAAGGCCTATCTGTCGCCATTTACTGAATAAAATCTGTGAAAACAAAAAAAATTATAGGCATCGATTCTCCCTGTGTGAATCTCTGCAAAAAGCTCAAATGTTGTTGGGTAGTTTAAAGTTTGCAGATGTACTAAGGTAAATATTACGTCGTACAAAATAGGACATTAAACATTACTGGCCTGAATGTTTGGATCTCGGATGAACGCAGCCGATCTTACGTCAACGGGAATCCAGAATAACGTCATCAAAAAATAATGAGAGAAGATAAATCCACAGTTTGAACTCCTGTAGATATTCATACCTTTGCAGAGAGAAAATGACCAAATGCAAAACAGAAATACCACCTTAAACCCAGGACAGCACAATGTCACCTCTCATTCAGAATCCTGCAGAACTAAGACAGGATTGGAGATGCGTGTTTACCTTTTGAAGTGGGATCAAACGCGGCGCTCGGGACCAGAACATCGAACTATATCTGCTATTCCAACTGAAGCTCCATTTGTTCAAACAAAAACGTGTCTTCTACTAGAATTATGTACAATCAGAGCAGCACAAATCCCACTTCATCGAGCATTCAAGAGCACATGACAGGTTAGGTTACATCTTTCAGTTTAGAATTATCATTCACCAAATATGTTATTATCATTATTAACTCAATATTTTGTCTGTTTTCAGTCAGTTTGGCTGTTTTGATGGCGGTGTGCATGTAAGGTGTTTATTTTGTGACCCCCACAGCAAAATAAAATAGATGTCTTTACAAATTTCAAGTTGGAAATCTATTTAAAATTGGCTAAAATGCTTTTTTTTTGTATTTATTTTTGTTAAAAATCGCTCAATTATGCAAAGTTATATAAACAAATTAAAAACCTAGTCATAATTGTAAAATTACAACATGAAATCATCCTGCGACCCCCAGATTTGCAGTTTTATGCACTAATTCAGTGGTGTTGAACTCATTTTGACAAAAGGACATATTATAACTAGAATTAACCTTAATGATCTTTGTCATACCATAAATAATAGTCTCTGTATTTGATTTAGGTATAAGTATTTTCATGACAATTAACTCTTTCCCTGCCAATGACCAAAATATCCGTCATTGCACGGCCAACTGTGGTCCGCCAATACGTCTATTTCCATCATAAACCTTTTAGTCTTTGCGGCGATGTGTGGTCTCTGATGCACGTGCTGACTTTGTCTACAGTCAAAAACATAATGCAGTTTCACAGATTCACCAGCAGAGGGGGGAATTGGATGAGCGCAAGGACCCAGAGGAGGTCACATGACCAGGAAATACGTGTGCTCTTTTGTTGATGATATCATGGAGCAAAGTCGGCTGTGTTTATGTGATCAGTCGTTTCTGGAGTTCGGCTTTCTTTTCAAACAGATTACAGGCAAAACATTTTGGACTAAAAACAATTATGAGTAAGTTTAGAGCAGATATTTGATCTTTAAAATGAAGACAAGACGATCCTACTGGACCAGGACTCTGAGGAGAACGACACATGCAGCAAGTCTAGAAACTTCCTCTTCTGAGAGCGAGTGGAAAGTGTCAGTGGAAGTCAAACTACTGGATTTCTTCAATATAATCTCTGCTCCATGAAAGAGGCTGAATCTATAGAATCTGCATTACACGGGAATCCCACATCCTGCATATCCGCTGCGCAGCGCCGCACCACAGAACACCTCCGATTTTGTGCGCAAAGCCTCTCCTACTGGATGCATGTTGTCCCCGCCGGGCTGCGCTCCGCCAGGCTGCGAAGCCTCGAGAGGCACGAGAAGAGCATGCGCGGAGAGGACAAGTTTATGAAATAAAAGTTTTAAATTAAAGCCAAAATAGCTCTTTATTGTGCAGCAGGAGTGCAAAAACGGCCGTGTTTGATGGGATCGCTCTTTGGCTCTCTTCACATGAGCTTATGTGTGTTTTCTCTCCCCACGAGGCAAAACATTACGTGAATAAGTACGATAAAAAGTATTCTCCTGTCAGTGTTTAAGTGACATAAAGTGAAAGTTTACAGCAGAGTGAGTTAAACTGGCAAAGCAACTATGCATATAAAGATTAAATACAAGTACTGTGATCAAAATAAAGTCCGTGCCAAGTGTTTTTACCTGAAATTCCGGACGTAGTTCACGTTCTGTTTCCTGTTTGGTGCGCTCTGATCTGTGGAACTTGATCCGGTCGGACCTGGGCGCAGAAGATTTTACCGTTGATCCGCAATTTTGTCGGACGGCGTTGGAAGGACGGAGCTGAGGCGCAGACCTGCGCAGCGCATATGCAGGATGTGGAACGTACCTCATTCATTACAAAGGCTGCGCAATTGCTGCGAAGGTCGTAGCACTGCGCAGCGCAGCGGATATGCAGGATGTGGAATCAGCCCAGAAAGTAGAAAAGTGCTGCTGCCTCCTCGTCAGTAACACAACTTTGTGAGTTTAAAGATGAAAAAGACACTCATCCTCATTGTTTTAGGGATGCACCGATCCGATACCTGGATCGGATATCGGTGCCGATCCAGGACATTTTGCTGGATCAGGTATCGGCTCCATGATATCGGTTCAACCGATATCGTGGCTGTGCCTTTAATTGGACATAATGAGACTAATTTACAGGCTGGTGTTGATCCATAGCAACATAATATTGGGCTTTTTTTTCAGATTAAGTTGTGAAGTTGTGACTTGCACTATAAACCACAGTTACATAGCTCAATATGACCAAATGTATTAAGTTTTTATAAGAAAAGAAGCAATTTCAGTCCTTTCACTAGTATCGGTTGATATCGGGTATCGGCACATGGTTAAGCCAAATATCGGGATCAATATCGGAACAGAAAAAGCTGGATCGGTGCATCCCTAGTTTTAATCATGTAAACCTTGTATTGTTATCCTAAAGACATTATTTTATTGTAGTAGTTTATATTCTTTCACCAAAAAGTAGAACAGAGTTAAACAACACTGACAAGAAGTTTGATTTGAAACCAAGAAATATCAAATGTCTATAATAAGAGAACGGATTCATGTAGAATAACATTTCTTTTTTAAAATGAAAGTCGACACTTGTAGGTCTCATTTGATGTACAACATGTCATGAGTGTGAAGCTGTGAATATTGTTTAAAATGAGCAAAAAGGCCTGGCAGAGAAGGAGGGTGAGAGTGAGAACAGGGCTGGCACTGAAAGAGTTAAATGTGGTTGATAAGTTTGTATCAGCTGACTCTCTCTGGACCAATTATAACTTGTATTTTTGAGCGCGAATGCTAACGGCTATAGGAAAATAAACAGGATAACTCCGGACCTTAGCATGACTTTTTTTCATATTTTGCCGCAAAACTATGGTAAATGTGAAAAATGGCAAAATCTGTCATATGAACTTTAATGCCGAACCACACACAAGAAGTAAGCAAAAGAAAAAAACATACCTGGCGTACAGTACAAACATGTATACACAACAAGCTACAAATATACAAATATAGAAATATATTTTAGCTTCTGACAAGTTAATGCCATCTCGTGTCAACAACTGTAAGTATAAAAAAATAGACAATGATTTTGTACAAAATATTGACATCATGACCGAGTCCCCATTTGAATGTGCAAATAAAGTCTGATCAACAGGAGAAGAGTTCCATAGAAATGAAAAGGCATAGTCCAGTATGGCCTGTGGTCCGTAGGGATGGAAGCTGTTCACACACGAGTTCAAATAAACAAGCAGATCAAGCTGACAAACAGAAAGATTTTGTATCGTTTGGTCTAAAAACTATAGCTCCAAAAACTTATGTTGGCTGTTTCCGATCAATTTTGTGTTTTATTAATAATATAATGTGAGTTTTTTATTTGCAGATGTTCTAACTTCTTTCTAAATACATGGAGACACATCCTCTTAATGTTTTTCAATTGATTGTTCTAGTTTTTCTACTTTTTGAACCATTCAGAACAGAACACGAATAGAAAGCAATAATTTTCATTTGATGGACTGTTTGTTTAAATGGCACATTTCTTCACAATTGGCTCAGTGCTGTTGTCTTGTTTTCGTTCAAAATAGTACATCGTGTACACGCAACCACTTCCTGTTCAATGCATTTCAATGACGTTTTTTCTACATCAGGTTAAAACTAAATAAATATTCTTTAGATCAGACACTTGTGTGTTTAAAAAGAGACATGATTGTGTCTAGATGCTAACGCTAACAGGAAATGGTCGTATGTAGAGAAGTTAGCTATTTTGAACAAACACAAGCCAACTGAAGTTCCGTGCAAAGAGCCAATAATGCCAAAATTTCAAATGATAAAAAAGTGATTTAACTGCTCTAAACTGATTCAGAATAATTTTATAGGAAAGGACTTGCATCAGAGTAACACAGTAGCAGAGTGGTTAGAGCAGACAGGTCCAAACCGAGGCCCTCAGAGTGCGTTTTGGTCAAAAAGTTACATGATGCATCTTTAACTATGCAACTTGTTGGCCACTGTCCAGGGTGTAACCCCACCTAAGGCCCAAAGTCACTGGAATAGGCTTGAAAATGTGCTTGGTTCTAGGATTTAAACCTAATTTCAAGCATTTTGACTAATTTCATCTCTATTTCTTGTAGAAACCTAGAATATTTTCCTTGTTTCAAAGTGTTTTGAACTGATTTCAACACAATGCTTCTTATTTCAAGCCAAAATAATTGCCAAAACTGTTTTTATCCCATTGGCAATTTTTGTTCTTATTTTAAGTCAAATTTCCTTGAAACCAGTGAAATCTTTGACATCACACAAGCAATCAAATCTTATCCAGTTAAAACAACTCAAATCTGGAGTAAAATTCTTATTCCAAGTCATTTAAGATGGTTTTTTTTTTTTTTCAGTTTTGTCCACTTTACGATAAACTAATAAACTCTTGGAAATGCTAAAGATAAAAACAAATCAGCCCATCTTGGATGAACCAGACCTTGTGTACAAATAACAAATCCTCCCAAAACTCCTTGAAATGTAATTGGTCTTTTGGGCTCCCTTTAATGTTGTTAAGTTATTTCCATGTTTTTAAAGCTCATTTTTTAAAACCCCAATTCTGGCTAAACTCGCTACATTTTGGTCCTAACACCAACTAGAATATTTAGGTGTAAAATAAATGCTTTTCTTCTCTGCAGAGCTTGTTTCTCACTTATGATTAGAACCAATCACCTTCACAAGCTAAAACACAAAGTCCAGTCACTTGTTTGTGCTCCAAAGGCTTTGAAGCTGTTTCTTTTTCATTTTTAGTCAATTTTAGTGTGGCATTGACAAAATGGTGAGAACAGAATTTGATCTTGAAATGCCCTACACGTGCACAAAGAACAGTCATTTTCCAGGCTTTTGTGAAGCCAGAGCTAACATTATGCTAACCATTTTAGAAAAAAAAAAAGATTAAAAAGGAAAAGGGCAAGAACTTTGTCTCTGCAAAGTCTGTTGAGAGCAGCGTGTCGGGCGATTAACTGCAAATCTTCTCAAATCCAGCCTGATTATTTCACAAGTCCAGACTTTTGCTCTGAAGTGACAGGTCACCCATTATAGCAAGTCTTCAAACACTCTATTTGGTCTACTTCTCTTTTGTCTGCTGTTTGTGCTTTGACTCTTTGAATTGTTAAGTACTGACTGGATGAAGGTGACATGAGCATTAAGATTAAAGTCTGACACACGATTCAAACACAGCTAGACTCATTGGTGCTGTAAGGGCAAGAGTTGAAGGAGAGCAGCAGTGTGATTGGCTTGACAGCAGGTGTTTGTAATCAGCGCAGTAGGAATGTTATTTAGACACCTTTTACATTGTTTAGCAGCAAACAAGTCGATTTTGTGTTTTACCACACTTTAAGTTAAATTGTAAATGTAATTTATAGCCGCAGGAAGCCTGAACCGATCTGCAATGTGAAAACAACTTTTGATACTATAATTTGAAACTCAAAGTCATATTCTTCATTTAAGTTGTGGACCCAGTTTTGGCTCAACAAACCAGTTTTTTTTTTACTTTTGACACACAACCGCCTTGGTGGCTTCTCTAGCCAATATTTACAATTTTTTCCCCCAATTAAGGTAAGGTTAGAGTTACTTTCAGTAAAAAGTAATCTGAATTTGATTTGGATTGTTGTAAAGGTTTATTAACTGTATCATCGCAGAACACCTCAATCTGAGTCAGTGTATCAAAGCTCAAAAAGGATGCTTCAAACTTTAATCACAAGTATGATTAAACATGATCCTTCAACTGGGATGTAACTCTGTATGTTTCTCAAAAACAGCTCTCAGAAGGTAAGCACGTTAGGGCCTGGTTTGTACTTGGATGGGAGACAGCTGGAACACCAGCAGACAGTGGAACGACAAGAGTAGACTTTTGATTTCCTTTTATATTTTGATTTCCTATTATATTTTGATTTCCTATTATTCATATTTGCTAAAATTAATAATCTTGGGAAGTCCTCAGAGACGACTGTTGTTGTGATTTTGGGCTATACAAAAATAAATTGATTTGATTTGTTGTGTCCTTGGACAAGACACTTAACCCACCCTGCCTCTGTGTGTACACTGGATAAGTGGGTCCTTGATTATAACGAACTGCGTGCCTTAAAAGGTGGAAAAGCACTATATAAATGGAAACCAGACTAATATGCTATGTTTATTTTTTACTTTTTAAAAATGCTTAGCTTAAGATGAATATTAATTGGCCATTTGTGAACACACAAGGCTTAACCGTTAATTAACTTGTGAAACAGATTATTCCGTGGAGATAACAAGACCAGATGTTTTCGTTGACCCTAACATGCACCAAATTTTTCATGTCTTTTGAACAGTTGAACTGTGTGTTCCAATTAAAAAAACTAACAAAATAATACTCAAGCTAACAACTAGCATGACTGACAATATTTAAGAGGCAAAAGATACAAAATCTTTTGTGAAAAACCCACAAAACTGAGTCACAATTTGCTTATTTTTTCAAACTCATGGTCAACAAAACCCATCCATACATCACGACTATGGGGCACAAGAGTTCAGTTCATTCAAATCCTCAGCTCCACCACCTCACCATGTTCAAGATGGTGGTCGGTTGCGCTAATGACCGACGCTAACGGTCCCTGTGAGACGTTGAATGGTGTGACTGCTGGAGAGCGTGCTGCGAGAGGAGACAGGGATGGAGAAAAGCTTGGCGACATAGCGGCTGATGAGATAGATCCCTGGTCGCTTAGGGGGACCTCCGAAAAGACCCAGGTGCGGATAAGTCCTTCCAACGGCAGGCTTGGGAGGAACAGTTTTAGCCCCGGGATGAGCCACTGAGGTTATAAGAGGTGGTGGGTCGATTCTAGACTCAGTTAGCTTAGCCTTGTGGAGGAAGTGCCTGCGGGAATGATGCGGGACTGTTTCGTCCTTCAACCGTGCGATTTCAGTAAATACGCTAGCTAGTGGCTGGAACTGCGGACACCAGTTGAGAAGATAATCCCAGTTGTAGCTGCCTCTTAGCTCCTCATCGTTGCCACAATAGCCGTCAGATTTCCGTCAACTGCTGGCTTACCGTCCGTGGGAAGGTATAGTCCTTTGGGTGGGAGATGCTAAGCCCTCTTCCGACGCTAACGTAGCTACTAGCATCATCCCTGTACATGGAACCTGACATTATCGACCCATTTAGGCTGCCATTTTTCTTCTTGAACCACCCACTTGCGTCAATGGATGGCTCGCAGGATACATCGGAAAGCTGGTCTGCATCTTGCTGGATTCCGGAATCGGGTCCTCTTGCTGATATCCGCTCCTGCATTGATGAAGAAATAGAAGAAACACGAGGGTATTCATTGATCATCCGTATCTCGTCATCCTCTGCAGCTTCCGCTTCTGCTGATCCTCTCCCACTTGAGTGAGAGGGGTCCAAAGATCCGCCACGGCCAAACGGACCGGCATTATTGCTACTTTCAGTGGTATATCCCGGGAGGGCTTGGTGGTAGATAATTTCATTTGCGGCAATTTTAGTCTCCTCAAATCTATGCATCATTGTGCTCGATCCTGATTCCGCCCGTGACCCTTGTGGTACTTTCTTTGACGTCTCAGTTTAACAAAAAATAGAGCTACAGCAATAAGTATGAGAATGACTATAGTGCCAAGCGATACTGCGATGACACTTACAAGCACTGTATTCATGTCTGTCGGAATTCCAAAAGCGGTATGGGTGACATCTACAATGACTTTGGCTACTGCTACTCTTGATGTCTCCAAGGACTATGCGCGGTAACTTCTAGAGTCATTTGGCGCACCTCTCTTTTCGAACGGCTAACTTGTCTGCTATAGCTGTCCATTTTTAGAGAAATCTCGCCGTTAGATTTGTTCACCTCAAAATAAGGAGACGTGTCTAGCATGGAGTAGAGCACAATGCCGTCCACGCCACCATCTTCATCTTTGGCTTGGACTCTACCGATAACCTGGCCTTTCCTCGCCCCATCAGGCACTTCGAACAAGAACTCAGGAGACGTGAAAACGGATCATACTCATCCATTCCAGTAACGTAAACTTGAACTGTCACTGTCGCAGAATAGTTCCCGGCATCCATCGCGCCAACAACAAATTAAAGGAGTTGACTTTTTCGAAATCAAAAGTAGAGCGAGTCCGTATTTCGCCAGTGGTTTGGTTGATAAGAAAAGTGTTCTCTCCTTCTTTAGAATGATCAACTATGAAATATTTCAAACGTCCGTACAGTCCTCTGTCATGGTCGATTGCATGCAAAATGGTAACTAAGGCATTTTTGGGTTGATTCTCTTTGATGCTTGCGGTAATATGCTTGAGCGGGAAAAACGGTCGATTATCGTTGATGTCTTTACTTCAATTGTCACTGGGGCAAAGGCATAGTGACCTTGATTATCGCTGGCCTGAACTACAATCAAATGAGAGGATTGGCTATCTCCGCTCAGCGTTTTGCGAAGTTTCAATGCTCCTGTCCACATGTCCACCTGAAAGAGTTCATTCTCATCACCAGAACTAATGGAGAAAATTACTTCTCCATTGGGGGCTGAATCTGGATCGTTGGCCGATAAATGTAAAATTTCTGTCCCGGCAGCTGCACCCTCGCTGAGGACAATGTTGTACTCGGAACGGCTAAAGGCTGGAGGGTTGTCATTTGCGTCGGTAATGCTTATAATTATAGGCACACTGGAGCTTCGTTGAGGTATCCCCCGATCGGACACCACCACGGTAGGTTATATTTAGGCACAGCTTCGAAGTCCAACTCCTCCACCAAAATAATACTTCCGACTGTCTGGAACCCCTTGCCCTCCAGGAAGCGTACACTGCTTTCAATTTGGAAGGCGTTCCCTGAGTTTCCGCTGGCGATGGCGAAGTCATATCCGCAGTTGTCCCGGGAGAGGTCTCCGTCCATAGCTTCCAAAGTGAGTATGGTGGAGCCCGGGAGGTTGTCTTCGGACATGGTGGCTCTGTACTCGGATTGGTGGAAAATGGGGGCATTATCGTTGATGTCGGAAACATAGACCTGGATGGTAGCAACGGAGGAGAGGGAGGGTGTTCCGTGGTCCCGAGCCTCGACTAACACCAGGATGGAGGGATTCTCGAAATCAAATTCAGTCTTTTGGTTGACAAAAAGAGTACCTAAAAGAAAACAAAAAAAACATAAAATTGCATGAAATATATGAGGAAACATTGTACTTAACAGGGCATTGTAACAAACACATTTCAGTATATTGTCCAAATTAGTTTCAGCACTTTTTTTTTATTTTTTGCCAAAATGTTTATACCATGTAGCATTTCTTGAAGAAAATATGTCCCCTCAATAACAATAAAAATATTATCCCTTGATTTAGAATAGAGCCATCACTGACAATTATTAACTTTTATTTTCTTGTACACAGAGACTGTGAATAAAGTGTCTAACTGACAAAATATCTAGACTGATGGCGATTAATATATGTGTAAAACATCTGTTTTTATAACCAGGATGTGAAATGCTAAGATTTCTGGTGGAGAAGGTCTGCCTTGTACCTTGTGGTCAGGCAGAGAGCAGGGTTTCTTAGCTTGGCTCTACAAACGGATTCTTGCTTGTGACTTTCACAAATCTTGAGAATCCATCTGGACAGACCCCGCTGAATGGTTAAAGCAGGGGTGTCAAACTCAAATGAGCTGGGGGTAGTCGAAGGTCGCATTTTAGAATATAGGTTGTCTTGTGATATTTTCAAATATTAGGCTGTAATAAGCTAAATATACATGTCCACACTTAGATGGTATTACATCTTGGCCAAACTCTTTCAAGAAAATTAGGTCAAAGTGTATACAATTGCTGGATTCTAGTTCATTTTAGAGGTTTTATAGTCACATCTGAACAATATAAAGCTATATATTTCCATAATCTGTCTCACCAACACAAGCCTGAACCGTTGACAGGACTGAAGTGTAATTTCTTTATTCCTGACGTTTCTGCTCTAATCTAATAATTTTCCTGTCCTGTGTTTGTTTCTGTGTTGTAGAAATTGTAAAAGTGATTCTTAGAGCGGTCTAAATGTCTCATTGTTATGTACTTTTATTGGCAGGCCACAAAAATATTGATCAGAAATAATGCCATTGGCCGTATGAAATCAGCTTGCGGGTCATCAGTTTGACACCCCTGGGTTAAAGTCCGTCAGCCAACCTCTGTGAAGTTGGAGTTTGTACCAAAACATACATATTGTGCCTTTTAAACAAAACAAAGCTGTGCTGAAGTTCAACAAACATTGTTCTTTTCCAAATCTTAATCTTAGCTGTATTTTATTAAAAACAAGTCTTGGATTCTTTATCTCCATGGAAACAAGCAAGAGATGAAAACACTTTTAATTTAATTTTTTGCTTTTACTGTGAAAGATTCCAAAACAAAACTATTATTTATTTATTCCATTTCAATTATCGATTCCTATTTGGGCTAAGCTTTGTAATCATATTGTGCACTTATGCTTTGAGTTTATTGGTTTTTCTAAAACTTGGAGCAACAGACTTCACGCTAGATTAAATAGATAACATTTTCTTTTACACAACAAGCATTTTACTGTTTTATCTCTAACAAAACATCTAAGGCAAACAACCTTGAATATTACTTTCGCAGTTTTATCAAAAACATATTTGTGATGGAAACCTTTTCATAACCCAATAAGACTTTAGCTCCCAGGCACATGTCTTCTCTTACCGTTGTTGGGGTCCATGTAGAACGCTCCTCCGGTTGAAGACACGACCCTGTATGTGACTCTTCCATTGTCTCCCGAGTCTCTGTCTGTGGCTGTTACCGTGACGACCACACTGCCCGCTGGGAGGTGTTCGGCCACTGTCACCTGGGAAGAGTATAACGTGTAATTAACTACTGTTCAGAGAAAATAAGCGACCGGAGGGTGTTGCGGTCGCTTGTGTGAATAGTAATGGTCGCTGCCCCTTTCTAAGACTAGAAAATTACGTCTGCTTTAGGTGAGAATAGATTAGAAATGAGTCAAATTGAGTCTTGAAATTAGAAATGTATCTAGGTCCTGAGAATAGGCTATAATTTAAATTGTCTAAACATCCACCAGGAAGATAAAATAATAGCATAAATTAATTCACTATATTAGGGGAGAGCGGGGTTGGTTGTCACATTTTTTTCTTTGATTTGAATTTTTCAAAAACAGCAATTCTCACATTAACCAATTTAACAGAGAACAGCTCAAAGTCTTGTGTAACTAATGAATCCATCTGCTGTTCTCTGTCTTATTCTGATCAAAAGTTATTGATCATTAATGTTAATTGTTCACCTGTGACAACCAACCCCAAGTCTGGGTTGGTTGTCACACCTCAAGGGGTTGGTTGTCACAATGTTATGTCAATGGGAGACCGATGACAAATGTGTCTTGTCTTTGGTTTGATTTGTTGATGTTGATTTCATTTTGATTCAAGAATGTTTCACATTTTCTGAATCAGGAGACGTTAAATTACAAGAAAAAGGCAATTGAAAATGTAAAAAATGCATTTTTGTCAAGATTCTAATGATATTGTAAAACAATATTTTTATTTTGAATTAGTGATCAGATGATTAGATGATTCTAGATAATCATATGTGACAACCAACCCCGACAAAATTATGACAACCAAGCCCGACTGGATTGTTTTACTCTCACCTCAGATTTCTTCTACATTTTTAAACCAGCTCAGAAAAAATAGTCCTAATAGTCACTCTGACTCTCCTCTTTGTAGTGTCATTGGTTATAAGCTTTCAACACAATTTTTGAAAAAATGAGAACACTTTTTCTCAGCATCTGAAAATGTACTTTTTGCTATACATTTTTTGACGTCGTCTTATAATCTTGAACAAATGTTTACAAAAATGTTT
Source organism: Mugilogobius chulae (assembly GCA_038363315.1). Lineage (NCBI taxonomy): Eukaryota > Metazoa > Chordata > Actinopteri > Gobiiformes > Gobiidae > Mugilogobius > Mugilogobius chulae. The sequence continues at coordinate 18,624,099 of CM076406.1, read as the reverse complement.
TAGAGTGAATTTTGGTTCATTAATGCACATTTTTTTCTGACTTTTTTCAAATGCACCAATCACAAGCTGAAATACAGTGACTGTGACAACTAACCCCGCTCTCCCCTACATTAAAGGGACTATACCAGATATATATATTTTTTTACAAGAAAATAACTTTACATCAACTTCCCCTTAGCACAGATATCTTGTTTTTGTATCTATTCAGGTGGAAAATAGTCTGCACTATCCCGACTACATCTAATACTGTCTCGTTTGTTCACCCATCTCTGCTAAGTTTGTGTGTTGTTGCTGTTAGCATTGTGGCTAACCGTCGTTAGCATACCAACACGTTTCACTCCTAACAGCTGTGAAAAAGCTTAAAACACATGGTGCTGAACATTCGGAGGCTCAGAATGCATTAGGTAAGTGATTAAAACATGTAGATTGATGTAGAAAGCTTAAAATGGTTATTTCTGTTTGTTTACGTTTTTAAGGAAGCAACAATTTGGTGTAGACCCTTAATGCAAGATTTTTTTCAGTAGTAGCAACACATTTTTTCGAGATTAAACATTTAATTTCCAAGAAAAAAACTAAAAATATATGAGCCTCACAGTGTGCAAAACAAAAGATGACAATTGCGCACAGCTTGACTTGTTGCTAAAGTTATCCACAGTGACATATATTGGTGCAGGGTTATTGTGGGCGCTTGTGTCTCGGAGCTCGGCTGCTGTCATGTCTGTAGAGCTTTACCCCAGTGACTCCAGGAGAAAGTGTAGCCTTTATGTAAGGAGCGGAGATGTTAATGTGGCAATAATGATAATGTACACACACGCGATGCACAGTAATCAAAGAGCAAGTCTGACATCTATTTTGTGCTTTTTTATAAATAAGTCCATTCTGATCATGGCAGTGAGAGTGTTATTTTGTGAAACATTAACAGTTTTGATGTTTAGGGGTGCACGGGAGCAGAGTGGTTAGAGCTCTGGCTTCCCAATAAGAAGGTCATTGGTTCAACTCATCTCACGATCTCTCTGGGTGGAGTTTGCATGTTCTTCCCGTGTCACAGTAGGTTTTTTGCAGGTACTCCGGTTTCCTACAATGTTATTTCAATCAGGTGGACGGCAGCTAAAATGAATATTGCTTAAATGCAGTTAATTTTTGCAACGCAAACAAGTAATGGATCTTTTGAATTATTTCATAGCAAAGTACAATGGAAAAAGGAAAAAGTGTTTCTTGCCTTCCAGCTGGTTTATAACAGCCAAGAATTCTAAGTTTATTCTAAGCATAGTAGTGACATTAGTTATAGTTGTTCAGTTCTATTTTGTGCCAGTATTCTTGTTTTCTTTTGGAGTTTAGGTGCAGTTAAAATGGGTGAGAACATGATGAACGCTCAGAGAAGTGAAAGTACTCAAACAGAGCATTCTTAGAAGTAGCCTACTTGTGCATCCCTGCCTATTAGGCATTTTATGAACTAAGCACACGTTTAAATTAGAGCTGGGCAAGTTAACGCGTTATCGCAGCGTTAACGCAGGTCATGTGCTTAATCACGATTAAATATTTTGTCGGCGTTAACGCAGGTCATGTGATTTGGCCCAAAAGCATGAATGAAAGGGCCCGCACTGCCGCTGCGCCCTTTTTCTCCTCCTCGCTCTCATGAACAGTCCACAAACAGAGGATCTGCTCTGTTGCTGCTAGCGCTTTAAATTCAGGGGAGAGAGCCCTGCTGTACAGACAGCGAGACAGAGACGAGTCTGAGCTCCAGTAGAGTTTTTAAACTATCCAAAAAGACCCATTAACCACAGAGATACGACCCGTTAAAGACTTCAAACCACTAACACCTCTTTAACTATGCGCGCGGAGAATCAGCGGCGATGCGCAAACTTTTACTCACGTGTTCGTGATGTTTACTTTGAAAACTTTAAAAACAGGATTGTTTTACTTCTCACATTGTAGTTAGTGAGCACTGAGCTGGTTTTAACCTGGACTATCCCAGAACTGGACCAGGTTTTCATAAAATGTTAGTTACCTATGTAACTATAGTTCTATGAGTAGCTAAAGCTAAAACCATGAGCTTGGTTTTATGCATTTCTGTTCAGCCTAAACAAGATGAAATAACATTCTGATCCTAAAAATATCAAAACAGATGAACAGTGGAAATATTATTATGTAAAACTGAGTTTATTCATTGAACTACAAATTAGAAATTTTAAATATATAATTTGATGCTAAAATTATGCATCTAAGCCAAAATACCACAAAATGTGCAGAACTGTACAATCTACAAAATGAAGAAAATATACCCAAAATCATCTTTTGGAGAAAAAATAGCTTAAAATAGCTATTTATTGAACTTTGTATGTAAAATGTGATTAATCACAGCTCAACCATGCGATTAATCGCAATTAAAAAATGTAATTGCTGCCCAACTCTAGTTTAAATGTTTCATTTCACACACGGTCAGCCTCAAAACCACACATTTTCACTGACAGCTTCTTGTGTTCCAAACGCCCTAGACAAATAATTGACAGTTCGACATAACAGAGTCTTGATCTCGTCATTTTGCAGTTAATTAACCAGCCCTATGTTGATAGTATATAACACTTTTACTAGACTCTTTATGGCTTAACTGGTTTGATTATAACAAGGTTCCTGCACCATCATTCATGTCAAATTTATAAAATGTATAAAATCTATACATTCATAAAAAGACTGCTGAACTAAGAAACACAGAACATTAATCAATATGTTTTCCTACGCAACATTCTCAAGGCGGCTGCAAAAAGTTCTGAGGCTCTAATTTCATCTTTTGTGTTCTGCTAATTGGGACCATTCACATTCTAATTTGGATTCACATTTGATTAGTTGTTCAGCCCCGCTCGCAGGCCGACACGCTTCCACTGCAGAGGATGTTCTAACCTGGAGGCACAGACAGATGTACTCATACACACGTGTCAACAAGGACAGCTCAGAGGGGGGTTGTTCTGTCTGCGCTCAGGACGCTTAGTTCTACAACAGCGACGTGAGCAGAGGCTGATGGAAGACATGTGGAAGACAGTTACTTATTATTACATTGGGACAAGGTTGATCCTACTTTTAAACAACATTAGCACTTCTCTGTCAGGGCAAACATTACGTATTCTTTGCGATGTTCTTGTTTTTAAATATGCTCCTGAGAACTCCAACTGTGTTTGTGATGAGGAGCCAATGTTGCAATACAGTGTATTTAAAAACTCCAAAAGCCGAGTTTGCATAGTGAGTTTCCTTTGGCTCCCCTCCCAGTGCACAGTGGAATAAAAAAGAGATGTGATTCTTTTAATTATGCAAATAACTTGAGTTACTGAGAATGTATGTAATAATATTTTATCAACTTTTTTAATAATCAGTCATTACAGCACTGATGACTAGTTTTGTATTGCTTTCCTCCCAAAGTGCAAAATTGAATGAACACCAAATGAAATTGCTGCTCCAATGATAATATGCTGCAGCAGTGGCGTTGCAACGATGTCTTTGGGTCCAACACAAAAGTATCACCAGGGGCCCTTCAATCAGGAGACTGTCCTACATTCCATGTTCTAAAGCAGGGTTCCTTCACCTTTTTGACTTTGAGGCTTGAATGTTCATGTGCAAAGTAACCTGGGGTCCAATCTCATATTGAATGTATTGCATTTTACTGATTGTGCGGCCCTCAAGGAGGTGCTCACAGCCCAACTTTGGCCTCCAACTGTATGGTTAACAATCATTGTCCTAAAGCTTTAATATGAACCACATGTCTAATCATGTATTCATGTTTAGTCTTTAAATAGAACAACTCTAAGGTTATAGTTAAAGTTTATTAGGTCATATAATTACATTATGCACAAAGGCAGAGATGGTTGTACCAGATTCTAGTTTTACAGCTCATTTCCATCTGTAGACCAGGGAAGGGAGAGGGGAGGAGCTACTGGACATGTTTGTAGTGGTAGGGGAAACTGAAGCACCCAGAGGAAACATACGCAGACTAGGGTTGTCAAATATATTGGTACCTTGATACTAATCAATACTAAAACTGCCATTGATACTTGATACTTGTTTGAACAAGAATTAATACTTCTTTAAACTTCATTGGCACAGCTCCATCACAGAAAACTTCTTAGACAGTGCAGCAGAAAGAGGATTTGTCCTAGAGACCCAGGGTCTCATTTATAAAAGAGTGCGTAAAATCTACTTGCAAAAGCTACTAAGACAAAATACTAAGATTTGACCTAAGTGAAAAATGATCCAGATTTATAAAACCTTCCGTAAGCAATCTTCTCCCACTGAGCAGCAGAAATCCCGCCTCAGGCCACGCCCCTTCACACTTCCGTCTTACCATAAACGGACACGCAAATGAGCGATTTAAATAAACATGAGCTGGTAATTGAGTGAGTCTGACTGACAGAAGGAGGAGCAGAGGAGACACGCTGCAGCAGGAGACATCGCACAGGCTCGGGTAAGTTGATTCATAAGTGATCATTCTTTCACTGAGACACTTTTACACACTGTTGTTTTAAACACATTGGTCTACTTTATCAGAACCACTGCTTTGGTGCAGCTGTAAAAATCGTTTAACTGATGTGAATGGGAGAATAGTGGTCGTGGAAAAAAGGACGTGTCCGCGCTGTCGTCCGGCGTTTGAGAAGAAGCGACGACATGAGGAAAAGACGGCAGGATGCGGCCTCGTGCGTGTCTCACGTTCAAGCTGTTTTTTTTTTTTATAAATCCCAAGTTTTACGTAAAAAGCTGCTCATTGCTTTTCGAGGCTCATTTTGTACGTAAGTAGACCCCTGCTCTTTTACACAGTTTCACAACAAAGTGTGAGCTGAATGTTGTTGCTAGCCTTTGTGATTGCGGAGAAATGTCAGGTTAAGTTATTCAAAACCTACTCCTGTTTAGTTGTAAGTCACTTGTGATTACAACGCAAACCTTGCAATGAACACTCGCGGTAAATCATTGGAAAACTAAACAAACGTCATGTCTTTACCTCTAATCTGTCACTAATTTTAGCATTTAGACCAGAGTGCTTACAGTTGCAGATAGATTAGTAGTGGACTGCAGACTGTCTAGTAGAGGTCTTCGACGTTTTTTGATGATTGATTATTGCTGATACTTTTTGAATTTATATTACCTCTCAAATGTAATGAAAACTAGATTTTCCTTTCATTAAGGGTAACATTTCTGTGTAAGTGCAGTGTGTCAGATCTCATACCTGATACAGATCCTGCGTGAACACGGGGCTGTTGTCGTTGACGTCCTCCACCAGCACAGTCAGGTTGGCCTCGCTGTGGTGCTTGGAGTCCGAGGAGCGGATGGTCAGAGTGTACCAGGACCGGGCCTCGTAGTCCAGGGGTCCGGTCAGAGAAACCCCTCCTCCGTACCGATGGATCCCAAACAGGCCCTGAGTGTCCGCGTCCAGCCGCAGGGAGTAGGACAGGGCCGGCCCGGAGTCCACGTCGTTCCCCGTCACCATGGTGATGATGGTGCCTATCATGGTGTCTGTGTGGGAGGAGAAGGGACGTGTTAAATGTACCAAACTGTTAAAGTACCTATGACAAGTTCAACAACACATTTCACTAAAATTAAGTTAAGGTAATTATATTTAAGATATTACTAAACATTTTACCAATTTTGTCCCAGTTGATCATTTTTGGAGATTTAAAATGTACTTCCTGTTCATAAACGATGACATCACACTGGGTAGTTACCGAGCAACCTTGTAGTAAAACTAATCTAATGTAACAGGCTGTTTTACTTGAGAGATAAAAATACACAAGAGCACATTCATTTTGATAAATTTGTGCTTGCAAGGTCCTGAAATTGTTTTTTGTGATCAAATTGAAAATATACGCCATCTGTTCAGAACCAGACTCTACTTCCTGATCTTTTTCAACATATTTTCAAACCTTTCTTATCTAACTTGTTCCTGATTCATGTTAAATTATCATTTATTTTTACGTCAAGTGTTAATCTGCCAAATTAGGTTACAATTAGAAAATCATAGCACTTTAAATCAAATTTCAGGTCGCTGTTCAGTAAAGTTGGACCTAAAAATTCAAGCCTACCTAGCCCAAAGAAAAAATATGCATTACTGATGAGTTTCATGTGTACATAAAATGTGTCTCCAGTACTACATCTCTTTCTCTCACTGGGTGTGTCAAACATAAACACAAACTTTCTTCTCTGCCTGGCCTCACTTGTGTATCAAATGCAGGTGCTATTCTTTCTCCACTTCAGTGTCTTGTAAGCTGTTTGGAGATATAAAGCAGCTGTCAGTCATCTGTGGGACGCACATGTCCAGTATGGATTCAAGCCTGGCCCAGCCGACAATAGAGGAGTGAAACACATAGACCAAAAGTGGAGAAGGGGCCTGGACCAGACATGTGTCCAGAATCTAAACTCTGCTGCTCTGTAGTTGTCACCATCACCAACGAGGGTGACTATGGGACTTTAACAATTCCTAAAAGTGGGACAGGTTTGGGGAGTTGGTGAGATATAGTGGGACAGAGACAACAAAATGCATAAACTACACTGCAAAAAGTAAATTTTAAAACAAGTGAAAAGTGCTTGATTCTAGAAGCATTTTGACAAATTGAAGCTCTATTTGTGATAGAATCCTGGATCATTTTTCTAGTTTCAAAAAGTTTCATACTGATTTCAATGAAGTGCTTCTTTTCTTTTGAGCCAATGTATTTGCCAATGAGCTAAGACAATCGATCTTATCCCATTTGCACATTTTTGTTTTGTTTGTTTTCGTTCATTTATTTTCTACCGCTTAATCCCGTTAGGGGTCGCGGGTGACTCGTCTCAGGGTTAGACAGACAACCATTCACTCTCTCATTCACTAAGGGAAATTTACAGTGATGCCCAATTAACCTAAACATGCATGTTTTTGGAGGTGGGAGGAAACCGGAGTACCCGGAGAAAACCCACGGTGACACGGGGAGAACATGCAAACTCCACCCAGAGAGATCGTGAGATGTTCGTGAGACGACCTCCTTATTGGGAAGCCAGAGCTCTAACCACTCTGCTACCATGCACCCCATTTTTGTTCTTATTTTAAGCAAAATTCTCTTTCTCATTACTTAACTCTTCTCCTTAAAACGACTCAAATCCAGATTAAAATCCACAATATCAAACATTTACAGACAGAAAACAAACTGTTCAGACTCACAGCCACAACTGTCTGAGGGTCTGGCTGTGAAGGAGTGCATTAAACACTTCATTCCAACCTATTTTCTCAAAAACACCTGACGAAAATTTCAGAAAAAAAAAAGAACCCTTTGAAGCACAAACAAAGTATAGAGCTTTGTAATTTTAGGTTTTGAATCTGTTTGACTAAAATCTTAAGTGAAAACAAGCTCTGCACAGACGAAAAACTGAATTTTATACTAATTTAGATAGATTTTGGCAAGTCCTCTCCAAAAGTGACTGTTTAGTTGGCGTATTTCCATGTAAATGTTGATTAATATGCACTGAGCCTGATTCATCTCAGAATAGTTGATTTGACTGGAGATAAGGTTCCAATTAGGGCTGCAACTAACATTTTGCTAATTGATTAGTTGGGTGAAGATTCTTTTGATTCATCAATAAGTTGCTTAAAATTCAAGACATGAAACTTTTAATGAACTTTAACTGAGATTGAACAGATTTAATGTCCCTCGAGGACAACTTCAGAGTGGACAAAATCAAGTTTCCTTCAAAGACACACAAAATCCACACTTTCTATGTCAGCTGTTCAATTTGAGTCATAAAACTTAATAATAATATTTACCTAGGGAGGTCTGGAAACTATATATTACCCAAGAGCATCTGAGTTTTTTTTTTTTTTTTTTTTTTTTTTTAAGGTTTTTTGATGTCTGTAATTTTCTTATTTTTACAGACTTTCCAGAAATGTTGACAGATGATTTATGGCAACAAGCTTTTAATGCAAACAAGAAATGAGTGTTTCTTGTGTTGTAAATGTGGCTCGTCGTCATGTTGTTGTGATCGTCAATCAGAATTACATCCACAACATCAGATTTCTTTTGAAACAGCCATAGACTCTCTCTTTTAATTCATTTACTGTCATAAAGTTCTTTCATCAAAAATTTGCAGGGTTCTGTCCAAAGTTTCCTCCAAACATCCATCTTCTCAACTTTCCGTTGCTATGACAATGGGGTTGTTGTACTTCAGGTCACAGGTTTTTTAACTGTGGTTTGATTAATCCTGAGCTTTTTAATTGTAGAAAAAAATGACAATTTCATTTGAGAATGATCCATAAAAAAAGGTCATGATATACTTTTGTTCAAATCTGAAGGTAAAATAATCCGCTGAGTCATTAAAAAATAATTGATAAAGCGTTCATGGATTGAAAACACAGACATACATAAAAATATCTGAAAGTTTTCTCAGATTTTTACTTTTTGTAATTCGCCAAACCTAGACATCCTCATGTAATTCTAATGCCGTGCGAATGTGTATGTCTGTGTTTTCATTCTGTGAATGGTTTATAAATGAATTAATAATGGCTCAATGACTCAATAATGAGCAAATTATTATTACTATTCACCATGGATCATTTTCGAATGACGTTGTTTTTTTGTACAATTAAAAAGCTAAAGATGAATCCAGCTACAATTAAAGTAGAGTTGGGTGTAACTTAGTCACTGTAATTCGATTACATTTTTGAGTAACTAGTAGTGTAACTTACTACAGTAAAATTACTACTGTAATTTCTGCCCTATTGAGTGCATCTGAATATAAGCCGCACCCACTAGATTTAAGTAAGTAAAATGATAAAGTACATATATAGGCGCACTTGTTAATAGTAAGTCTATGAGAATCTATTATTTAGCTGCATTGCCTTATGAGCCGCATAGTTCAAAGCTCAAGAAAAAAGTAGCGGCTTATAATCCAGAAATTTACGGTACTAACGAAATAATTCTAGAAAAAATCTAGAAAAGTGACTTGTTGTGTGAGATAAAACGGCTCAGAGACACAGCTGTGACAGGGCCCAGAATAATTTTTAATGTTGATTTTATTTAGTTTGAGCCTGTTTAAGCAGCTCATTTGTTGTTTAAATGCCAATAATAAAATGTTAAATCCTATTTTTGAACGATGCTTGCAATAGTATACACAAAGTAATCATAAAGTAATGTAACTAAGTTACTTTTTTGGGTCAGTAACTAAGTAGTAATGTAACTTATTACATTTTTAAAAAGTAATAAGTAATACGAAGCTAATAATTTCAATACTTTTTCCCCAGCACTGCCCGGAAGTACAACAACCCCATTGTTGGAGCAACAAAAGGTCGAGAAGATGATGTTTGGAGAAAGTTTGGACAGAACGCTGCAAAGTTTGGATGAAATTAATTAAAAGAGAGAGTCTACGGATGGTGTGGATGTGATTCTGATTGACAGAAGCAACAACGTGACGACAAGCCACATTTACACTGCCACAGCTCAGGTCAGATCATTCATGTTAAACAAACTGCTCATTCCATGAATGAACTAAAAGGTTGTTGTCATAAATCATCTGTTGCCATTTCTGGAAAGTCTGCTGAAAACAAGAAAATTAAAAACATCGAATATCCCCGTGTGAATGCCTGTAAAAAAACACAGACGTCATGAGGTTTACAGACATCCCTAAATAGTATGCGGTGCGAATTGAACATAACACTGTAGATGTGACAGAAAAGGACCCGTTTTTATAAAAGCACTTCCATCTCTGCCAGAAACATCCCACAGTGCGCCTTTAACTCTCTTCCCAACGCACTCTTAAATAAGAAAGGGAGCTCTGACTTCTTCACAGCGGGGATCTCCTCAGCAAACGGCAAAAGTTACGAGTTTCCAAGTGAATCCTAAAAGTGTGGACAGCTCCTTTGAAAGTCCCGAGCAGTCGTAGCGTGTCAGGGGGGGAGAGTGTGATGAGCTGGTGTAATGTCTGCGCGAGGAGGAGAAGCGGAGGAACTGGTGTAATGGGGTCAGGGCTCCTCGCTGCGCCGTTAGAAGCATCAGAAGAAGAAGAAGAACTCACCCTCGGGCACCCGCAGCTCCCTCGGCACAGGGATCATGGGGCTGTTGTCGTTCAGGTCCACGATGATCACAGTCAGGGTGGCAGATCCGGCCAGACGCGGAGTGCCCCGGTCTGTCGCCGTGACAACCAGTCTGCGGTAAAATGAGGGAAGAGTTGTGACACACAGTAGCGGTGCTTGTAGTGGTTAATAGAGTGCAACAAAGTTTGGTCGAAGTTGTTTTTTGGATTGATTTGTGCATGTTGGAGTAATCTTGTATTGTTCTGCAGCTGATGTTGGAGTGCTTAGAAAAGTCCTGTTTCAACCTACCACCTATCCCCGCCCACTTGTTTTCTATTTACTCCAAGAAATCTGATTCAGTGTAAAACATGTAGAGTTCAAATTTGTCATTGTTGTTATTCAAACATGCTCAGGAGAATGCTCAATTTGACATTTTATGTATTGGACAGAGCCGGATCTAAACTGTTGGGGGCCCTAAGCAAAAATCAGCGTTGGGGGCCCTCCAGTCGTTTCTACAAACTTTAATCAGTCAAGCCAAAACAGCATTTACTTTGACTTTTTTCATTATAATTTATAAAATATAAACAAAGCGACAGACAAAATAATTGTGGGCAAAATAATATTTCTCACAATAAAGAGATAATGTAAGTCAGTGGTTCCCAACCTTTTTTCCTCAAAGCCACCCCTGACTGAACGGGAGACTTGTCGAGCCCCCCCTGTTTAACCGGTGGCCTCTAAATTGTTAATGTATGAAGAAAATTTGAATTAAAAACATTTATTTCATCCAAATACACTACTGTTGTGGTGTTTTGGTGCTCAGATTTGTTTTTTAATAATAAAGTTGCACTTAAAACTACTTTTAGAACTTGACCCTCTGACCAGACAAAGCTCTGGGGACCCCCAGGTTGGGAACCACTGATGTAAGCTACTGCCCCAGAAACGTTTGAAAAAAACAGATGCGTTTTCCATAAATCTGGAGCAGGTTATATTAGATCAACAAATCTTTTACAATTGTATGCATCATTTTATGATTAATATATAATAGCACTTCTCAAGTAAGTTTGACTTGGTGTCAGTGTTTCCAAGTGGGGCCCCACCACTGTCCCTCCCCCAGTGAGCTCCGCCTCTGTTCCCTCTTCATGAGCTGCATCATCACGCTGGATTTTTTGGACCGAAATACTAACATCTGACCCTTTTGGGAGATATAGCCTCATCTTTTATGAGACTTTTGAAATAATTCAACAGAAATGTGCAGAAATACTTTCACAATTAAATCTACAGACATATTAGTTAATCAACTAAACTTGTCCTATTCATGAAAAAAGATTAGCTAACAGCTTATGAGATGCAGAACATGTATTTGTTGTTCAAACTGTTCCTTTATGATTTTGCGCTCTGTGCTATTCTGAGAATGATCAGATGCCAGTTTCTACTTCTGTCTCTCTTAAGCGCAGCACAGGGGAAGCAGCTGTATCACAAGAGGGCTGATAGGATTAGTCAACATGTACAGCACAGACCAGAGGGTGAAGCAAACAGGCATAATGATCAGTTGACCTGCATGTTTTTAGATGTGGGAGGCTCATAGTAACACAGGGAGAACATGCAGATGGTAATTTAGTCCAACAAGAGAATAAACCAAGCTCCAGTGGTGCCGAACATGCGCAGTTGTAACACACGACTTTAAGTCCGAAAAATACCGTACACAAAATTTAAAAGGTGTAAGTTAAGCAACACTTCTGAGCACCTACACCTATTCAAGAAGCAGCGTAAAACATTACAAAAAAGAAAAGGACAAAACCTACTTGGTCTGAGTCCAGATCTCGCGGTCCATGATGGCGGCCGTGCTGATGCTGCCGGTGGTCGGGTCGATCTTAAACAGAGCGCTCATGGAGGAGGAGCGCAGGGAGTAGGTCACCTGACCGTTCTGACCCTGATCCAGGTCTTCTGCTGACACCTGAGGAAACACAACAATGGCTAGAAAAACATATATTCTTTTGTCTTAAAATTAATGTGTCTGTTTAAAGCAAACATTTTATTGTCAGGCATCAGGAGAAGAAGAGAGGGAGGGAATTACAAAGGAGAGATAAACACACTTATTAAGTAAAACTATCTGTCATTATTATCTTAATTATCTTGTTCTCTTTAAAAAATAACTCCTTTCACTTGAAGTAAGAAAATCCTTTGTACAGTATATCACCTGCATCAGGAAAGAACATCTTGATCCATTGGCAGATCATTTTTAGTGACAAGTACAAGTATCTGCTCAAACTAAAATAAAATGCAGCATATGAATTCTAAACTTTGACTAAAACAGAAAAAATGGAAAAGCAGTTTGTTGTAGCAATTTAAGGGTAGATATTAGAAGTTCAGAACAGACTCAAAGCATCACCTATAACAGAAAGTGTTTGTAAAGTGTCTTACAAACACACAAACAATGGTTGTGAATTCTGATTATCTGTGCAGTAAAATATATTAGGGAAGCTGAGTGATCTAAATGACTCCAGGAAAGTTCGATGAACTTTTCTGAAGGTCTAGTAAACAGCCTTTAGAATGTAATATTTCTTTGTAAATATATAAGAAGAAAATAAATCAATGTGGTTGAGCTATTGCATTTATCTATAATTCAGAAGCTGCTCTGCCGATATGTAAATGTGCAGTGAGTGAGGACAGAGGAGCAGAGAGCAGCTCAATACAGAGTCATGTGAGTGACTTTCACTAGCAAGTATTTCCAGCAATAGAACATGAACATGGGAAGAAGTTCAGGTTCTAAAAGTAATGACCAAAACTGGTGAGTGTGCACTGCACAAACAGGAACTATGCACATACATACATACAGTACATCCATTCATTTTCTGCAGCAGCCTGAGCAAAGAGGCCCAGACATCCCTTTCCACACATACTTTCTCCAGCTCTTCCTCTTCTGAGGCGTTCCCAGGACAGCGGAGAGACATAGTCAATCCACCATGTCCTGTGTCTTTCAAGACCATGTCTCCACCATGTCTCTGGGAGATGTCTAGAACACCTTCCCAGACAAACCTCCAACCGAAAAAGATGCCTGAGCCACCTCAGCTGGCTCCGCTCTAAGTGCAGGAGCATCGGCTCTATTCCAAGCCTCTCTTATGACTGAACTTCTCACCCTCTCTCTAAGAGAACGCCTAGCCACCCTGCAAAGGAAACTCATTTTGACAAGGGTGAGGGTTGGATTGTAGACCGACTGTTAAATCAGGAGCTTTGCCTTTCGACTCAGTACCTTTTTCACCACAACAGTCCGATCGAATCAAAAATGCAGACTTCAAGTTAAATATTGCTAAAAAGTATGAGCGTCCTGCTGCGTCTATTGATATTTAGATGAATGGGAAATGGAAAAAAAACAAAAACTAGCGAAAAAGAAGATTCCTACTAAACTCAGCTCTAAAATATTTCCATACAGCTCTTAGTGGCCAAAGCAGCTCACAGACATACTGACTGAATAAGATGCTTGCTTTAACTCCACCACATTCCCAGCAGACCAGTGTGAGTGGTGCACCTGTATGATAGGGAAGTCATAGCCCTGAGCCTCGCGGATGTAAGCCACATAGTTCTGGAGCTGGAAACGCGGCAGGTTGTCGTTCACGTCCTGCAGGATCAGGTTCACCGCCATGTACGAGCTGGAGGAGGCAGTCTCCGCTTTCACCACCAGTCGGATTCGGGGGTTCTCCTCAAAGTCCAGGCCCTCAGACTTCTGCACCCAGATCTCTCCTACAGACAAGACAAGAGTTTATGGGTTTGATGTTGGGTTGAGTAGCAGTGTATTTCTCAAACGTACCTGTGATAGGGTTGATCCCGAAAGAACTCCTCGTGTTTCCGCTGAACAGACTGTAGCTGATGCCGTTTTGGGAGCCGTCCGGATACTGGGCCTGAGTCTGGGTCACTACTGTGCCTAGGACAAATATGACAGTTCACTACTTAAGTAAAAACACAGTTACTTGTCTGAAAAATGACGGTGGTAAAAGTCAAAGTACAGCTTTAGCTACTTTATTTAAGTAAAAGTACAAAAGTAAAACATTGCACATTTACTTAAGCAACAAAGTAAAATTATAGTTGTTGTTAAGTGTAAAATGGGCTTTACAGTGAGACACATGTAATAAAATGTTTTTTAACCATATGTCAAACGGAAAATGTTAGAAATTAAACTGTTTTGTGGATTTTGTCTCGATATAAGCCTCACAACATATCTGCACCGTCTGTAAGAGGGAAAAAATTGTCTGTGGACTTAATAAAGTAACTAACTTATTTTGAAATTGTAGATAGTACAAAGTACAGATATTTTATGTAAGACGTCAAAATAAAAAACGTCACCAGTCACATTTTTAATGCTCAAGTAAAGTATACATGCTCAAAAAAACTTCTTATGTACAGTACTTGAGTAAAAAGTTTGTAAATTGTAGGTTTGTAAAAGTTTCTAGACACATGAAAACACATGAGAAGGTGCATTAGTAAAGACACTGGCTACTGGACAAGACTGTGATGCAAAGTCATCGGTCAGTCAATCCAAACTTGGCTGTCTTGCTGTCTATTGGCCTGTTAGCCTGTCAATCAAACTCATTATGCTTGTTAATGTAACCCTGTAAACAGTGGAACAAGCAGTAGAACATGAGCAGCAAACCACAGACTGTGGTTGGATTTGTTTTTCCTCCAACCTCCATATAACCTTTAACACATTATAAGAAAAATTTAAATATTTGCAACATGGCAATCCTTCAATATTACAAGTTTGGCCATGTTTCTACATTGTGCTTGAGATCAAATGTTTATAGCTGCTGTAGCCAACAGTAAGAATATTTGTGCTTATGTCTTGTGTGTGTCTCTAGAGAGGTGTTCCGGCCATGTCCCAGTAGGTTTCTCTTGGAAGAGCTGGAGGAAGTATTTGTGCCTGGAGAGGGAAGTCTGAGACGCCCAGCTCTGACTGCTGCCTACACAGCCTGGCTCCGGATAAGAAAGTGGAAGAGAGAATGTCTTGTGTGGGCATTGTCAGACAACTATCCATGCTTTTATGCAAATCACTATGTTGACATGGGAGTCCAGTCTTGTGATATATCTGTTTCCTTCACTGTTTCTATATTATATGTTATAGACTATTTTTTTTCTCTTTTTCGGTACATACAGTGTTTGCTAGTGCTTAAACAATGTTGATGTCTGAATAGATTCAAATTACAAGGTGGTGTGTGAGATTTGTTTCTATGAATGCATCGTGGGATCCTCTCTCTTCTCCTATATGCACCTATCGCCAAGAAACTAACAATATTACCACAATTATCTTGGAAGTCAGTCACATATAAAATAGCAGTACCTGTTTCTTCACAAAGTTCAAATCAGTGCAACTGAATACATTTGCATGAAGCACAAAACAACACTCACCTCGGAGGACTTCATAAGATCCTTAAATTTAGCAACAGAAGATTAGAAAATCACAGTGTCAATAATAGAGAGGCAAAATTCACGGAAATATGCACCTTTCACTGTGATTGGCCAAATCCAGCTGATATGCACTTAGAGCAGCAATATTCAACCAGTGTAACAATAACACTAGTGTGACTTAAGACACTGCTAGGTGTTATCAATCATATTTCACAGAATTTAGGATTTGTTACAGAGCAACTTTTCATCAAATAATGCAAGCAAAACGATCACGATTTCTTAATTTTAAAGAACAAAATAAAGTGTAATGGACAATATTTAGGACATTAAAACAGAGTTGCCAGATTTTCAGAAAGAAGCAAGCGACCAATCCTTTGAATAAAAGACCAAAAAACAAATAAACTGGTAACACTTTATAATAACTACACTCTAAACTGCCTTAACAAACCCTTAATAAAGCATAAATAAAGACTTAATTCATCATAAACAAATGATAAATCAAGGACTGAAAAAGTTTATTAAGGCCTAGTTACTTCTTAATTTCCCCAATCCTCACCCCTAAATCCTAACCTTAACTTCTCAAATAAGTCATTACTAAGTCTTAATAAACATTTTAACTGAGCATTTGTTCATGAATAATTAAGTCTTTATTCATGCTTTATAAAGGCTTTACTAAGGCTAGTTAAGGGTTTAAGTGGTACCAACAAACTCAACCCTACAAAAACTTAATAGCACTTAAACACTTTAACAAGTGCTTATTATTTGGGCAAATTTTAGTATCATTTTTTTTACATTAATATCTATATATTTTTGAGAATCAAACTTAAAAAAGGTATGATACAGTACAATATGACAATTCTACCAAAGCAGCAGAAGAACGAGTTCATGATACTGTATTAAAGTCTTAAAATACTACAAAGCCCACAATTCTTTTCCATCTCAATAAATAAAAATCCCATCAAAATTCACAAACCCATGACTTTCACTAACCTTGTGCGGCGTTCTCCTGCAGACTCACATCTCTTGCGTTCCTTGAAAACTTGATCCCCCTGTATTCTTGCTCGCGTACATAAACCACCACCACACCCAGCGAAGACTGCGCCGGATTCCCTTGATCCATCGCTTGGACAATCAGCGTCCTCTGGCTCTGCGTCAAACTCTGCAACTTCTCCGTCACCTGGATATCTCCCGTCAACGAATTTATAGTAAACCCTCTCACCGGATTGGCGAAACGGTAAAAAACTGAACCGTTCGCGCCAAAATCCTTATCTTCTGCTTTCATGGTCGCCAAAACTCGTCGGTTGGACACGCTATTGACGGAAATGTTCAGAATGAGCGGATCTTGGATGAAGTAGGGCGCGTTGTCGTTGACGTCCTGGATGTACACCGTAACTTGCGCGGTGGAGTTTCGCGGATTGGCCGGAGAAGAATCGATGGCGTAGACGTCGAAAGTGTACGAAGAGACTTTTTCGCGATCCAAAGGCGCCGCGGTGATGATGCGACCCGTGTTCTGGTCGATGATGAACATGCTCTTTGATCCTTGGCTTAAAAAGTACATGATCTGGCTGTTTACGCCTTCGTCCAGGTCAATCGCTTTGACGTCAACGACTAACGAACCGATGGGCAAGTCTTCGGAGATATCGGAGGTGTAGGATTGGCTCTCAAATTGGGGGCTGTGGTCGTTGAGGTCCAGTACGGTGATTTCAACGGAGACGGTGGAGCTTAAAGGCGGGGTTCCTTGATCCGAGGCTGACACGGTGAGAGTGTAACCCGATTTGCGTTCGCGATCCAGGGGCCGAGAGGTGGACAGGACCCCGGAGAGGCGTTCCAGGTGGAAGTCTCCGGATGGGTCTCCAGCTAAACATGAGAAAAGAGAAATGCAAAGTTAAAAGGTGAATGTTAAGATGAAGTCTATGAGGCAGCAGCAAAAGAATACATGAATATATAAAGAGGACTACACAAGCTGCTGATGACCCTGCACATTAAAGAGGATATATTATGCATTCTTGTGACTTTAATTGGCTTTGAGAGATGCTTTAAGGCACTTTGGGATACGAACAAACATTTATTATGCACAATCAACTTTTTAAATTAGCTTTCTCAAGAAAACACACAGTGATGTTTTATCTTTGCATCAAATAAGTGACTGAATGAGTCTTTATGATAAAAGCAGAGATGTGACATTGTAGAGATAAAACCCCTTCTTCAATTCTTCAAATATGCTGTCCAAATAACCACTTTGAAGCCTTTCTAACCCCTTTTTCAACGTTATAGTTGTTCTAATGCAGGCATGTCCAAACTGCGGCTTGGGGCCAGAGCTTTTTTTTTGTTTGTTGAGTACAATAGTGGTCTTAGGCCTGAATAAATGTATTGTGGCTCAGTTTAACATGTTTGAAATTTGGGTCCTTGACATAAAATGTTTGGACACTCTAGTTCTAAAGCATGTCAAATAGTTAGTTTGAAATAATGTTGTTTGAAATAATGTTGTCACTATACTAAAATGTAGTAAACTAAATTTGGATACTCGGCAACTGGGATATTTTCCACTTCCCACTTGTAAATATGTGCTGGAACGCCAGTTGAACTGGTAAATACCACCAATCTGGGAGCTTAACTAACACAAAAACAACGTAAACATTGGTACCGGGTATTTACCATTACTTTTGCTTAAAGGGGCACTGTGTAAGATTGAGAGGAATTTTAATTATCACATATAGTCCACAAACATTTAAATCATATTTATTCTTTACAACATGAATACTTAAGAGAGCACTGTTAACCACTCCACATCAACTGTGATACATTTATACGTATTTGAAATGTTTTATTACGGGCCGGAATATGAATCATTGACGCTAGATGGCATCATGCTTAATAGGCAAAATGCATGTGAATGGCTCCCTCTAGTGTTCAAAAGTGGAAATCACTTTGTTTGTTTGTTTTTCTTACATAGTGCCCCTTTAAAGATTAACATTAGCCATAATGTTTACATACAAGTTGGATCAGTTGGAATGCTTTAAACTGGGAACTAGTATTTATTAACTGTGAAAAATATAAAAATATACTGGCCTTTTTGACACAAAATACAAGCACCCTTTATTAATCACTTTTGACTGACGGTAGTGTTGAAAAATCAAGTCAAATCACAAACATGTTTAAATAGAGGTTACTGATGTGGCGTTATGTTAGAAAAGTTAAAAGTTAAAAAAAAAGACGCTAAAAGACACCAGGCAACGCTAGCATCACGTTAGCATTTAGCTCGCAGCTACCATTAGCATTGTTAGACATATTTACATTGTTGGACAGTTGGATCACTTTAATTATCTCCATGTCTTTGTATCTTGACACAATGTATTTCCTTAAGTCCACATTTGTTGTTGTATTTGTTAAGCAGTGAGTGATAAAAAACACTCTCAATGTTAAGTTTCCCTCACAGAGGTTCGTTAGTGGGCGTGGACTTTGATGATGACTGTATCTATTGTGAGATGTTGACTTGGCCTGACCCGGGAGTCAAACCCACAATCTCCTTATTGGGAAGCCAGAGCTCTAACCACTCAACTACAGTGCACCCCTCATAATGAAGCTACTGATTTAAATGCATTTTAAATCAGTTTGACTAGTTTTCGACATGAAATATGACAGACATCTATTTGATTTTGTTGTGGGAGTTGCGAGTTAGATACATTGTTATTTTGGACGTCGCGGTCAGAAAAGTTTAAGAATTAGACAACCCTATTTTAAAGTTTCCTTCTCTTTTTGTGAAAACTAAGAACCAGTACATTTAAGCAGATGTTCGAACAGACTTCATACCACTCATCAAACGCATTAAAGACTAGAGCTTCATCATGTTAGACAACGAAGAGACAGAATGACAAAACTGCAAATGTAATGATTTGACATTACAGGGTCTGATGCACTGCTCCCGGTGACTGGGCTTTGTTTCTGATACGGCAAATGTCAGAGTGAGGAAGACATAAACTAGAAAGTGACACTGGAGAATGAACTGCAGTCTCTCGGCTTTATGAAAGAACTCCAAATGAAAGTAACACATGAACGGTCTGAAGATTAACCAAACCCAAGCAATTATCTTCTGTCCAAGGACACATGGCGGCTCATACAAATCAAAGCGGTAATGAGCGAGCTGTATGGCTGGTCAGGCCGGCAGCATATGGAAGATTTTATAAGAGTCAGATCTGGTTCTGTAAGGACCCTTGTGTGAAATGTTGTTTGGAAGATCTTTGAAGAAAAAAAAACAAGCTCTAAATCAATATTTGCCCATTTGAATTAATCTATTTGATTCAAAGTAGAAGTTTGTAATTAAATGATTTAACATTTGTTTTGTTCCAGTACATAGATGTATGTTGTCAAAGAATTTATTTGGGTGAAGCTAGGTTGCAGTGTTCTGTCTATGTCCAGTGACATTGTTAAATTGGCAAAAATAGGGCAGCCAGCAACTAGGTCAAACACCACAGAACTGCAGTGTAATCTGCTAATCAGTGAACAGAGATGAAGATAGATAATAGATCCTCCATCAAACTTTTTTATTTTTTACTAAAGACAAAAGTAAGTTTGTGATCTTGTGAGACTAACTTCGGATCTTAAGATGCAAATGTCGGTATCAGCAAGTATTGGTTATCAGCTACAGCAAGAGGTCAAAAACTGAATATTGATGACGGTTCAAAAATCGATGCATCTCTAACAGGCTGATTTTACATCCTGCATATCCGCAGCGCTGTGCTGCACCACAGAACACCTCCGATTACATGCACAAAGCCTCGCCTACTGGATGCGAAGCCTTGAGAAGCACGAGAAGAGTCTGTGCGGTAAGTACAAGTTTATGAAATAAAAGTTTTCAGTGAAAGTCAAAATAGCTCTATTGTGCAGCAGGAGTGCAGATAACTGCTGTGTTTGATGGGATCGCTCTTTAGCTCACATCACATGAGCTTGTTTTCTCTCCCCGGGAGGGCAAAGGCATTACGTGAATGAGTCCCATAAAAACTATTCTCCCATCAGGGTTTTAGTGACAAAGTGAAAGTTAACAGCCAACTGAATCCAACTAGCAAAACAACTATGCACATAAATATTTAATACAAGTCCTGTGATCAGAATAAAGTCAGTGCAAAGTTTTTTTAACTTTGAAATTCCGGACGTAGTTCACGCTCTGTTTCCTGTTTGGTGCGCTCTGATCTGTGGAGCTTGATCTGGTCAGACTAGGGCGCAAAAGATTTTACCGCTGATCTCCAATTTTATATGCAAGATGTGGAACAGACCTCATTCACTTCAATGATGCATGACTAACTATGAGGAAAGGCTGCAGCGAACAGCACGTTAGCGTCTTAAAGTTTATTAAATAAGTAAAAAAAAAAAAAATTTGTGACACAAAATTTTAATACTTTGCGTTTTCAAACGATTATAAATCAGTCCAGGAAAATGCCTGCCCATCATTTAAAGTTTACAAGCCTCCTGAGGTTAACATTATCACAAGCAAAGAGGAGTTCATAGAGCCTTTGGAAAACCTTCAAGATTCAGACACATTGATTAGACTACTTGAAGTCACCTATGATCCTGTAGCTGATGTCTCCTCTGGGGCCCGAGTCCTGGTCTGTGGCCCTCAGAGTGAACAGTGGCTGAGGTTCCATGTTCTCTGGGACCTCGATGCTGTAGAAGAGACGTCCAAACACAGGAGCGTGGTCGTTCTCATCCAACACTCGGATCTTCACTGTGGTTTGGCAAAGTTAGGAGGCAGGCCGCCATCTTTAGCATAAACTGTGGAGACAAATAGAAACATCATATCTAATCTTTTATCTGTGTGAAGATTGTTTTGGAGACTTTTTCAGTTGTTTGAGCAAAGCGCAGTCTTCGTAAGCTAAGGCCACCAATGCTATTGCATTCTAAAAATACTATTGCAATCCAGATGACAAACTTGTCTGAATTCTCTCCATGAGCAAACCTTTTCATGGTTCCTTTCCATTTGCCCTGTCTCTTAATCTTGTGTTTGTGTTTTCTGAGACGTGACCTTCTCCTTTCTTGAATGACTCTGACGAGCACTAGTGTTTATATGTTTAACAAAGATCAACCATAGACGTAGTGATATTCCAATATAACAGACATAATGGAACTTGTCTTAGTGATTTGATGATCCTAATCTTGTCTGCTCTGACTATTAAACCAGGGCTGTTCAAATAGCGACCCGCGGGCTAAATGCGACCCACTAAGTAATATGATATGGCCCACCATGGTAAAATGGGCCATGAACTGGACCTCATTGTAAAGAAGCCTGGCAAACACTTTGTATCTGATTTACAGTGAACAGTGGTGTATACAGCAACATAATGCTAAGCAATAAAGACTGGCCCATCATAGTAAAGTGGGCCATGGACTGGGCCACATTTCTTGGTTAGATCTGGTATTCTGTAGCCTGCAGTACTTTTAAATTAACTTAATCAGCTAAAATGCCACTGATCAGTTTTGTTCTGGTTCACAAATTGTGCTCTCGTCCTGTTCCAAATTGTGGTTCATCTCTAGAGTGGCACAAATGTAGATCTAGAAACATGGAGTTGGATTAACTCTAGGTTTAGCCCTGTCCTTATCTGTTGTTCTGATTTGCTCATATTCTAGTTTGGATTTATCTCTGCTAGTGTAAGCCTGTTATCGGACAGACTTATTTTTAGACTTATTTTCAATTTACTAAACAAAAGTTCTTGGGGCAGTTTTGTTGTTCGGCCAACAGACCATAGTGCTTTGAAAAATCTGGCTCACTGTAAAATATAATTGAATAGCCCTAAACCTACAACTCACAATTTAGAGTCATGACTCAAGATCCAAGAATCTGACATTTTTCATTACAAACCAAGATTGTGCAGTGAAAACTGGATGTCAGTCATTGTTGGGTCTTGAGACGTGAACACTGTGCGATTTTTGACCCATTTTGGGATGATATTTTACTCGTGTGACAATTTTGGAGATCGACCTGAGTCGTGTGTAGAGCTCTGTGTAATGTACATGGGTAACGAGAAGAGATTAACACATCACGACCAGCTTCGGATCAACAATCGTAGGATCGCAAAAAAAATCTTGTTTGAAATCCTGGTCACTCCTTGCAGGAAAATTGCAGTGCCACGAGCCAATTTGACGGTATCTCTCACACTGCCCATGCACAAACAATGTTTGTGTTAAGCACGGGGCATCTCCACTTACGGATTCTTCTTCTTCTCCTCCACTTTTTATGTTGTGCCTCTGGATACAGGAGTCTGACGTACAGTGTGAGCACTCAGATACATAAGACCATCCGGCCGTGTAGTTGAGGACATGAATCGTGAGCTGCTAACTTTTGACCCAAGAGATTGACTCGTACAGTCTGAGCAGGCGCTGCATATACACGACTGAAAACATCACACAGTGTCTGCCTACTTTTAAAGAGACTTTTTTTAGTATGTATTTTTAGTGGTATTTGCATTCTAGGTAACTTTGACTTTTTATTAATCATGCTTGGCAGTACCTGTGAGTGTGTGGACCTCCTGCTGCTCTCGGTCCAGGCTCTTGGTGGTGCTGATGACTCCGGTGACTGGGTTGATGCTGAAGAAATCTTCCGATATCCCTCCATAAGTCACCTGTGCGTTGGTGCCTTCACAAAAACAAGGAAAGAAGAAGAATTCAATTAAAGAGCCCTGGAATTAGATACATTGACGTGGTGACTCCACTTCATGATGTCATCTGGGGTAATCCAAATGTGCTGCTCTGTGTTGTTAAATGCAACATGTAAATCAACTTTAATAAGCTTTAGCCTTGTTATAACAGTATTTTATTTTATTTAAATGTTATTTTCATATTTTTGTGCATTTTTCGTATTTATTAAGGCAACAAAAACACGACTAAACACATTGCACAAAATCAGAGAACCAGAGTTTCTCAAGAGAGTTATTCGGGTTGGGAAGGGGGCGGGCGAGAGAAGCTGCAGTTGCTGTATTTGCAACTGTGAGAGCTGGCATGCTTCAAATGCCTTGAAAAATACTCAAAACAAAAACATACAAAGACATTTGTGGTTTCAGACAGCACACGAACGAGTATTTTAGAACTTCATCTTCTGACAACAGTGGGAAGTAGAAAAGGGAAATAACCAAACCTAGCATAGGGCCCAGTGATATGGCAAAAAAAATAAATACAATTTTCTTGGAGCCAGATCATAGTTTCTGTAGACTGTTTGTAGTAAATTCAGCTTTTTATTTACTTCCAACTTCACTGTGATTGGCCAAATCCAGCTGTCACTCAGAACAGGACAAAAACTGACCAGTGTAGAGCGCAACAGGTGATCAAACCTTTGAAAAAAACAAAGCATGCGACCCTTGAACAAGGACAAGTTTGTTTACAGAGTTCTTTTTAAATGATCTGGTCTTAACATTTTCTAAGTTTTAATGTATCCCTAAATTTAGTTTGCGAGGGTTATAGCCCATTTGTTTAAATGTGCACTTTGGGATTTGAGTTATTTTGACCTGATTGTCTGGTAGCACTGGGGCTAGCTCCTCTCAGGCCGTTCTTATGGTTTTTGAAAATTTTTGTCTTTTTTCCAGATTCACAACATTGTTTCTCTTCGCTCAGAGGTTGCAAGATTTTATTCATTATTATTGCATCTTGACTGGACATTTTAATTTGCAATAAATAATGTTAAGCATGTTATCTTTGCTTTTTATTATTAAAGGGACTGTACTCGATTTTTTGCAACAAGATAACTTAAAAGCAATTTCCCCCTAGCACTGATGCCTAGGGTGACCACCTGTCCCGCTTTTGGTTGTACCGTCCCGCTTTTAGGCTTGTGTCCCGCGTCCCGCATATCACAGCCGTGTCCCGCTTTTTCATTGGTGATCGATCATAGCGAATATAATACTTGCAGCGCCGTGTTTAAACGGGAATTCGGGCATCTGTCTAAACTCTGTTCATGCGCGTCCGTATGATAAGCAATACCGTGTGTCAATCAACAGTCTGCGCGCCGCTGTTCCGCCCACCATTTACGAGGAAAACTTAACTTCAGTGTAGCGGCGACAGCGAAGGAGAAAGGCAAACGCGTGTGAGGAGACGAAACAATCGCCAGTGAGGCAAAGAAAAAGGAGAGATTACAGGTCCAATCACTGAAACACACTCATGAGTCTGAACACTGAAGGAGACGCTGAAAGAGTGCAGTGCTGTGTGTAAAATCAGTTTCTCCATCACCCACGGAGGGAAATACGACTAAAACAACCTGCCACACGCAAAGCTCATCAAAAATAGGCTCAACAGCAAGACACTTAATCAATGCAAAAAAATTAGGCCTATCTTGGAACAAAAAAAAAAAACACTACCTGTTCTAAATAGCCTAATATTTCTACAAATAAGACTATTATCTATGTAGGCTATAAATAATTTATTATTCACCACTGCAAAAAAGGAAAATCTAACTTAGATAAAATGACTTAAATTAAGCATATTTATTAAAGACCAAATTTAAGATGTTTTCACTTAACAAGACCAAGTCTGACTCAGAATATTTGACTTGTTTTAAGATATTCTCTCCTGATTTACCTTATCTAGATATAAAAACTTTTTTAAGAAAATTTGTTTCTGTTTTAAGCCATAATTGCTTGAATCAAGAAAAGAATTGCTTAAAAATTCTGTCAAGAGAACTTAATCAAATGTTCTTACTGCACTGGCAGATTATTTAACTTGAAATAAGACATTTTACCTCAAAATAAGAAAACATTTCTTATTTTTTGAATAGCCTTTTTTGCAGTGCTTTTTATACAGTTTAAAATATCCTATATGCATCTGTATATTATCTGTTTGGTTCAAAACAAGCTTAGTAGAAAAAATGATATCATTTGTCGAGTCCGTCCCACCATGTCCCACCAAATCCCTGAACCTGTCCCACTTTTTGGAGTTTTTGAGGTGGTCACCCTACTGATGCCTTGTTAATGTATCTATTCAGGTGGAAATTAGTCCCCAAAGTCCTGTCTATGTCTAATAAAATCTCGTTTGTGTGCTGCTTTTTCTGTTTTTGTTTTTAGCATTGTGGCTAACTGTTGTTAGCATAGTGACTCACCTCGCTGCTAAAAGCTGTGAAAAAACATTAAAACTCATCATGATGAACAATTCTGAAGCTCAGAATGCATTAGCTACGTGAACAAATCATGTAGCCTGAAGGAAAAAGGTTAAAATTAATTATTTCTGTTTGTTTACATTTTTAGGATGCAAAAATCAGGTACAGTCCCTTTAATATAAAATGTAATTACATTTTTTTTAAAGCTCTGTCTCTGTGTTCTAACATGTATACCTGTGCACTTAGCTTTTTAGCTACATGTTGGTTTAACTTTTTTGTATGGTTTAGCTGTACCTCAGGTCACCTCAGAAAAGTTGTTAATGTAGCTTTATATATTTTTTTCACATTATGGTATAAAATGCATTTAGACCCATTCAGAATGTCCCAGAGTCTGGTTTTAACTTTCTAATTCTAGTCAATTGTGTGTAACATTTTGCTACAATAATAACAACATTTAGACATGGAAAGATGCTAAAAATCTATTCTTCATCTATAAATGGATATATTTTTGTAAATATTTTTTTATTTTATCAAACTGAATACATTGCTAAAATTAGTCTCTTTTATGACTTGAAACTTAAAAAAAAATCTAAGCTGCTAGCTTCAAATTCATATAAATGGAACCAAAAGTTGCTATAAAAAAGCGGACTTGGCAACTCTGAAGCTGAGAGAAGAAAGTTGCAAAAAACAATCTGCATTTGAACAGCCTGAAATAGAAAAATGTTAAATCCCGATATAATGATTTTATCTAAAAAGCCACAAAAGGATGAGCTCACAATTACATTTTTATCACAATATAACTCGACTTTTGACATAAAGAAAAGAAGAATCAATTGTTTTATGGCTCAGAATGAGACTACTTTCTAAACTGTATTCATCAAACAAGTGTGACTGAAGCTCAATGCAACTCCAGCTATGTTTTTGAAGAGGACTAAAAAAGTCTACTTTAAACCTCTCTCTTTCCCTCTCTCTCTCCAAACCACCTTCACTTTACCAAACAGGCCATTCTTTCATCATTATTTGTTCCATTCAGCACACTAACAATCCAAACCCTCCGAGAGCTGCACTTTAATGTGGAAATCTGGGGATAGCTTCAGGTGCGGTCTGACTCTCTTTGCGTTGGCACGGTGACGTCTCATTCACTGCTCCGTGTGCCAGACTGCGTGCTAACACAAAAGCAGCTTGGCAACCTCACCTGTTTACTGCGCTAATGCTTTTAGAAGGGAAAACATGGGGCTTATTAAGCTCTAGAGAAAGTAGGATTTTTTTTGTTTGGTTTGTTTAAAAGCGTTGTGTTTAAAACAAATGGTACTGAATTGAAATGAAAGTGTAAACAAAGATTGATAGACTTTACATCTCTTCTTCACAATCCAAATGAACTTCCACTTTGGCTTCTTCTGGATCATCACCTTCCAAACATCCTGCACCTCTTCGGTGATTTTGTTGCTGCACTGTAAAAACTGTATTCAGGGGCGGACTTAGCCATTTGGGGCTCAGGCAAAATTTTGTGAAGGGGCCCTCCATCACGGGTACCATATGTGACTCGAAAAACATCATCTATACCGGCTGCTCATCATCTCCAGTTCCGACCACGGTCGAGGATGTTGACGCCGTAAAAAAGCTGATCAGTTTAGGATGCTACCAGAGCCTAGCTTTGAGCTTGTCTTTTGCGTTTTTTTGTGCCGCTAGGATAAATCTAGAAATGCTCCAATCAGGATTTTTGAGGCCGATCACTGATACAGATAATTTGAAATTTCGATGGCCGAAAACCGATCATGGACAATATTGATCAAATTGTTTTGTAGCTTTTTTAAAGGTGGGGTAGCTGATTTTCACACTGCAAACACAATTTAGGTTTTAAATCTAACAACTTCCTCTCATAAATCCTTCGACACATGGTTATTATATATTATTTATGCATTTTTGGTGGCAACTGTGACTTAAAGATGGGGTATCTGATTTTCAAAAACTAAACCATCCTAGCTCTCACAAATCCACAAGCACATGGCAATATTCATATAGGCCTACATCATTTTTTGGGTCTGCAATAAGTCTTAAAAACATATTTTAGCAGACAGGCAGACTGAAACTGGAGGTGATCCCTCAAACACAACCAATCAGAGCCCAGCATTTGTCTCTCTGAGAGAAATAAAATGCTTTACATTTTGATTCAAACAGTACACAGTCTCTGTTTTTTCACAAAGTGTTCCATTTACAGTACACTTTAAAATAGAAATGACAAAGTTTAATAATTTTCAACTAGAAAACTTAGCTACCCCACCTTAAAATAACACTTTTTAAAAACAGCAGAAGCTGAAACTGGAGAGGACCACTCAAGCTCAGCCAATCAGAGCGCAGCATTTGGCTCCTGATTAGAACAAAAATTCATTATTATTCAGTTGAGACAATACTCAGTGGTCTCATTTTTACACAAAGTGCTGCATTTATCATCTACATTTTAGTGGAAAAACAAAATGTACTAATTTACAACTAAAAATCAGCTACCCACCTTTAATATATATTTTTTATATACGGCCAGGTCAAATTACATTTATTATAGCAAATTACAAACATTTGTTGTCATTTTTTAAACAACAATCAGTCTTTTGCATTATGAGCCTGATACAGTTTAAATCTAACATGCATCACATTATCCAACCAACCCAACCACACTATACTTACTATTCAATATGTCTACACTTCATTCGTATTATTTTAAATAAATATTAAACTGATGTTCTTTTCTGTTCACACTGTATAGCTCTAGCTCCGCCCCCTTTCTCTCCCTCCCACACCAGCACTGCTGCCGCTGCTGCTCCTGCCTTGACACCAGATCCATGCTTGACAACAGACAAGACACGTGTCTGTTTCTTGCCCAGAGTCATACATGAAATAAACCTTGATACCAATTTGCGGACACTATTTAACAATGTTTGTGAAAACTCTCGCTGGACGAACGCGCGTGTAGGACTAGATTTTCCGCTATCAACTTTTAAAGTGTTTAGAATGAATTATCTCCGCCAATATTGATCCTATCAGTACGAAATAAAAAGTGGGACGGAGTTTAGACTGTTCTTTATCAGAATATGCCCACTACAAGTCTGTGTGTGGACGAGACATTTTACTACAGCTGTTCAAAGATACGTGAACCTTGAGAGCTCGTGCGTCTGTGGCTGCGGGGGAAACCATTTGGCACAGTCTGAGCGCGTCACTTCATTCATTCCTTAGATGGCATAATCAGAGCAGGGATTTTGGGGCCCCTATAATTTGGGGGCTCAAGGCAAGTGCGACCTATTGCCTTATGGTAAGTCCGCCATTGACTGTATTTCTAGATAAAGCTATGGTCACAATGACTTTCTCTCATCATTAGTTGACTCAAAGTTGTATTTGAATTGATTCATGTATGTTTGGAGTAATCTTGTAAACAGCTTTTGCTCGAGTGTTCAAACACTTCCTGTTCTTCACTCCGCCACTTTGTTCTTGGCCCGCCCACTTGTCTGTATTTACTTGTTAGAATTCAAAAATTAACACTCAAAGCAAAGCATGTGTGATTCAAAACTGTCCCATAGTCACTTTTCAACAATCAAATTGTCATTTAAAATGTGTTGCTTGTTACAGTTACATTTTAAAGTGAAGAGGCGGGGCTTAGTACTTCTGCAGTTTTAAACAGGAAGTCACTGGAGCTGTTTCTATTTTGAAGCCGTTTTTGATCATTTTGGGGTTTTACAGAGAACAAAATGTAAATTGCTGAACTACATACAAAAGTTCTAGTTTATTACTAAAGAGTGTAAAAAACACGATAGGGCCCCTTTAAGTTTATGCAGTGTGTCTGTGCGGGACAGTGAAAGTGGAACAGAGCAGCTCTACGATCTAAACGACTGAGACCAGCGGTAGAGGTGCAACCCGTGCCAGGGATCTGTGTAGAAGACCACAGACTTGGAGAGCGCGGGGGAAAAAGGTAGATCGCTCAGAACACGGTAAGGACCGTGGACCTGGAACGCGTGGGGAAAGACCGATCACCAGACTCAAAGACGGAGAGGACCATGTTTTCGTCTTGCTCAGTGTGCGATTTTTGTCTGCTGTAATTTAATTAAAAACTAGGTTTTGTTTTGTCTTAGTCCAGTTTTTATCTGTTGTAATGTGACTTTGTAAATAAGAACATTTCTTGTAGCTTGTGGTTATTGGATGTACATTTGTAGTTAAATTTGGTTTTACCGGCTTCAGACCAAAGTCCTTCAAAAATACGGCCTACTGGAAAATATAATTGATTAGGCTTGATCTATGGATTATTTAACTTATTTGAGGTGCTTCTCTCTTAAATATTTGCCAATGGATAAAGATATTTTTACTTACCCCAGAGGCACTTTTATTAGTTGAGCTGAAAATCTCTTTTAAACAATGAAAATGTGTTCAAATTGGTGAATTACGCTGCAACACATTAGGCATAGACATAATTATTACGCCAAAAGCAACTCCTTGAGTTTTTCTCCATAACCATTAGCATTAGCCATGAAAAATCGAAAGTTATGAATAATCCAAAGAGTGTCAGCTGGTATTTACAAATGGTTTAGTCACTCTTTAGCTTACAAACATATTAGTGTTTTATTGTCGATAAACATTAGCGAGTAAAGCTACCCTTAAGCTAACAGCTAACAAACTGTAAGTTGAGATTACTGTTCCTGTGCATCTTTTAAGATTCAAATGACCAACAAATATCCTTGTTTTCAGGTTACTAATGAGGATAGCAGACAAATTAATCAATATCCCCAAATAAAAGTCAAAAATTAACAACCTGGACACCAACCCAACACTCCAAGACCGGGCTGCTCGAGTTTGTATGAATATATGAACTAAAACACAATATATTATGCTTAACAGTAGAAGATGGCCTGGTTCAGGAAGTACAGAGCTCCATTATAAACTCCCACAGTGATTTTGATAAATATTAACAGTTAGACATAGCCTAGAACTGATCTTTTTGCAGCGTGCTAGCTCACCCAGGTCGAGGTCGGCGGCGGACACAGACAGGACGCTGGTGCCTGGAGGTCGGTTCTCCTTCACGTTAGCCTCGTAGCGGTTCTCCTCAAACCAGGGCAGCTCGTCGTTCACGTCCACCACCTGCACACACAGCGTCTGGGTGGAGCGGCGCGGAGGTGTCCCGTGATCCTCGGCGCTCACGGTCAGGTTGTACAGGTCCTGCTCCTCGCGGTCCAGAGCTTTGGAAATGGACAGTGAGCCTGGAGAGAGAAGGTTAGAATGTTATTAATGCTGAGACACAGTCAGAGCCGACCCGTGGTATAGGCTGTGTATTCAAATACAACGAGAACAGACACCGTTTTGGTAGCCAGTCTTTTTTTGACGTCAACAGAACACGTTACAACCATAAAAGAGTTCACAAACGTATACATCTGCAGTTTTAATCAGGCAATTTACAGACTTCGATATTTTTGATGCCGATACGGATTGATACGACTGAAAATAGCTTCTTTTTTATACTCAGAAAATGGGTCAGAGTTGTTGTTTATGATGCAACCACTAGTGTTATGAAGCAATATATCAGGGAAACAATACCTGATCCAGAAAACGTCATGAACCGGCGCATTGTTCAGTACTAATAATGGATTGGCGCATCACAAATAATCAGGATGTTTTGAAATATTTCGTAAGCTGAACAAATCAAAACTAATCTTTGTGATAACTAATAAAAGCTTCAAGTTTTAGTCTAGATAAGAGCTGGATTGTGTGTAAATAGGCTGCTGTGGATGGTAATAACCAAGAGCCAAGGTGTCAGTGAGAACTAGGAACTACTTGGACAGAACTAAATGTTGTGTCCTGGTGCGAGAGAGAGAGAGAGAGAGAGAGAGAGGAAAGAGAAGAGAGAGAGAGAGAGAAAAGAGAGAGACAGACAGAGAGAGATAGAGAGACAGAGAGAAAGAAAAAAAGAGAAAAGAAAAACAGAGAAAAGACAGGGAGAAAAAAAGAGAAGAGAGAGAGAAAGAGACAGACAGAGAGAGAGATGGAGAAAGAAGGGAGAGAGATAGAGCGACAGAGAACGAAAAAAGAGGACAAGGAGAGAGAAAGAGAGACAGAGAAAAAAAGACAAAGAAAAAGAGAGAAGGAAGATAGACACACAGAGAGAAGAGAAAAAAGAGAAAAGAGAGAGACAGACAAAGAGAGATAGACGGGAAGAGAATAAAGAAAGAGAGAAACAAAGAGAAAGAGAGAGAAGGAAGAGAGATAGAGAGACAGAGAGAAAGAACAAAAGAGAAAAGGAAAACAGAGAAAAAGGCAGGGAGAAACAAAGAGAAAAGAGAGAGAGAAAGAGACAGACAGAGAGAGAGAGAGAGAGAAAGAAGGGAGAGAGATAGAGAAACACAGAGAAGAAAAAAGAGAGAGACCACAGAGAAAATGACAGGGAGAAAAAAGAAGAGAGAGAAAGTGATAGACAGACAGAGAGAGATGGAGAGACAGAGAGAAAGAGAAAAAGGACAGAGAAAGAGAGACAGAGAAAGAAAGACAGAGAAGGAAAGACAGAAAAGGAAAGACACAGAGAAAAAGACAAAGAGAAAGAGAGAAGGAAGATAGACACAGAAGAAAGGAAATAGAGAAAAAAAGAGAAAAAGAGAAGAGACAGACAAAGAGAGATAGACGGAGAGAGAATGAAGAGAGACGGAAACACAGAGAAAGAGAGAGAATGACGAGAGACAGAGAGAAAGAAAAAAGAGAGAGAAGGGAAAAAAAACTGAGAAAAAAGACAGCGAGAAAAAAAGAAGAGAGAGAGAGAAAAGAGAGACAGACGAGAGAGAGAGAATGAGATAGACAGGAGAGATAAGAGATAAGAGACAGAAAAAAGGGAAAAAGAGAGGAGAGAGAAGAGAGAGGGACAAAGAGAGAGAAGGAAGATAGAAGAGAGAAAGGGACAGAACGAGAAGGGAGAGAGACAGAAAAAGAGAGAGAGAGGAAAAGAGAGAAGAGATGTGAGAGACAGAGAGAGAAAGAGCGAGAACGGTGGAGACAGAGAAAAAGACAGAGAAGGAAAAAAGAGAAGAGAGAGAAAGGATGGAGAGAAAGGGAGAAGAGATAAGAGAGAAGAGAGAAAGAGAAAAAGAGAGAAAGAGGACAAAGAAGAGAAAGAGAGAAAAAGATAGAACAGAAGAAAGAGAGAGATGAGAAGGAGAAGAAAGAAAAAGAGACCGAAGGAAAAAAAAAGAGACAGAGAGAGAGAAGGGTGAGAGAGGAAGAAGAGAGAGAAGGACGGATAGGAGAAAGAGAGAAACGAGAAAAAAGACAAACAGAAAGAGAGAAGAGGAAAAGGTGAGATTGAAGAGAGACGGAGGAGAAAGAAGAAAGAGAGAGAGAGAGTGGAAGAGAGACAGATTACGTCGACAATAGCTATTTAAAAAAAACACAAACACCCAACTCTCTAGTCTGCTCCACCAAAAACTGTTCCAAAGTTGGCGTGTGAGCCCCAAATCAGTCTAATCTTCACTTCTCCTTTTCTCTCTCTCTCTCCACTCTGCAACCTGACCCACCACCACCACCGCCCCCCCCACACCGCCGCCACCGCGACCCCCGTCCTAACCACAACGCTTTACAAGACTTTCCACCGGGGAGACACGCAAACCCAGCCAGCCTTTCCGTGTCTCGTCCAAATGAAGACCTTTGTTACCCGGGCAACGGGCCAATGTCAGGCTTCAGGGAAAGGAGACACAACAGTTTGAAAAAAGGAGAGGGGAGAGGAGAGGGAGAGAGAGAGAGAGAGAGAGGAGAGGGGGAGAAAGAGAGGCAGAGAGACTGAGAAGGAGAAAGGGAGAGGGGATGAGAAGGAGATGAGAGGGAGCAAAAGAGAGAGAGAGAGATGAGAGGGAGAGAGGGAAGGAAAGAGAGAGGTAGAGAAAGAGAGAGAGAGAGGGAGAAAGAGAGAGAGAAGATGGAGAGGAGAGAGGGAAAGAGAGGGAGAGATGAGAGGGAGAGGGAGAGAAGAGAGAGAGGGAGAGAGAGAGGGGGAGAGATGAAAGGGAAAGATTCAGATTCAGATTCAGAAAACTTATTGATCCTGAGGGCAATTATTTGCAGCCTTCCTCAAAGCAGTAACACATACACACAAATTGTGTCAATTCATTCCAGTTTAAAAACAATCATTGAGTTCCACTTCATACAACATTTCTAATAATAAATACAGATACATACAAGTAAATCAAGAGAGAGATAAGACAGAGAGAGGGAGAGACAGAAAGAGAGAGAGCGAGATGAGAGAGATGAGAGGGAAGGAAAGAGAGAGAGAGGTAGAGAAAGAGAGAGGGAGAAAGAGAGAGAGAAGATGGAGAGGGAGAGAGGGAAAGAGAGGGAGAGATGAGAGGGAGAGAAAGAGAGGGAGAGAAAGAGAGAGAGGGAGAGAGAGAGGGAGGGAGATGAAAGGGAAAGAGAGAGATAAGACAGAGAGAGGGAGAGACAGAAAGAGAGAGAGCGAGATGAGAGAGAGGGAGAGAGAGAAAGAGAGAGAGAGAAGATGGAGGGGGAGAGGGAAAGAGAGGGCGAGATGAGAGGGAGAGGAAGAGAGGAGAGAGAGAAGAGAGGGAGATGAAAGGGAAAGAGAGAGATAAGATGGAGAGAGGGAGAGACAGAAAGAGAGAGAGAGGGAAGAGAGAGAAAGAGGGAGAGAGAGATGAGAGAGAGAAAGAGAGAAAGAAAATGGAGAGGGGAGAGAGATGAGAAGGAGAGAGAGGGAAAGAGAGATGACAGGGAGACTGAGAAGGAGAGAGAAACAAATGACAGAAAGAAAGAGACAGGGAGAGAAAGAGAGAAGGAGAGGGGGTCAAAGAGAGAGAGAGAGAGAGATGGAAAGACAGAGAGATATAGAAGAGAGAGAGGAATAGGCACAGAGAGGGAGAGCGTAAAAGAAAGAGAGCCATAGAGAGAGGGGGGAGGGAGAGAGAGAGTGAGAGGGAGAAACAGACTGAGAAAGAGAGAGAGAGACAGAGGAAGTGACAGAAAGAAAGAGACAGTCTGAGAGACAAGGGCAGAGAGAAAGAGAGAAGGAGAGGGGGGGGCAAAAAGAGAGAGAGAGATGGAAAGACAGAGATATAAGAAGAGAGAGAAGAGAGAGAAGAGAGCGAGGGAGAGAGAGAGGGAAAAAAAGAAAGAGACAGAGAGAGCAAGAGAGAAGGTGAGGAAGGGAGAGAGAGGCACAGAGAGGGAAAGAGGAGAGAGAGAGATGAAAGGGTGAGAGGGGAGGGAGAGAGAGCGAAACAGAGAAAATGACAGAAAGAAGAGAGAGAGGGTAAGAGAAAGAGAGAGAGGGGAAAAAGAGAGAAAGATGGAAAGAGAGAGATACTGTAAATAAGAAGAGAGAGAAGAGAGGGAGAGAGAGAGGAAAAGAAAGAGAGACAGAGAAAGAGGAGAGAAGGTAAGGGAAAGAGAGAGGCAGAGACGGAGAGGGAAGAGAAAGTGAAGAGAGAGAGAGAAACAGAGAGAAAAGAGGAGAGAGAGAGAGAGAGAGAGAGAGAGAGAGAGAGAGAGAGAGAGAGAGAGAGAGAGAGAGGAGTGTGAGTTAGTAGAATGAGCAGAAGTTGCCTGGAGGTGTAACGTGTGCAGAGTTAAAGGCTAACGTGAGACCATCAGAGACGAGTGAGCAGCAGCACATGGGCCTGACTTTACAGAGAGCTGGGTTTGGTCTTATTAGTCAACTGGATTTGGCTGGAATACTTCAGAATAAACATGTTTTTGGCTCTCGAAGATGAATAACTGTAAATATGACTAGGAGGTTTAAAGCAGGCCTGGGCAAACTGCTTTAAGTGTGTTATCATTTTTTTATTCGATTTGCTAAGAAATGTGAGTCTACTTTTGAGTAGTACTAAATACTAAATACTGCAGTAAATAAACAAAGCAATACATTAAATTGTCTAATTTTTACTGAAACATGTTTGTAACATTGAAAATCTGCTGCACCAACAATCACTGACTTACACCACTTGTCTAGACTGTATTATCACCTTTGGGAATAAAAAACGACCCCAATCTTATTTAAAAGGGTTGTCTAACAGTCCAGACTGGACTAAATGAGACAAAGACCTGCCCAGAGTCCTGAGTCCTGAGAGAAGACCAGGGCTCTCTTTTATAAAGTCTCCTCCTGTAGACGCAGGACTTGGCTTGGCTCTGTGAGCTCTGTTTGCATGTTCCACCTGTGTCTGAGTGGTTTCCTCCAGACACTCCCATTTCCCCACCAACCAATAACATGTGTGTTAGGGACACTTGGTGTTGGTCGGAGGTTGAGGCGCCAGGTGTTTAAGGATTGCCTCAGGGCTTATTATCACTGAGTGAGTGAGGGGGGGGTTGCTGTGTGAAGCACTTTGGAGACATCTGTCTGTGTAAATGTACTATATAAATAAATATTCATTCATTCATTCATCATTCTGAGCTCTCAGGAACTTTATGAACAGGCCATGAGGAGACCGACCAGGGACTTCCTTTCAGACTCCACACATGTGCTGTACTCTGAATATGAACTACTGAGTACAACAATAGATAAAGTCAAATAGGAGCACTTCCAGGATCTGCAATCAGGTGCTCTTACTGCAAAAAAGGCTTTCAAAAATCAGATTGCAGGTAAAAATGTCTTATTTCAAGTGAAATAATCTGCCAGTATTACTCTTGGCAAGATTTTATAAGCAAATCTTTTCTTGATTGAAGCAATTATAGCTTAAAACAGATACACATTTGCTTAAAATAAGTTTTTATATCTAGATAAGGAAAATCAGGACAGAATATCTTAAAACAAGTCACATAAATGTGTATTTTAAGATTAAAATGTTTATCAAGTCATTTTTAGATTTTCCTTTTTTGCAGTGCTTCAGATGAGGCCAAGTAATATAGTAAACCACAGGTGTCAAACTCTAGGCCCGGGGGCCAGATGCAGCCCTCAAGGACTTATGAGGGTTTACTTTAATTTTATGTTAGTGCCAAGAGTAATCTTGATGTCTTATCCTAATGTTAATTTGTCTGAAACAAGTATGTCATTTTTCAAATTATAGTAGATTCAGTAATCGTCACTTCAAAAAATATACAATCATTAAATACAACTATTATTTGTAGTACGTCAAAGATTAGTAAGGTTCATTTTAATTACAACCGGCCCTTTGAGGACAACCCCTGATGCCAATGTGGCCCTTTGTCAAAATGAGTTTGACACACCTGTAGTAAACAGATAAAAATGACTTGCAGTGTGAAAAAATACTTTGTCTAATCTGTCAAAATGAATCCGAGGCCCTCTGTATAAAAGTCAAG
Source organism: Mugilogobius chulae (assembly GCA_038363315.1). Classification (NCBI taxonomy): domain Eukaryota; kingdom Metazoa; phylum Chordata; class Actinopteri; order Gobiiformes; family Gobiidae; genus Mugilogobius; species Mugilogobius chulae. The sequence continues at coordinate 18,587,344 of CM076406.1, read as the reverse complement.
TCAAAATGGACAGATGTACTACTTTCAGACTGACTTTATGTCAGTTCAACGAGAAGGAGCTGGGACAGGCCCACGTGAGAGTCTGGTGACTCTGAGCAGACAACAGAATAAAGAAGGAAAGGTTAAAGTCTGCATGACAAGACTGATGAAGCGTGACATCTACAGGTGCTTTGTGTTGTACAGTACATCTGATCTTACTTTCATTTCATCCACCAAAAAGTTCTCATAAACTTGTATATAATCGTTGGCTTCTCCATTAAAACTTACTAAAATACTCACAATGAAGGGTTCAACGAGTTCTCCAAACACCACCATGTTTTCGGAAAGTCAAAAGTCAGAGATTTGCATCGGTTTAAGCTGAAATGTTCTAAGGTCAAACTGATGAACGGTGTGACCTGCAAACTCCGAAATACGAGACCCTGAAGTGGGCGAAACCAAACGTTGCCCGTGGAATTCTGAACTTTGCGAAGGTGTGTTTTTGATGAGTAAACCGCACGTCTTACGATCCAAAACTCCAAATCTTCCATCGGAAAAGTTAGACACATCACACTTTTAATTTCCCACAAGAACGTCAGCTCAGGGAATTTGGGAATTGTCAAGCAAAACACGCTCAAAGGCGTTTATAAATCATCATATTTCTGTAGTCTTTGACCACTTAGAAGATGATTTCATTCTTTTTTTGAAAGCTAAACTTTAAAAGATACTTTCTCTTCAAACAAATATGATGTGTCTGTGATCCCACATGATCCCACCTCCCATTAACTGTGTGAAACAAGAAGTGATTTCTCAAGTGTTTTCAAACTTCTCAGAGTGAAAATGAGCAAAACAGTCTTTTAAAATAGAAATATTTTTTGTTTTAGCAAACCTATAACAATAATTTATTTGTTATTTTGACTGATAGACAAATTTGAAAACAACCTGTCCGCCATTGTGAACCCATCTTGTGCTTCCATGGCTTTGTTTCAGGGGCAGTTTATACGACAATGAGTTTTCACAAATCCGTGATGTTTCGATGTCAGATTGGCTTCTCTTTTACACGACAACGAGCAACGTGTTCATTGAATCGGCGTTCCACTGGATACGATTCTAGAGGTAGTTTCAGGGGCTGGTTCAGTAGATACACCGCGATGTAAACAGGAAAAAAACAGCTGTCAATGAAGACGGTGGCCGCTACTTTAAGACCGTATAGAAGAAGACTGCACAGTCACCAAAATGTCTATTTAAGTCAAGACAAAGTCTCACAAAGTTAAGCCAACAGTGTCCAGCTTTCTTACCTGTGTATTGCAGCGGAGGAGACACAAAACTAATCTTCCAAAGCCTCTTCGAGTGCTGATTCAATTAGTCCATTGAAACTCGTGTGTTCAGAAAAAAATAAGCTCCACAACAGGTATTATTCCATCGTGAACGTGGAGGACGGTAAAATCGAACCGTTCTTTCCCTGTTTGTCTCTCTGCGATTTAGTTCTTCCCCGCGCACTGGTCTTCGCGCACTGGTCCCCGCGCACAAGTCCTCGGTTCTCCGTGCTTGTTTGGAGCGATTTCCCTCTTTCCTCGCGCGCTGGTCCTTGTTGCTTCCATTCGCCATTTTATTGATATGAAGAACTTGTAAACCTGTCAATACTCGTGTTATCGTCGGCTGTGGGTTCACGGTAAGGTCATCTGGAGTCCTAGCACAACACTGCCACCTCATGGCGCGGCTTAAGAACTACAGCATTTTGGGTCTATCTGTGTGTCCATGTAAAAGAAGGTTAGCTCACCACGACACCATATAAACTGTGAGCAAAAAACATTACGACTGTGATGGTTTTCTGGAGACGTTGTCTTGTAATCTAGGCCTCAGAAACCAAAGACCAGAGTGTTCAAACTTTTTTTCTTCTTCGTCATTATTGTTTTTTCCATTTTAATTTGATATTTCTGTAACAATTTTATACCTAATTAAAAGTCTTTTGTACAGAACTAACTTTCTCTAGAGCCCTGGAAAGATATTTAGTTTGTATTTGATAGCTGCCTAGAGAGTCCCAATGAGTTTTTATTTACGCTTGTGTGAAAGTTGCAGGTTTAGGGCAGGTGGAATACAGCAGCAGCACATCAGCTTTGTTGGGTTAGCATCATGCTTATCAGCTGTTAGCTCTTAGACAAACTTAACGAGAACAAAAAGTCTGATGTGGAGTTAGTCTAGAAGAGGTTTAGCGCATTTAGCAACAAAGCTGCTTCTCAAATGAGTAGCATGAAGCCGTTTAAAAACTCAAATGTGGTCAAAAAAAGTTTTCGATAAATCCTGGACAAATATTCCCGTGGGTCATGGGTGTGGGAGAACAGGACTTCTATTGTGGCACATGTAAAGGTCCTATACACTTCCCGAAAATTGCAAACAAACAGAAAAAGTTCATTTCAAACTTCCTACATCAGTCTATATCAGTGGTGCCCAACTCGTCGATTACCATCAACAGGTCGGTTTTGAAGCAGTGGATGTCGATCCCAAAGCCCTGTTTGTTTAGACGAACTTTAACCGCAAACTACTACTACTACAAGCGCAAAACTACTCGCTCAGTCTACAAGTGCGATATGAGCAAACTACAAGAGCGAATGACACGTTAGTTTTATATGCGGCAGCACAAATTCTCCACTGACGGTTGGAGCGCACAGTGGCCGAATAATGAGGGATGAGATACAGTAGAAGAAAGAAGAGCAAGAAGAGAGAAAGAGAGGAGCAGAAGGAGGAGAAGAGGTAGTGCCACACTTCCTGCTCACGCTGTGTTGTTGTACAGCAACAGCAGAAGCCTGTACTACGAACGTCGCTGAACTTATTCTGGATAAGTTTCTCTGATTTAGGTTGACTAACCCAGACATGAGCTTCTCTGGGTAAACTGTTCTACGAAACGAGTTCACAACTGGATCTGTCAACCCTGGATCTTCTTATTGAAGCCGTGTCGTTCACAGAGCAGAGGCGGGGTTAACTGACCAATCAGAACAACCGAGCTGTGAACATCAAATGTGAGGAGACGTCAATCATGAAGGGAAATATACAAGTATAGACCTATTTACTGTTAAACAAAGATGGATGCGCGCGCTAACTGGTGCCCTGAGTGCCGCGGCAGTCCCAGGCTTTTCAAGCTACGCAGGTGCAGTATCATTAAAAAATGGCAAAACTCTCTTTAAAAACTCAATTTAATTCAGTTACTCAATGCTAGCATGACGTTAAAGAGTGTCCCGATATGCAGCTGCCTGATATTTACCTACAGTATATTTGATGGAAAAAAGAGAAAAGCTTTGAGCAAACAAATCCCTTGATGAGGTGGCTACCATGACATTTCTTAAGATTTTTGTGTAAGTTGTGTAAATTAATTATCACTTATCAGTGGAGAAGTAGATATAGTAGTAGGCATTATTTTGTGTTGATTTCAACAGAAGATTATTGTATAAAAGACTCCGATCATACAGTATTTACTCACATGACTCTGAGGCGATGTATTTGTTTTGATGGTGATCCCTCATTGTTCTTATTGCCTTTAGCGGCTAGCCAATTAGCTCGCAGAAATCACGAGTTATAAAATGTGTCAACTGGTGCAAACACATGGAACACATTAGAAAGAGGTCAGAGCTTCGTTTGAAGTCATTGTTTTTAACCGTTAAATATCGTTAGTACAGCTTACTCGTGTTGTACATAAACTAATGGGGAAACTCTAAGGGCACCAGTGTGGCTCCGCCTCCAAAATGACGTAGGCTTTGAAGCAAAGGAAACGCGCTGCAGCTTCAAGTAAGAGTCTGCTCTTAAGTGACCAATCAATCCTCATTTCTCCGCTGCCCTCTCTCCTCTTTCTCTCTCTTCCCAAACGCCTGAATTCTCTTCTCTGATTGGCCAGAGCCTTGTCTTTTTAACTTATTCGGGAACTTAACCTGGTTCGGAGCAGGTTATGAGTTTGCCGCATGTTGCCATAGAGATCTACCTCGACAGGAAATTATCCAGTTTTGTAGACCAGTTTTAACCTAGAAGTACTTAAACAGAGCCGGATCTAACCTTTTGGGGGCCCTATGCAAAAATCAGCTTTGGGGGCCCTTCAGTCTTTTTGTACGAACCTTAATCAGTCAAGCCAAAGCAGCGTTTGAATTTACTTTTTTCATTATAAATTATACACAAAGCGACAGACAAAAATAAGTGTATTTTAAATAATATTTCTCACAATAAACAGATAATGTAGATCCTGCCCCTTAAATAAAACAATGGCATTTTCCCTAAATTTGGAGTGAGCTATTTTAGACCAACTAATCTTTAATTTTATGCATAATTTTATGATTATTATATAATTGTACCTTTCCTCAAGTGTCACTGGGTGTCAGTGTCACCTGCCCTGTCCCTCTCCCTGTGAGCTCCGCCTCTGCTCCCTCTTCATGTGCTCACACTGAAACAACTGATGAGCTGCATCATGCGCTGGACTTTTTGGACAGAAATATTGAAATCTGAAACTTTTTCGGGACAAACAGCCTCATGTTTTAAGTGGCTCTTGAAATAATTCAACATAAATGTGCAGAAATCCGCCGTATTTCACTGCGGTCATTTTCGCAATCTGCAGACGTTTAATTTCATCAGCTATTTGCGTTCGTAGTTCAGCCAATACTTGTCCTATTGACACAAAATAAAGATGGGCTGACAGCTTATGAGATACAGAACATGTATCTGTGGCCCAACGTGTTCCCAGAGTCTTTGATTTTACGCTTTGTGCTGAGAATATCAGACACGTGTTTCTACATCTGTCAGTCTTAAGCTCAGCACAGGGGAGACGGCTGTGTCTCAAGAACAGAAGAGGGGAGGGTCCATCACTTTTAAGCTTGTACGATTGGTCAAACAGGATTTATGTACAGCGCAAACCACAGGGTGAAGCCAACAGGCATGATGACTGGACTGACATAAACTCTAAAAACTATCAGCGCTCAGAAGGAGGCGGGGCCCTCCACAGATGCGGGGCCCTACGCAACTTGCGTAGTCTGCGTATAGGAAGGTCCGGCTCTGTACTTAAATAAATAAATCTAGATGTTTGGCTCATTTACCTAATGTATTAAGAGGATCCAAATTATTCACGAGACTAATTATATTAACATGATATCTGTTCTAAGGTAAAAACTATACAGATCATCTTCTATAGTCCCTTTAAAGCTATTTAATAGTGAATATAATAATAAAGTGTACAATTGAAAATACGAAATATACAAAAATAAAAATCTGTTGAGCAATTATAGGATTAATATAGAAGCAAATTGGACAGTGTTGTTTGCACATTAAAGCCTTATAAAGAGAATGATATAAAACAAAAAAAGAGTTTTTTGCTGTTTTGCCTTAAAAGTCGATTTTGCGTCACGTCTGAATCCGTCTGTGGACCTGTAATTGCCGTGCCGTGACTTTGCCTTACGTGACCGTGAATCTCTCGCATGTTTCTCTGCTTCCACACATCTGGCGCGTCGAGCTTTAGCGGCTAACGGGATTTGTTTGATGAAAGGCAAAAAAGATCTGAACCTAAAAACAAACGTTGATGAATGAGTTTGTTGTCCCGCAGCCTGCTTAGCTAACCTCCTGTTTGTTCCCTCACCACACACACGCCGCGCATGCTAACGCTCGCACACACGCTAGGCTAGGCTACATACCAGCACTGGAACATATTTACTCCAAACAAACACTTACCTCATTCTTTTCTATCACAACGTTTGGGCTTTGGAGCTCAGAACAAAGTCAGCTTTCTGTAGTGATGAAACACTACGGATTAAAGGAGACATAATTGTGTTTTTTGTAGTCTATTTAGTTTAGTTTAGTAATAAAGTACGGCATATGTAGTAGATCAGTCATTTACATTTTGTTCATTGTAAAACTGAAACAAGACAATGGAAGTATTTTGGAATCACACGTTTTATGCTTTAGTAAGCCTGGGAAGCAACGTGAAAAAAAAAACAAAAAACAATTATCATGACAAACTCACCATATTTGTTGGCATTTGTGCAGAACGTCTATAGAAATACATTAGCCCAGAGGTCTGCAACCCGCGACTCTTTAGTGCCCTCCTTGTGGTTCCCTGGAGCTCGTTCAAAAAATATATAAGTGGAAAAGATTTTTTGTTTTACTAGAATTTTTGTAAGAGAAAAATATGTCAAACACAAAGTTTTCCGATGCTGTAAAACATGTAGAATAAATATATAATTTCAACATTTCTGTCAACGAAGATTGACGTCACTTGTTTCTTTCAACGGGTCCACGCGCTGCTGTTGTAAACAAACGGACAAGTGTGTCAGGCCATGGATCCAAAAGGGAAAAATAGAAGGAACAGAGGATCAACATTTGGATCGAATCATTTGCTTTATTGCAAATGTGGAAGTTTTACTGCAACCAGGAAGATAACAAGCGAGGAACTCCGGCAGATTAACAGCAGAAAGCAGCGCGGAGGAAAAGGTTCCCCAAAGAATGAATGAAGGACTGTTTTTTATACAAGACATGGAAATAACACGTGGAGTTTGTGCAAAATAAATGGCATTTAGCGGAAAGAGATGTGTGGGACTGTGCATCAGTTAAGAGGCTGCACTCCAGTCACATCACATATTTTTATGCAATAATTTAGGGCACACTCACACTAGGGTTTTTTTTAATCGTGCCGTGCTCAAGCCCGATTGCAGAAAATTCTATGTCCAGAAGCTCACACCTGCACAACCGAACTAAACCACAAGCCAGTGGCGTCATCTTCCAGCGCCGTTTGTTTACATGTCGCGCTGAAGCACTGAGGTGCTGATACTGTAGCAGCGAAAATAATCCAGTTTGCCGTTATGTCTTTAACTCTTTCCCTGCCAATGACGATAATTGTCGTCATAACGAACCCAACCGTAGCCTGCCAATGACGACAATTGTCGTCATAAGCTTTTTTTTATATGCTCTCTGACGCACGTGTCCGGTGCATCAGCATTTAACAATCATGTTGCACTTTCATATATTCACCACCGGAGTGCAGTAGCACATTAGCACAAGGCCGCAGAGGAAAGCCCAGGACCCGGAAAATGTCTTTCCTGTTTACATTATGCAGCGCAGTCGGCTGTGTTTACGTGATCATCCGACTCTAAAGGATCGTCTTTCTGTTCAAACGCATTACAGGCAACACATCTTGGACTAAAAACATTGTTGAGTAAGTTTAGAGCAGATATTTGATCTTTAAAATGAAGAAAAGACGATCCTACAGGACTAGGAGTCTGAGAAGAACGACACATGCAGCGAGTCTGGAGGAGAAAAACTAAACTTTCTCCTCTGTGAGCGATCCAAAAGTGTCAGAGTAAGTAAAACTACAGTATTTCTTCATGTTTGAAGGGTTAAATATAATCTTTGCCCTGTGAAAGCGTCTGAATCTGTAGAATCTGCATCAGAAAAGTACTGTGATACTTCCTCGTCTGTAACAGCTTTTGTTGGTTTAAAGATGAAAAAGACACTCGACCTCATTGTTTTAATCACGTGAAGCTTGTATTTTTATCCTAAAGACATTATTTCATTGTACTGGCTCATATTCTTTCACTAAAAAGTAGAACAGACAAAAATAACAATGACATGAAGTTTGATTTAGAAAAAGGACGTTATCTCAAAAGTTTCTCGTCAAACACTGAAATCTAATGAAAACAACGAATTTCAAATGTCTATAAAAAGAGAACGGAATAATGTAGAATAACAATTATTTTTTTAAATGAAAGTAGACACTTGTAGGTCTCATATGATGTACAACATGTCATAATTCCAGTTGCACAAGGTTTTTTGTGGAGCTGTGAATATTGCTTAAAATTTGCAAAAAGTCCTGGCAGGGAAGGAGGGTCAAAGTCACAATAGGGCTGGCAGTGAAAGAGTTAATATAATGAGGCAGACCCGGTTTTGCCCGTGATGCATGCTCCTCCGCCAGGGTTTGGATTAAAACCTGCAGCAGCAAAAGCAGGAGACAAGAGACCTCTCTGGTCATAGAGCTAATTCAAGGTAAGCACGTATCCACGGAGCTTGGTGCAGAGTTTATTTCTGTACTTTTTGTGAGAAACATCAGCGCTCACAGAAGGGTTGTATGATAAAGTCGTGCATGTGTGTACATGACTAAATGTGGCGTGTTCTGGACCAACTCCTCCAACCACGTCAGATCCCTGCCACGCTCGAGCATTGTTTCTTTGCACTCACACTGGACAGAAGAACCACGCTTTAGGGCTTGGGCACAGTGTGAGTGCACCCTTAATTAAAAAAGGTCTCTGCATGATTGTAGGTTAAGTAAATTTTAAATTGATTGTATCTAAAAGTAATATTGGAAGCAAAACAATGGATAAAAGTAGGGCTGAAACAACTAATCGATTTAATCGATTAAAATCGATTATTAAAATAGTTGTCAACGAATTTGGTCATCGATTAATCGGCTAAAAACTTTTGCGCTCAGTCCGCTGTGATCCAGCGGCTTTGAGTGGACATCAGCGGCTTTGTAGAGCTCTCCTTCGACTCTCACAAAGAACAGACGAACAGAAACCTTGTGCCTGTTTAGCGGACCTTTTAATCCCATAATAATAGCCGAGAGTAACCTTCCGGAGGTGGTGTAGGCTATAGCTTAATCTCATAAAGTTACGAGTTTGTTATTTCTCCGCGGGTGAGTCGGCCGCTTTCAGCGCTTTAGACTCGCGGTAACTTTCTAGAAACATCCCGCGCAAAATCTAGCGTCTTTTTGATTTGTCTTTGCTGTTCCACGAGCTGCTCCGTGTGCTTTTTGTAAGGTTTTCTCTGATAAAGTTAAAAGCCGTCCACAGCGTCTCTCTCCTCTCACCAAAAAAAGCAGCAGCCAGCAGGCCCCGCCCTTTCCCCTCCGTGTGTGAGTAACCATGACGACGGAGTTTGAGTGACAGGAGTGAGAGACGAACACTCGCAAACTTAAAACTTTTAGATATGAAACAAAACAATCATAATGATGATCTTAACAAGGCCTAATAGATACAAATGCTAATAACAGTAGGCCAGGCCTATGCATTAGATGCAGCAGCAAACACTTATAATTAGTTTTAATATGACTTAAAACAAGTTAATCTCATTGGCTCATTCTTTATAGATGCTTTAAAATATTATGAGCTCATAATAAAAAGCAGCAGTCCAAAGGTCCAAAAAATTGAGATTTTATTTTTTGGCCACATTGCCCACACTTATAATAACCACATTAAAAGAAGTAGCTAGATAGCAAAATCTGGTTATTCTACTTTATTTTTGTATTTTCTTTTTATTCAAGAAAAGCCCAGTGTGTTCATTAAGTGCACACAAGTTGTCTTTTGCATAAATACATTTAATAAAATGCAAAACACCTTATATTTATTATTTTGTCATTTTTATCCGATTAATCGATTAATCGATCCAATAATCGACAGATTAATCGATTATCAAAATAATCGTTTGTTGCAGCCCTAGATAAAAGCAGAGGCAGGTCACTTTAACAGAGCTGTCAGCAGCTCCTGAGCCTCTCTGTGTCTGTGTGGGACACTGTCTGTGTCTCCTGTGGCTCCTGGTGAAGTCAGGAGCAGGATTCTGCTCTAAGTATCATAGAAAGGTCAGCCCTTTCTGCAGATTAGATGAAGTACTGGGGCAGTGATGACATCATTTAATAAAAATAGAGCCAGATTCGCTGTAATGCTGGACACCAAAATGTTATTTTAAGATGTCTTGCCCCCTTGATTCAAAATGGTCACTGCTCTGACTCAATAGCGGTGCTCATTAGCGTATGACTCCAGGCTAGCTACAACCGGTGCTTTTGCATCAATCCAAACAGGTGAACTTGGGCTCTTCTCACAGGTGAGCGTGGGGAAGGTGTACCACGTGACCATGCTGTTCTCTCAGTATCATTCCAATTTTAGTATATGTGTTAGCGAACAAACACTGCTGTTCTCTTACTCTGACAGTCTTGTTCTGCGCTAGAACCACAAAACACAACAAACTTAAAAATTACAAACTATTTTCAATAAAGTTCATGTAAAAAAAGGCCACATTCTTATCAAAATTTCACTTTTTTGAAAGCCATAGCTGAATACAAGCAGTTCATATTTACATTACGTTTTGCTGCAGAACCACTGAACTGAACTCTGAGAAGTATATCCAGGTCCAACTTGATACTGTCATGTTCTTATGGTTCTGAACAGCCATGATGTGCTGCACTCCACTTTTCCATGGGGCTGTGCAATCAAGTGTGTCGTGGCAACCCAGCTTGTACCTCTGTTTCAGTATACAACTGTATCTACAGGTAAACCCAATGTAAACTTTAGAAAATCACAACTAAAAATAAAGTATGAGAAGTCTTTATTATTTTACATCTCCCCTTATGTGTCAGAATTACAACTTTTCAAATGTCTCAACCAATCTGACACTCCAAACCAAAGTACCTCAAAACGCAGGACCTTGTTAATCATTTTTATGCTACCGATGTCACCGCACAAGCCACATTTATTTACTTATTCCAATTATCGCCACAGCTGTAACACACTAATGGAATTTTCAAAAAGTGCTTTCGGTTACAAATTCTAGCATTTCACTTGCCGAAGCTAAAACATGAGTCATTTTTGCAAGTGAAATTTGTTTTTGGAAAAAGTTTTCAGGAGAAAAACTAGTTTAGATTCAAAATTCTAATTTCACCTAAGCTTATTTGCTTTGAATATTTATTAAATGATGCAAAACTAAAGAATTCACACACCTGACCCTGGACAAAGATGACCATGTTCTGTTGGTGCATGTTTAACTATTTTAACATTTCTTCTATAATGAAAATATTTCCAAATTTAAGAAACATGTAATACAAATTTTTCATTTTTACAATTTTTGCCAATGTTGCTGTTGTAGGTCACAATCTTCAACCCAAGACCTTCACTGACCAGAACATTATTCTGCATTTTAATATTGTGGTCATGAAAAAACAAGTTCAAGTCAAGTCCCAAGTTAAAGAGAGACAAGTCTGAGTTAAAGAGAGACAAGTCTGAGTCAAGTCTCAGGACAAAGAGAGACAAGTCTGAGTTAAAGAGAGACAAGTCCAAGTCAAGTCTCAGGACAAAGAGAGACAAGTCCAAGTCAAGTCTCAGGACAAAGAGAGACAAGTCCAAGTCAAGTCTCAGGACAAAGAGAGACAAGTCCAAGTCAAGTCTCAGGACAAAGAGAGACAAGTCTGAGTCAAGTCTCAAATAAAACTACTAAAATGAAATTTCAGGTACCAAAAAAGAAGTGATAGTGACGAGGAGCATGTTCCACTTAGTTCATGTAAAATTATACTATTTCATTTTTTAAAGCTTCATGTCGTCTCAAGTTGCGGATCTCAAAGTCCAAGTCATAATCTATTTTATCAAGTTAAGTCTGAAGTCTTCAAAACAGTGAGTCAAGTCTACATGACAATTTCAAAACTTGCATGTCTTACTCTCAATCCATAAAGTAAATACGGACAAGTGGCCGGAATAGTGGTAGGTGAAGACCATAGACATTAATTAGTAAACGCACAATCAGCAGCTCTGCTCTGTTGCTACAACTCGAACAGCGCGACGCCATATTCCTCCTGTAGAGGTGACGACGCAAATCAATTGAACTCAATGGCAGAAGTTGCACTTTTATGGATAAACGAGCTTAAACAAGTGATTTCAGCAAAAATCATGAGCAAAACGGACTGATTTGTGTCTTATGAAGCTTTTTTAAACTGCTTTGGCGATGTGAGATTATATTTCTCAAACTACTATATTCTTTGGCTGGAAATGCTCCATCACTCACCGATGCGACAGACGCTCCTCCACAGAGAAGTGAAGCTATAACTTTGTTTGGTGTTATTTATGTAATTTGTCTGCTTTTCTCACTAGTAACATGTAAAAACAGACATTGGTGGTCACTAGAACCTTAAAAGATGTATAAGTTTACTAGCCACAGTTTTATACACAATTTTTTATCTACAATAAAAAAACTAAAAGGTTTGTAAACTCAACAATAATTTGTAACAAGGCTCTGACCTTTGCTAAATGTGGTCGGTAGGTTTGTACAGCTGACACTCTCTGGATTTTCCATAACTTATGTTTTTTGCGGGCTAATGCTAACGGCTGTGGAAAATAAACAGTAGAACGCTCCGACTAGCTTAAATCTTACCAGACTAGCTCAGATGCTAAGTGTTCGATAGCATCAGAGTCAAACTGCGCGTCTACTAATTATATGTCTATGGGTCAAGACAAGGATACCTTGGTAGTCACATTGGTGTCACAGCGTTGTAAGCAGATATAGGGCAATAAGCGAAGACGCCTGAGGAAAACACAGAAGATCTGCCATCGAAATGCCTACGTTTTGTGTAGTTTACGGTGCAAACATCGTTCTAACAGAGAAAAGAATAAGCAATATTTTAGGTTACCGAAGCTAGTCCTTCACAGAGGTGAGAAATAGAAAAAGCTCATGGATCTATGAACCTATGTTTGCTATTGGGAGGAGCAGAGTCTGCTCATGCTCGAGTCTGCAGCGACCACTTCGTCAAAGGTATGGTAAAAAACTCTTTTTTTGTTTGTTTGATCTAAACAGCTAGCTCTTGTCTCGTTTTGTTGTTTTGATCAAAAAAGTTTTTCTAACCAACTAGATGGACAGTGTCACGATCTGCAGAGGACATGCGCAGTAGAGCGAAAAGTTACATCCACCGATAATCCCTCTATGGTCATGTTGCTGAGATGCGTGTGCAGCCATTTTTGTCACAGTCTATTGCAAGTCTGGTCAGAAAAATCCTAATTAGATGTTTTTTCCCAAGCTGTGCAGCTCTAAAGTGAACACACAGTCCAGGTATATTTTTGATAAGGAAGCAACACTCTACCATGGCTAAAGCTTAACAAAGTCGATTTTGCATACATAATTTTAATAATAATAAATTCAACACCCTACTATTGTATTTACCCTCCCCTTCCCTCTCTTCCATGGAAGCCCTTTGGTCCTCCGCGTGACACGTGTCTCCAACACCACAGCCAAACCCAGCGGACCCCAGAGCCCCGGGTCAGCTCTCACTTAGCGGCCCGGTCTCATGCGATATCACACACACTTACACACACTACACCGAGGGAGGCGTAACTGATCCCCCGCTAATGGTTCCCAGAAGGCCGAGCGCGCAGGAGGGAGGATCTGTGCTCTTTCATGGGAATAGTTCCACAATAACAGATGAGTGCTGTGTGTGCTGTGCGTGCTGGACGTTTGGCAGACCGCTGTGTCTGTCTGGCAGGGAAGGTGAGAGCAATTTGGTTTACTTTTGGTCTGCAGCTTTTTGGCGACCGGTGAAAGTGAAAGAAAGTAAATAGTGTTTTTTTTTATAGGACAAATACTATGCATCATTAAGACAAGAGCTTGTACCTGCGAGCTTTCATGTTGAGGAATTAAAAGATATGTATACAAGAAGTGCACAGCTTCGTATTTATCAGGCGTTTCACACGTCATGACTGTACAGGGAGGATAAGTAAACCTAGCACACGCCAAAAACAAATGTAGACATGCAATTATTTGGAATATAAATGCTTCAAACATGTTTTAGTTTATTTTTTGATACAGTAATGTACACTTTTCTTGATAGTCCCTGCAATGATGTGCACTCGCCTGTAATCTGCTTTTAAGCAAGTCCATTTCAATAATTATTTCTAATTTGTGCCAAATTGCTTTGCTTTACACGAGGGCTGCAACTAACCATTATTTTGGTAATCGATTAGTTGGGCGATTATTCTTTCGATTAATCGATTAGTTGTTTAGAACGCAGAAGTCACTTGAATACAAGATTTTTGCCAAACTTGAGTTGCGATAACATTGGACCGGTCCGCGCAGCCCTCCTGCTAAACACTCGCAGAAAGGCTGGAGAATGTAGACGTGATTCTGTAAAGAAGCGCTGTGCAGACTGAGCGCATCAATGGAAGCGCGCGCACATTGCCGCTGTGACTCGTCTTTCTCACTTTGGCACAGCGCCAGAGCCAGAAATACGCGGCTCACATCGTGTGGTACAGTCCTGGGTCTGCAGAGTGTATTTAAAGAACGCGGTTGTGTGTCTGCGTAATGTACGCGTACAACATCGTCACTGTGATCGTTGTTCTCACATTGGCACAGCGCCAAAGACAGAAACGTGGTTCGTGACGATGCAGTGCCGGCTCCTCTGCAGGTTCATTGTATTAGAGAAACACGTTTCTGTGTGCTGTATGACACATTCAGACGCTGTTTGTGTGATTCTTCATTCGTAAGTTGGAGAGGGTTATCGCGTGTGTCCTATCGCCATCGCCATCACATGGCTTCATTCAGTGACTACTTTGACCATGGACACAGAGAGAGACAGACGTGGGCATAGGGTCGAGTCAGAACAGACTTCTCCATCACAGACTCAGTGATCAGCTCTGATCATGTAGAACACTGTTCTCCATCTAGATTTTTCATAGATTTTTTAAAGGAGGGAAGTAGCCTAGAATAATTCATTAAAAATAAAGCTTTTATTGTAAAATGATTATGTGGGATATTGTGAAATATAAATATGTTTGTAATTGTTTTAAATTATAAGTCAAATTTAAAATGGCTTAAAAGAAACTTTGCCGTGAAATTCCGGACCTTGGTTGGAAATTTTCATCAACAATAAATGGATTTGATTTGATTCTGAGGTGTAGACTTTTGGATTGTCAAAAGATACCAAAAATCTGACAATAATTGACACTAAAACTGGTATGAAATGATACTCATTTCAAGTACCAATACTTGAATACTTGGCACAGTTTGATATTTTCTTGGGAGTTTTAGAATAATCCTATGCTGTATCAAAACTAGTTTAAAACCAGAATGTTTATTAAATAAAGTATTGTGTGTTGTTGCATAGAAATTTCACATAAAAAGAGCGTTTTTATTATCATTGTGGTCTCATAATTAGTATCAAGAATCTCAGTTTGAAGTTTAGTATCCTAACATTAGACTCAGGCAAGCTAGTTTTTACATGAAAAACCTTAAATTGACACAATTATCATGTAATTTATGTCCAGTGTGATGCTTTTCGACAGCTCATTGATGTTTGAAACCTACATTGAGACCTGTAAACGATTATTCGATTACTAAATTAGTTGACAACTATTTCGATAATCGATTAGTTGCGATTAATCGATTAACTTGCAACCCTACTTTACACTAAACTAAACAGTAATATGCAGTTTGAGAAATGCTATAGTCTGTAACTTGTAATTTGCGTTGTGAGTTAAGGATCATCGGGTACTGTACAAGCGTCTAGACCAGACTTTTCTGATACTCATAAGTTCAGCACGCGGCGCAGCGAGTGTATGTGCATCTCCAGTCTTTAAGAGCCGGGTCTAATCTGAATGTCCCAATGGAAGGAACTCCGGAGAAGAAAGTTGGTCTTATTCTTGAAAGTGTTCTTAAAAATGGCACAAAGATGCTAAGAAAACTCTACACCAGATGCAAGTGTTCATAAGAAGCCAGATTCCTTCCTAACAGCTTTTACGCCAAATTCACCAAACTCCAGCTATGAACGGTGATTTACATAAAAATTAATAATGCATGGGCCGGCTGCAGGACTTTTTCAAAGAGAGAGAAAAATGAAGTACATGAGCGCCTATCACTGATTCAAAACTTCACACATGAAAAAACTCGCAGGAAACATGTTCAAGTCACAGATGGATTGAAATCGCACTGGGCTTTTGCTGTTTATATCTCTCATGGCAGGGGGGCGGCGCGCTCTGGTCCTGGGGGGTGACACAGGGGGTCCTGAGTGATGTGGAGGTTAGAACACCAGGGCTGCTGCAGGTCCATTAAAGAGTCTTTTTTTTTTGCATAAAGGCTGACTTTTTTGTTTCTAAAATGATTTTATATACAGTAATTAGTAAAAAATACATAACCTACAATCATGTAGGAATTACATTTTTTGACTGAAGTAATAAGAAATAAAATTGTGAAACAGCAGATTTTTTGGTTCTTTTAAGTGCCCCTGAGTGTTCTTAGTTCTTACTAGGGATGGACGAACAGAATTTTCACGAGACAAGACGAGCCACGAGATTGAGTCCACGAGATTGAGACGATTTAATTAATTGTTTCAATTTAGAATTTAAACAAGCCAAATTACAAAATTTGATTTGTATTATTTATTATTGTTAGTTATATTCTTTTAGTTTAGCTTTACCTTTCATTATGTGTATCACCTTAGATTTTTATTATTTCAACGATATGAGTTTTGACTGAAATTGCTCCGCTCCCCCGTGTGTAGCTCAGACTCCGCCCCCTTTCTCCTGCTTCACAGCGCTGCTGCTGCTGACAGGGACCTGACACACACAGATGAGGAGACTTTCCTACTTTTTACAGTTATTGATGATAAAGGCCAAAGTATCTCTTTGTGGATCTATTTTAAACTATGTTTAAATGTGAAAAACACTGCGCTGTTCCCGCCATGTCAGTGCGTGTATTATATATTTTTTGCGTTAACTTTTACAATGTTTAGACTAATTATCTCTGTCAATATTGGTCCTATCTTTACGAAATAAAAACTGAGACAGAGTTTAGACTGTTTCTGTCAGAATAAGTCTGCTACAAGTCTGTGTGTGGAGGAGAATATTTACTACAGCTGCTCAAAGATACAAAACTTAATTTCATGACCATGGAAAAATCTCATGAGACACTTCAGTACTGTGTGCACAGTATCGTGACAGTTTGATCTCGCGAGATCTCGCGGCACGAGATCTAATTCTATCCCTAGTTCTTACAGATGAACATTTTTCAGTAAAGAGCAAATTTTTTGCCAAAAATGTTCATGATCCTAGAAACATGTCATGAATGAGGCTGTAGACTGGCCTGGGAACGCCTCAGCATCCTTCCAGAAGAACTGGAGGAGCGGGGCGTCCTTGCTCAGACTGCTGCCTCCGCAACTCAACCCAAGAAAGCAGAAGAAAACAGAATGATTAAATGTATTTGTTGTAAGAGAGTGAACGACGCGGTAGTTCAACTCAGGACTGACTGAAGAGATCATTGAGTACAACTTAATGTGTTCTTGAGAAAGACTTGAGCCCAGTGCAGGAGCGAGGAGCCTGTTTTTACACAAACACAGTACAGGTTAACAATTACATCATTCATTCACTGTTATCTTTGTAAATCTTCAGACTCACCTGTCGCAGAATCAAAAAATCTCAGCTAGCGGACACAAGATTACTGTTTTCTGAAGAAATATCCCAAAATAATGAAAGCACACAAAGCAAGTATAACTACACGTGCCGTTTTTTAGGAACCACACTTTTGTCTTGTTGTGTGTGTCTGAACAATGAATGAATCCGAAATTATTTAGTGACACAGCTCTTGACAAAAAACTAACTAAATTGATTCCTGAAGGTCCTGCAGCGAAAGTAGAGCTACAATCAAAGTGTGAGGGAAAAATCATTCAGACAAAATAAAAATGAAAGTTGACTGACTAGAATAAAAGTTGCTTCCTACGTTCAAACTATTGATAATTGGTGTGAAAAAGTGCCTATAGCTGGAGGTGGTTGGAGGAGTCATAAATGAAAAGCATTAGGCCTGTTGAAAGTGCATTGAGAGGATGGATGACCTTCTCACATTCTACAGACTAACGTGGGCGGTGGACATTTTCAATCTAAATATTAAAAAAGAGAAAATCCATAAAAGGGCCGAAGATTAATCAGACTCAAAGAAATTTCAGTCAGGATGTGTTTTGAAATGAACAGAATATGACAAGGTTTGTACTGCAGAGTGGCACAAACATAGACATTAAATCAGTAGACGCGAAATCAGCAGTTCTGCTCTGTTGCTACAACTCGAACAGCGCAACGCCATATTCCTCGGTAGAGATGACGACGCAAATCAATGAACACAATGGCAGAAGTTGCACTTTTATGAATAAAAAGAGTTAAAAAGCAAAAACATGAGCAAAACGGACTGATTTGTGTCTTATGAAGTTTTTTAAACAACTTTGGCAATGTTAGATTATATTTCTCAAACTACTATATTCTTAGGCTGAAATGCTCCATCACCGATGCACAGACGCCCTCCACAGAGAAGTGAAGCTATAACTTTGTTTGGTGTTATTTATGTAATTAGTCTGCTTTTCTCACTAGTAACATGTAAAAGCGGACAATTGGTGGTCAATGGAGTCTTAAACACTCATAAAACAGATGTGTTGAAAACAACACAACACAGTGTGTCTAGTTAAGGACAACGCAACATGAGCAGATTTAACACAGTTACTGTGTTGGGGCATTTAACACAATAATGTGTAAAATGATTCAGCATATTTAAAATCTATGTGTCACTTATTCTTTCTATGTCATTCTAAATTGAGCTTGAACACCTTTAACAAAGTATTTCATGTCATCCTGGGTTTGAGGGACGCGGGACACGAACCTGGGATCTTTGTACTGTAAGACATGTGTGCTACCCACTTAACCACTGAGCCATCAATTAAATGAGACATCTGACTCCATTTTATGTTGTTGTGTGTCCAACAATCTGATTGGTTCGTAGGTTAACACAAAGATGTGTTGTTTGTCCTAGTTACTCAGTTAACACAAGTTTGTGCTATGAGTCCTGCAATGTGACTGGCTAACAGTTAAGATGTGTTTTGCTAGTTTACACAGAAAATTCAAATTTCTACACAAGTCTTTAATATTTTAACACATTTACAGGTGTAACACAAGAAATTTGTTAAAATGTTCTGTTTTAAGAGTGAACGATGCTAAGTTCGCTAGCTGTTAGCAGTTTTATACACACATTTTATCTACAATAAAAAAAACTGAAAGGTTTGTAAACTCAACAATAATTTGTAACAAGGCTCTGACCTTTGCTAAATGTGGTTGGTAGGTTTGTACAGCTGACACTCTCTAGATCTTTCATAACTTGTGTTTTGTGCGGGCTAATGCTAACGGCTATAGGAAAATAAACAGTAGAACGCTCCAGACTAGCATATCTTCCCAGACTGGCTCAGATGCTAAGTGTTTGATAGCATCAAAGTCGGACTCATAATTATATAATTATATGTCTATGGGCACAAGTTGAAAATATGTGAATACTTCATGCACTGTCAGAAGAAAGCAATGACATAGTCTATGGCAGGAGTGTGAACCCGAGGCTCACGAGCCGCCTGCAGCTCTTGGCCAGTCTGAGTGTGGCTCTTTGGCTCATTCAGAAACATTTGCTCCTCCACACGTCTCTCTCTCTTTCTCTCTCCTTCCCTCTCTCTACAGTGGGAAGCTACTTGCAACTGTCAGTGCAAAGTCAAAACATATGCCGAGATTGATACCAGTATCTGAAAAATGTCCAATACTGCACATTTTTCAAGTATCAGTATTATTTGGGAACAATACAGCTGTTTTAAAACATATTCGATTCAGTTTGATAACTTACGACATAAATAAAATTATTACCAAGATTTTGCATGAAATCAAAAACTCAATAACAAATAATAAAATGATCGGGGGAGGAGAAGGGTAATAAAGATATTCACATTAATAACACAATTATTTTTCTTTGCACATAAAAAATTCAACTTTTCCCCTTAATACACAAGTTTAGTATCATAATATGTATAATAAGTGAACCACATTTCATTATCTTATGAATCATTTTCACACAGATGCAGGAAGTGAGTCTGAGAACTTATTGTATCTTTGTGACTTATCATTAGATTCAATATTAAATCCACAAACATCTGCAGGCTTGTAGGTTTGGTTTTGCTTTAGTCCCTTTGCTTGTTTAATGGTTTTGTCTCTTTCCGCGCTCTTACGGGCTTGAGTCTGCACCGGGACAGATCTTTGGTTTGGATACAGCGCTGTCTGTCCTCTCCGCTGGACTGTGTAGCAGAGGCGGTGCCGTCCGGGAGGAGATTCCGTGTGAAACAAGCAGAGCAGGGCTTGATAATGACGCAGCGCAGAAACCCAGCATATTAAAAGCGCGCTTAATCAAACATTCATGTGAAAAATAAACTACTAAGAATGTTGTTTGTCTGTATGTTTATATTTCGCCATATACTGTATCTAGATAAAACCGATTCTTTGAGCTTAGATTCGAAGCGATTCGAAGGGATTCAACGCTATCGATGCAGCGGATTGTAAGGGTATGTATCAATACTTCGAATATGTAGGTGAATCGTTACACCCCTACTTTTTACGTTTTTTTTTTTGCCTTTTGAGACTTATGAGTCTAGTTTGCAGAAGCCATTATAAAATTGAATATTGATTTAATTTTAGTTAAAAGCTGTACTTTTGTTGCCATTATGTTGCAATTTTTGTTTTTGGGAATGGTATCAGTACCTATCCTGGGGCAATCAGATAAATTCCAAAAAAATGGTCTGGTGGAGTTTGCATGCTCCCCGTGTTGCGTAGGTTTCCTCAGGTAATCCGGTTTCCTCCTACAACTAAAAACATGTCCATTAATGCCTCCCTCACCCTTCGTCAGGACTCCCCTGCAAAAGCGATTCTGAACCTCAGTGGGACTTCAATGGTTAATAAAGGTAATTCATTTCTAAATATATGTAAAAACACAATAGGTCTCCTTTAAGAATATGCTCTCGCTATAGATGTGATTATTGTCATCTGTGATTTTCATGTCACATAAAAACAATATTTGATTTAGCTTCAGAAAATCTAATAGAAATATTGTAATTATAAGCAGCACCAGATGCTCAAATCTCAGAATGATGTGTCCTCTGGTTATGACCTTCTTTGACTCTTGTCTAAACCCTGTCAGGAGCAGTATCTTGAACAGAAGCTCGAGAACTATCCCATGTGTAAATTATCATTATCATTGATTGAGAAGCACCAACCCACCACACAAAACTCTGCACATTCAGGCCCCACATGTTCCCATCTTGTTCCATCCTGCTTCATCATCCACACAGCTGTAAATTTGAAACTCCGAGCACCTGCCAACCTGCGATCTGATTTACATGATGAGATTAGACGCTCTCTCCCTGCTTCACTTGTTATGATGTCGCTGCTGTTCCAGTGTAGCCAAACTGCAGATTGGAGCCAGAAACATATTGGCGTTGTGTACGGGGATATGATTTTTCCGGAGCGCCGATGTCTGTGATTGTGACAAATAACAATCTCGCAGACAAAAATGCAACCAATTGTTCAGTCAATGGCGGTAACTACGTGAAATGTGAATCTTTATTCTGTTTTCGTAAGTTGGATCAATGCCACAGAAAGCATCCGCACTTTTGAATGGGGATAATTTTTAACAACAAAGCACAGAGTTGTTAAGTAGTGACTATCATTATGTCTCTAAGGGATGTAGATCTGAGTGGGTTTTTGCAGGGTTTGTTTGTGACAATGGTGGCGTGTGTTACAGCATAAACAAAGGTAGAAAAACAAGTGAATCTGTATTATGATATTGCCCAGTTATCATATTGTAGATATAATCCTGAAATTGAATACTGAGTAGACAGATAGTTAGCCGAACTCTGTCTAACTCATAGGCTATATAGCGTGAACAAAAATGAAGCCAGAACTGTACTATGTAAATTACCCACAATGCTCACCACTGGGGCTGGGCACCAGAAAACATTCCTATTTGGAACCTATCGAAAACTTTGAGAAATACTGGAACCGAAAACATGACGCGCTTTCAATGCCAAAAATTCCTTTCCACGTCACAGCAATCACTTTTCACTTCTCTCAAACAAACTTCGGACTGCGCCCTGAACAAACTAGCGGCACAATTCACATCTCACTTCTCCTTAACAGACTGTGTGCAAGAGTATGACTGCGCCCGGACCAGTCTGCAAGTCTCCTGAACAAACAGCAGTGTGTTCAAGTGTTATCTTAAACAGAAGAAACAACAGGTCGAGAGTTACAAATAATATTCAGTTGCGTGTTGAGCTTCATAAATCTATGTGACCCAGTCTGATTACGCTTAAGATTGTCATCAAACATAACTTTCTCCCGCTCATCGATCTAGTTGAAAGCATATTCCCAAATGTAAACCACTGTGGTGCATCTGGATACAGCCAAACAAGCCAGAGTAAAAAAAATCTTCAATCCAGCCTTCTCCATTTCATTATAGTCTGACATCTTAACATTGTTAAAGACTGAAATAATTAACATTTAACATGTATTGAAAAAAAATTTACGATATCCAGCTCTATTCACCACAGACCCTGACATCTTTTTGCTAAGCCTAACAAACAGTGCCCTCCTCGTGTTGAAAGCATTGTCTACTACTTTAACGTAGAAAAATACTACAAAAAGAGTACAAATGTCTTTTTTTTTTTTTTTTTTACAATTTCACGTTATAAATCACTCAGTGGTTTCTTGGTCAAACAAAATAGCATTAGTCAGTTATTTTACTGGGATATTAAGAATTTAAAAGTACATAAATTATTCAGACTTTTATTTAACACTTGAAAATCTTGTTTACCTGCATTTTTCTTAACAATTCCCTGAGCTTGTAGTTTTGTGAGAGCAGTTTGGGTCAGACGTTTGGTCAGCCACCCTTTAGGTGACTATTTGAACAGTATGACAGTCTCTTCAGACTGTCTTTATTTAGCCATATTTGTCTGATCACATCATAAACAAAGTATGTCTGAAAAATTATCGAGATATCCATTTTTGTCAATATAAACCAGCCCCATGTGCTTGGCAAGGTTTTAACCAGCAGCCCTTCATTTGTTACATGAACAATGCCCCTTGAGAGACACACAAATCATATTTGCAAAAAAAAACTGGTTATGCCCCTAATGGATGATCTACCGCCTAAAGATAGATGCTGATTAGTGAAGGTTGTACCGCATTTTCTGTCTACCATTATTGGTAGTGGGCAATCAGCTTTTTCATGCTATGCATGTATAAGTCAGTTTTGTGCTAAAATGTGGTGTTCTTTGCTCCCAGTTAATAGCACATCACTTCTGGTGTCAGCACAAGCCCTGCCCACATGTATTGGTACAAAGGGCTGTAAAGGTGAAAGAAAAACTTTGTAATGCAATTGGTCAGGATAGATACCTTTTTTCCTAGTTTGCTCTTAAGTCGCCAAAAAGCAATACTACTTAAACACCATACAAATGTAGATTAGCAGCAAAACAAAAGGTGATTTAGTGGTTAGTTCCTCTTTACAACAATTACGCATTCACTGTAAATTGATGTTTCAATGTAGTTCTTTGTCAGAAAAAATTGTCAAGTATCAAAAGTGAGAACTTGTTCAACTGTCCAGTTAAGAGAATTTAATATTATCTTTATGCCTGAGAAATTGCACACACAAAAGTAAAAAGAACTCTCTGCTCAGTTCCAAACACAACAAAAAGCTAATGTTGGAATGTTTTACAGCATAAACAAAGATAAAATAAGATGTATGAATCTATCATAGAGCTTGGCAAAGATTTTAACCAGCAATCCTTCATTTGGTGCATAGACAATGCTAAGTCAAGATTGTAGTTCACAATACGACAGACATTAAAATACATTTTTGTTAAGCAAGACAAATAAAGACACTAAAGATTTAAAATACAGGTTGGAAGAAAATAATTTTATTAAACTCTCAGGCAGTACATAAAGTAAGTTATCCGAACTTACCAGTAGTTGGGTTGAGGCTGAACATTCCTCCAGAGTTGCCGTCCTGGATGCTGTAGCTGACCCTCCCGTTGTCCCCCTGGTCTGGATCTCTGGCCATCACATAGAGCACCACAAACCCAACAGGCTGGTCCTCCATCACACTCACCGCGTTCGGAGAGCTGAACATAGGCGCATTATCATTCTCATCCGTAACGTAAACCCTTACAGTCACCGAACCCCATCGCCGTTGGGTTACATCGGTTGCTTGGTCAGTAGCTTTTACCACTAACACCAAATTCGAGGTAACTTCTCTGTCTAGCTCTCGACCGAGGTAGAGAACGCCAGAAGTTGCATCGAGTTTGAGTAAATTATTTGGCCATTGGTGAAGAATGGAATAGCTAAGTTCGCTATTGGGCCCACTTCCGTCTTTGTCAACGGCTTGGAAGGTATAAATCGATGAACCAACTTTGGCGTTCTCCGACACTACGATTGTAATTGGATCTTCCGGAAACTTCGGCGCATGATCGTTGCTGTCCTCAATATCAATATCCAATTGGACCATGGTGCTAGTGGGCGGGGTTTGAGAGAAATCGTCCACTTCGATCTGTAAGGTATATCGCGGATCCTTTTCGTAGTCCAACGGGCGAGCTAGGTAGACATCTCCGGTTTGGCGATCCAGCATGAAGGTTCCATCGCGATCAGTACCTCCCACCAGGGTGTAGGTGACTTCGCCCTGTAACGGCGGGGTGTCCTGGTCTGGTAGGCGGATTGTGCCGATGACCGAGCCGGGTTTGGTTTCCTCCACAGAGTTGAAAGTTAGCGAGTAGGAGCTGGTTTTCATTGAAGGTCTGTTGGCGCCAAGAATCTGTGAAGACAAGAAAAATGCATTTAATAATTACAGGAGGAAATTGATAGAAAGAGATAGAACTAATTTAGTAGCTCATAAGTAAAGCAAATATAGCAAGAGAATTGAGGTTCATGAGTGTTCCAAATACTGTACAATTTGAGGATGCATATTTGACATAGCTTGGTCTGGAAGAAGCTTTCTCTCCAAATCAACTTCAACTCTCTTGACATTGAGTCAGCATGACAACTTTTTATAATTACACTATTAAATATATTCCAAAATATTTATCTTCAACAACATTCAATGCAAGTGGAGGGAACTTTTGCAATCAATCTAGTTAAAAACACATGTCCCTAACAAACGTAGTTTACCCTTAGCCACAATTGCTGAACTTGACATTAGCATGTGTCACATCAGTGGCTGTCCGGCATCCAGCAGACTGAATAATTACAACTTTTGGATAAAGCTGGAGTAATTTAAGCTGAACTGACTGAAGCTGACTGAGCTGACTGAAAAATAGGTAAGTTTCCTGCAACGCATTATCGCCACAGTTAAAAAATGCTTGCTGATAATTAGGGCTGTACTTGATGTATCAATTTCGGGAAATACCGAGACAAACTAGTTGGCATAATGAGTATTGCTACAGGGAGGCGCATCGGGATACGTGTTGGGATACATGAACTCATAAAAATTTTCCACTTCTCACCCTGGACTGCTGTTTAGGGTTGACTTATCCAAAAGAAAGTGACTTATCTATAAGACACTTGCATCAAACATAAAAACAATGTAAAAATATGTTTCAGCATTTTGTCATTCTACATTACATTCCTAACATTGATTTTAAGGTGTCCTGTACTCAAAAACATGTTGAAAACATTTTTTTACGGGTAATACACAATACTTTTCAATTTTTTCCCTAGATTTTCTTATTTTGGTCAGTAAAATATATCTTTATGTTTCGTAATGAGGGATTTGTATTGAGATATACCTGTATTGGGATATGTATTGTATCAAAAGGTTCTTTGCAATAGCCATTCATTTTGAGAATGAAGGCAATCAAACTTCTTCTCCAAAACCGTCCCCATGATGTCCATTTAATGTTCAGTTTGAATAGAGAAGGGTCTAAAATTAGTTGATAATACATAATGAGTGCTTCAGGTATCAATAGACAATCAGGTGCTCTTCCAGGATAACGCTGAGAGATTGTTCAACAGTTCATAAAGAATGACATACAATTAACCTCAAGTCTTGATCATGCCACTACAAATATTCAATGTCAGTTGTCTTTAACTGGAGATAAAATGTAGGGCACTTCCCTCCAAACATTAGCAAATATCATTCGGTTTTGATATTGATATTGTCACATTGATCGATACCGGCAAGGACAGATACTTGGTCATCCTATAGAATGTTTTGTTGTTCTATTAAAGGTACTTCTGTTTCAGTATTTTTCCAAATTTGGTCTTGACATAGAGTTGGTTTGGTCTAGTTCTGGTTTTAACAAGATATAGTCCAGGTTTGAGTCTGAATATAGTTTGAAAAAAGAAAATCTAAATTATAAAAATGCATTTCTATTGCCAAGTATTTATCTACAGCCATCTAAAACAACATATCATTCAACCAACTTTAACCTTTGTTTTTAATCCAAAAGCTTTACGATCAACCACTTTGCCAGTGAACTTGTAAAAACTTTTCTTCTTGTTACCTCTTTTTGGCAAAATAGTAAATGAATTCCAAATATTCCAAGGGCATGTACGTTTGGACATTCTGTATTTCTGCTTGCCAGAGAGGTGCTTCGTGATAACTGTTTTCGGTAAAGGGTCAAACCTTGGCGGGCGAACAGGGCAGTACGAGAATGACAGCTCGTCTAAATCATCGGCCCAAGGAGGCGTTTGAAGAGCAGTGATTTACAAAACGCTTCACATTTCATGCCCACAGCGTACGGGCCCATCTCCAGCTCCGGAACATTCTCAGAGGTGCAGCAGATCTGTCTGGCAACACAAAATACAACCTGTCCAAATGAGCATAGAGCATCGGAATATTTTTAGTTCTATTGTATTGGGCCAAAAGCAATGAGGAAAGAGAAATGAGTTATTATTTTACTTCTGTCGCTGATAATCATCTTTCATTTGCCCAATTGACAGTTTTGATTATGTGATCATGAAGAGTTCAAATGGAAAAAAGATACATCTCCATTTTAAAAATGTGCCCAAAATTATTTTTCTTTATTTATTATGTTTAACAAAGAACTTTCAATGATAGTGATATTGAGTGGATTTCATCAAAGATGATTGAAATAATGTAATGGAGATAAACTACATTCTAGAGCTAGACCAATATATATTTTGGGGCCAATATCTAGATTTTTTTGTATATTGACGTCAATTTTGACCACTATCTTATTAGACAGTTCTTTCTCCGCTTTGGGAAAGCCTCACTCACGTGATCAGCCAATCTCGGATTTGGTTTGGGCAGAAACAGTAAGAATTCTTTTTTCCTCGATTCCTAATTCCGCAGTTTCGATTTTATCATTAACAAGTCTTTAAGTTTTATTCTCGATCTGACTTTGACTGCAACACAAGCTTTAAAAAGTGCTTTTTTTTGTCAATAAGACCCATATGAATGTCTGTCATGATGGAATGAAATGATTATTTCTTGGGCAAAATGCAATTGAGCATCATTACATTGTGTGAAAGAGATGCATATGTACCGTGGTGAGTTTAGGTTAAAAGTTTTTATGCGTATACTATCTCACCCCAGTTATGCTTTTAAACTAAATAAGAAAATGGCCTTAAAATTTGGCCTTGAAAATTGTCAATGAATAACAACCTCGGCTGACAACATTTTGGCATCGGCCAAAGAAAAACCTGCATCAGTCGATCTCTACTACATTTAGCTTTAGAAAACATCACTATACAAAAAGTAAACTGCAAACAAACGAAAATTTTAAAAACGTTTTAAAACTGCACTTAGAAATGAACTTTTCAACATCTTGCAAGACCAGCATCAGCTAGTTTAAAATCTTTTTCACCTTCTGCCTCGGGGTGAAGGTACAGGACCATTCGGGCTGGAACAACCAGACTGCCTTTATCCCAGGCTGTGAGGCTGCTGAACAGAGCCCCTACCCCTCCCACGTCCACCTCCACAATATCTATGAAATAGACTTTGCAATGCTGCATTACAACTTTGTGCTGATATAATTGCTAATTTTAAGTGTAAAGAAGTTGGTTTATTTACAAAGCCAGAGTTGAGAGTCTTACCTAATGTACACACATTTAAAGGGGCATTGAAATCAATAATATGAGTAACTGTGCTTTTTAAATTAGGTAAATTGTTGTTATTTTGGATTGTACATGATAACAGTGTAAAGTGTTTAAAGAGCTTTATTTCTTTTGTTGACCCCAGAAACACTAGCAACCACCTCGTCTGAAGCTAATGGGGTTTCTGGCAATCAATAAATTAAATAGAATAGTGTCATTATGGCATCAATGTAAATACAGTAGGTCCTTTAATCTTGTTTCACTATTGGTTCTTTAAAAAAAAAAAAAAAAAAAATCACAAATCTTTTGATCTTCTGCTATAGTTTAAAAGGTGAAGTACTTGATTTTAACACTGCAAACACAATTTAGGTTTAAATCTGAATATTTTCTCTCATAAATATTTTGACACTAGAACTGGGAATTGCCAAGAGCCTTCCGATATGATACGTATCCCGATCTATGCTTATCTCAATGGATTCCTTCAATACAATACATATCAAGATATATTTCAATGACCGAAGTGAGAAAATGTAGATAAAAAGTACTGCATTCTACTGTATTGCATACTACTGTTTTAAACATGTTTTTGAATGTTAAGAATGTAACTTTGATTATGTCGAAGAAACAAAATGCAGAAGCACTGTATTTTCACAGTTTTTAATGTTACAAGTGTCCTATGAATAAGTCATTTTCTGCCCATTTCTGCCTTAAAGCAGCAGTCCAGGTTCAGAAATGTAAAATTTAAGAATTACAATGCGTATGACAATACGCTTCCCTGTATCGATACGTGTATTGCCAACAAGCAATCCACATTTTGGTTGCAATTATGGCTTAAAAACTTTTTTTTTTTTTTTTTTTTGCAAACAACAAAGTGAAACTAGAGAAAACCACCCAAGTACAGCCAATCAGAGTGTAGCATTTGGCTCTTGATGAGTTCTGACAGTACTCAGCAGTTTCTATTTTTCACAAAGTTTTGCATTTACCGTGTAGTTTTTAGTGGAAGTTTAGTAATAAACAACAAAAAAGGTTTGTTACACTAACTTTAAGTCCACATTTATTTAGACTCATTTAGAGCAGTGTTAGCATATCAGGCAAGATCGCTTTGATTATTTCCCCTGTGTCATTTCCTTTGAAACCAGTAGATAGAGCTCTAACTCAAATCCTGATGCACGAGTGTCAAACATAATTTGCTGCTGTCTCCTGAAACCCACAATAATGAAATCTTTCCGGCAACGAAAACACCGAGAGAAATATTCTTCATAAATTTCCAATTTTCCACAAATTTCACCTCCGCGCCACAAATCAGATTTTGCAAACATCTTTATTTGTGGATTCCCTGGAGTCATTGATTTATTTACCAAAGTCGGCTGCAGTTGAGAAGCTTTTCTATCACATCAGTCACAAACAAAATCCGTTTTCGCCGTAGCATTGGTCTGAAATGTAAGTATTGCTATAAATCTTTGTTTCATTTCTTCGCCGCGTGTAATAAAATATCAAACATGACAAAGTCTAAATTGGTTTCACATTAGCTGCAAATGAAGTGTTCCAGAAATAAATGAAAACAGTCTCGGGTTATCATTGATGGCTTTGCTAAATGGGCCTGAAAGAATAATTATGAAAATGCGTCATAAGCAGCTCTGTTTAAACAAGTTTGTTCCATTATGAGCCCAAGACAAATACTGAGAATTCTGCTGTTTACAGAGAAACTCCCGTTACTGCAACTTTCAATTTGGTCACTGTGGAAAAGAATCGTTTCAGCGTGTTAGTCTCAGAGTGTTGACAATTTAGTTTAAAATGACATTCATCAAAGTTGATTAAGTCATTTCCTTTTTCGAAAGCAATAAAGACTAGATCAATATAACAAGAAAACAAGCTATTACTTTGAGTGGTGATTCATCTGTCTTTAGGTCAAAAATGGAAAAAAAATAGATTTGAAATGTCAATTCTTTCAAATGTGAGAACAAATGAAAAGTATTGTAATAAAAATGGCCCAATTAATTCTTAAAGGGACTACCAAATGACTAATAAAATGACTTAAAATGTGTCCGCAATGTTCTGTTAGCGTCTAATAATGTCCGTTTGTTCACCAAAATTCACGTAGTTGTTAGCATGTACGTTTTAGCGGCTATGTTTTACTTTAAATGATTACCTTTTGTAAATGTAGTTATAGCTTTACATCTAGAATACATTTTTGAAGAAAGTAGAGCAGAGATAAACTGGCGACATAGATACAGTCGGCAATGCGTCATATTTAGGGGCGTGGCCTGATGAGAGGGAAAGCGTCTCCTGCCTCACCATAATAAAGAATAGGAGGCTAAACTTTTTACCACTTTTAAGATGTTTTTTGGCGAATTAAGTGTTGTTGTTTTTTTAGCACAACTAATTCAAGTTGAGTTACAACCACGTTTAAATTGAGGTTACTGTCGTGGCGTTATGTAAGTAAAGTAAACAAAAAGATGCTTAAAAACGCTAGGCGGCGCTAGCATCACGTTAGCATTTAGCTCGCAGCTACCGTTAGCACTGTTAAATATATTTACATACATGGATGGTTGAATCACTTTATTTATCCCTGTGTCTTCGTGTCTGTATTTGACACAATATATCTCCTAAAGTCACATTTGCTGTTGTAGTTGTTGAGCAGTGACTGATAAAACTGTTGTTCTGGTCCATTAGTGGGCGTGGCCTTTGGTGCCGACTGTCTCTATCACACAGGGACATTTTCAGTTTTCTATCTAGAAACACATTCTTTAAATATAGCGTACTTTTATTTCTTAGGTAAAAAAAAACTGTTAGATTATTAGAGGAGTTTTGGTCCACTTTATTACACGGTTGCCAGGCAACCTCCTAAAATGATGTAATCTTTTATGAAACAACGGAAATTTTCATCCTAAAACACAGATATTTTTCTCGAGATTCAGAATTTTAGTTGGACAGTGACCTTTGGGTTGGACAAAGACAAGCCAAATATTAAAATTGCTTAACATTGTAAAATAACTGTCATATTGAATTTTTGTGAAAAATAAAATACAAAAAAAAAAAGGATATTCTCCCTTCCTCTCTCTCTTCTCTCTCTCCCCTTTTCTCTTTCTCCCCCTTTTCTCTCTCTCCTCACTCTCTCTTCCTTTCTCTCCCTCTCTTTTTTCCCACTCTCCTTTCTCTATCGCCCCCCTTTCTCTCACTCTCTCTCTTCTCTCTCTTTCTTTCTCTAACCTTTTCTCATACGCTCCTCTCTCTCTTCCTTTCTCCTCTCTCTCTTTTTCTTGGCTCTCTCTCAATCTCTCGTCCCTCTTTCTCCCCCTTTTCTCTTTCTCCTCTCTCCTTTCTTCCTTTCCCCATCCCTTTTCTCTCTGCCTCTTCCTCTCTCCTCCCTTTCTCTCTCCCATTTTCTCTGGCTCTCCTCTCTCTCTTTCTCACTCACTCTCTCTTCCTTTCTCCCCCTCTTGTATTTCCTACTCTCCTCTCTCTCCTCCCTTTTCTCTCTTTTTCACTCTCTCTTTTCTCTCTTTCTTTCTCTAACTTTTTCTCATACTCTCCTCTCTCTTCCTTTCTCCTCTCTCTCTCCACTCTCTCAATCTCTCGCCCCCCCTTTTCTCTTTCTCCTCTCTCTTCCTTTCTCTTCCCCCTTTTCTCTCTGCCTCTCCCTATCCTCCCTTTCTCTCTCCCCTCCTCTTTTCTATGTCTCTCCTCCTCTCTCTTTCTCACTCACTCTCTTCCTTTCTCTCCTCCTATTTTTCCTACACTCCTCTCTCTCTCCCTTTCTCAATTTCACTCTCTCTCTTCCTTTCTCTCCCTCTCTCTCTTTTCTTACCCTCTCTCCTTTTTCTCTCCCTTTCCTTCCTCTCTTCTTTCTCTGTCACTCTCTCTTCCTTTCTCTCCCTCACCTCACTTTCATATACTCTCTCTTCCTTTTTCTCCCTCTCTATTGTCTCTCTCATCTTTTCCTTTCTACCCCTCTCTCCTCTTCCTTTCTCTTTCTCATTCTCTCTCTCTTTAAAGTCCACGTTAAAAATCTTTGACTCACATTGTCAAGTTATATCAAGCCAAAGATTTAAGTTCATTTTCAGTTCACTAGATACTAACAAAAAACAGGATAAAACTAATTAATAAGAACCTAATGCCTCATGTTGAATACCCTTGTGCTAAAAATAACTTAACGGGATCAAATTTATCAATAGGTTTAGTCCAACACACAAATAGTCTTTTGGGAAACCGCATCTGCGACCAGTCTTCAGACCTCGGTGTAATTTAAGAGCAACACCTCCCACCTCCGCTGAGCGCACTGGAATAAAGCGGCGACCCTGGATTCTATTCTGTGCCGTAAACCCGTACTGAACCAGCGCGAACACTTGCAAAAGCAGGCTACCGTACACAAAAGCTCTGAAGTCATCGAGTTTGACCTGGATCGGACCTGTACAGCTGGGCCTCATCACGACCCAGCTGGGACTATTTGATTCGGCGCGGCTTTTTTTTTTTCCCATCGCATTTCAAATCCTTCTTTTTGACAAGCCACCGAGGAACAGTGAGAGGGGAGGTTGTCAAGGGGGGGAGGCCTCCGATGTCGGCTTTGATTCAGACGTGAAAACTAGGTGAGTGTTTGTGTTGGAACGGAGCCCGGGTCTTGTGCCACAGAACTTGAGGCTTTTGCCAAATTTGACTCGATGCCACAAGAGTTGGGAAAGGGATATTTCTGCGCACTCGTGTTTTAAGGAGAAAAGTAGGTAGAAAGAGACCGTTTAAAATCATCAGAATGCTCAAAATTTGGACCAGAAGTTGAGCTTTATTGAAATTAGTTTAAAACCAATGTGTAATAAATAAAAAAGAAACACGTGTTGATTTGAAAAAAGCATTTTAATGATAAAATGATTGAAATTGGGATTGCGAATTGAGTCTATTTTTTTGTGACGAAAACAAGTTTGAAATTTTAGCAATGTGACGAGACCGAAATGGAATTTAAGCAGTATGACCAGTTAAAG
This sequence comes from Mugilogobius chulae, assembly GCA_038363315.1. Taxonomy (NCBI): domain Eukaryota; kingdom Metazoa; phylum Chordata; class Actinopteri; order Gobiiformes; family Gobiidae; genus Mugilogobius; species Mugilogobius chulae. The sequence goes on along the minus strand of CM076406.1, from coordinate 18,554,754 downwards.
ACAGAATCCAGATCAAAGGGCTGATACCCGATACTCCCATCCCAGTTTTGGAGTTAAGATCAATATATTCTACTTTTCTTTTTTTTACATCCTAGAATAGCTATTTTGAGAATAAAAAATTTTACTTTATGATTTTGCAATGTTAGAACTCATGGGGGAAGCACTTTGGAAGACATTTATCTGTGTAAGTATGACGTCACTTGTCACTTTTTGTTCTACTGCGCATGCTCCATGTGGAAAGAGACGCTGTCCATCTGGTTAACTGGGGAAACTTCTTTGAATAAAACAACAGAATGGGTGGAGAGCAGCTGTTTCTATCAGGTAGAAACCGGTCTGACAAATGTCTGGCTCTTGAAGCTTGAGACAGTGTTTTTCTTATCGTGTTTTCACTAAAAGCAGCAGAACTTTTGTTTCTGCACAGTGATAAACTTGTAGTTAGCTGACAACAGCCCTAGCTCGAGTTGTTGCTCCAGCTTGGTCAATTTTTACAAAATATGTTTCTTGCAAGAAAATGTCAAATGTGTTACTTTCCTTAAGTCGCCTGCATGCTAGAAAAGTTTAAGATCTTTTGCAATTTTTAGACACGTCAAAAAAAGAACAGGCCACTGACATTTACAACAATTATTTGGCATCATGTGGCAGAAGAGCAGAGACGACACAGACTTGTGCAGCAGCAGTGTGTGTGTCACGTGATCAAGTGCAGAGTGTTTTCTTTCATGTGCACGGTTATAAAAGTGAAACAACGACAGTGAGGAAATGCCAGTGGATTAAAGTCGGTTTATAAAAGTTACAGGAGAGCAGAGGGTCATTATAGTGCAATGTTTTCTTTATTTGACATTTTAAGAGCGTCATCACAAGGCGTCGCGCTCGTGCAGCATGGGACAAAAAGTCGTGACAGAGTCACAGCGACGCACTGACATAAGGAGAAAAACTAGAAAAAATGTCGATAATCCACACCTTCCCGAACTTGTAGAGGTGCACATCAGCCTTAAAATCTGGTCAAAACTCCTGTATTGTTCAGAAGGTTTAAGAGAACAGAACAGAAGTTCTGCGGTGTTTTGTGTATAATGAATGGATTGTGTTAATTGTGGAAGGAGAACACGCCAGCGCAGGTCAGAAGTCTGTTTGTCTGAATGTTGAAAAGAAACTTAATTGTTCTGGACACCCACTCAAAAAACATAAATCAGCACATATGGTACTGTAAAAAAATCAGTTAGAATACATGTTTTATGGCAGAAATGTAATTGTAATGGGCCTGGAAGACTGTGATTGTAACTTCCACTCTAAGTTGTGTTTCCGGATGCAGACTGACCTGTACGACGATGGGACAGGAGGAGCTGAGCGCAGGGCTGCCGTGGTCCGTCGCCGTGGCAGTCAGGCTGTATTCTGCGCGGTCGGAGTGGAGCAGCGGGGAGGAGGACCGCAGCTCGCCCGTGGTGGGGTGAAGCGAGAAGCGTTCGGCTCGGGGACCTGAAGAACACCGCAGAATGACAATGAGACAGGCTGGAGTTTGATATCCGCTGTTCCATTGTGGGACAGTATCAAAGTATCTGAGCCCATTGTGTTTGGTGTTGTAGCTTGTTGCCAATTTCTTTCACAGATGTATGAGGTTTTGTATTGTCTGAAAGCATCTATAGGGTTTATGCAAGGAAAAGCAAGCAAGCAGTTACTTCAAGCACATTGGAAATGAAAATGGCACTTTTCATAAAGCAGATTTCAAGCACGACATATTTACTCAGAGATATGTGCAGATGTTTTCAAGGGCGCTGCTCAACCATAAAAAGGGCACTTTAAAAAAAACACACACTGTATTTAAAATGAATCAATCATGTTTTTGTGTTTTAAACACAGTTTTGTGAACGTTGACATCGTATATTAGGATTTTTAAAAAACAGTAGTCATGTGTTTCCCATGTCAGGAATAGACAAAGGGCTAAAACTTCGTTCAGGTTTCAGTCACAAAAAACAGAGGTACAGCAGCAAAAAGCTTAAACTTAAATATCTCTTTTTTTTCTAGCAAGTTAGTTATTCTTTAAACTATAGCTCCACTCATTACTTGTGTCCAAATCCCGAGTCAGTGGTTCCCAGTGAAGCGACAGTCCTCTGTGCTCTGCCCTGCTCTGAGCAGCGAGGGACATGCCAGTGAGGAGCTTTCAAACTGCAGGTCCTAAGAGGGCAGGTCCTGAAGGGCAAGTCCTGACATGGCAGGTCCGACTGGGAGGGTAAAGGTACTGATTTCCCCAGGGCCCATTGTAGGGCCCTCAACAGCCAGTTTGTCTGTTTTTTCATTCCTCTCAGAAAAAAATGTCTAATCATAAAATAATAGACTGTAAAATGCATTGCAAGTTAAAGAAATAGTTCTTTTGTGTGTGTGTTTTTTATTTACTAAATACAGTTATAGATAACAACTGAAAGCCCTATTTTCCCTTTTTAAAAACCATGTGAATTAAAAAAGGGAATTGTGTTATGTGCAATGTAGGAATCATAGAGCTCATATTATAGCTGTAAAAATAAATGTATTAACACAACAAGATAATTTCTTATGGGCCCATCAAGACGTTTTGTACGTAGGACCCAGAATTGGTGCTACGCCTCTGCCTGAGATAGTCCTGAGACTGCAGGTCCTGAAAATGCAACTGCCTGAGGAGGTCCTGAACTGCAGGATGAGCTAACCTACAGATCCTGAGACTGCAGGTCCTGAAATGCAGGTTGTGAGACTACAGATCCCTGAGACTGCAGGTCCTGGAGACTGGCAGGTCCTGAGACTGCAGGTTCTGAGACTACAGATCCTGAGACTACAGATTCCTGAGACTGCAGGTCCTGAGCACCTGCAGTCCTGAGACTGCAGGTCCTGAGACTGCAGGTCCTGAGACTGCAGGTTCTGAGACTGCAGGTCCTGAGAGCTGGCCAGGTTCTGGAAATGTCAGAGACTGAAACTCCAGACTTGTGGACCTAGGTTTGTTGCTTTTTCATTTGACCAGTATTGCCAGAATTGTGGTTTGGCAGAAGCCAAGGTCAGACCAAAACACACACTCTTACTGAGGGATGTATTTGGGCTAAAATTTGACAATTTTGCTTTTGAAAAACTTGCACATAGAGGAGCTTTATGAGTTTGTAAACGGGAAGAATGTTTGTGCTTTTCTTTAACTAGATTTCAGATCTTCACTAGATATAAAGTTTGTTCCAATAGTTACCATCAGGAAAGATTCTTTATTCTCTCAAGGCAAAAACCAAGAGTCTGAAAAACTGTTTTTTCCCTCATCCCATAAGCCTCATGACACTTCTGAACTGTCTGTCCTTCTATCCATCCATTAGTACCTTGTCTTGTATACATTGAGACCTTTCTTCCCCAAGACTACTTTTTACAACAAAAAGTCCTGACCTCCTGATTGGTTGATACGTGCCCTGACCACCAGTTCTTTGCTTACCTGACAGTGAGTAGAAGACAGTTCCATTTTCCCCTTCATCAGGGTCTTTGGCTTGGAGCGTGCTCAGTAGAGCTCCAGACGCCAGGCCTCGGTCACCTGCCAGACACACGGCAGTTTTACATGTACGACACATTCTGTAATCTACTAATGTTTTTAAACCCAACGCTAACAGCTCGCACCAGATGTTACATGAAACCTAATATATTTCAATGAGCAAACAGACAAATGAGAATATTCAAAACCATTTTGGCGTCTGATCCGGCCACCTGTGAGTAATAGCAAAGCCTAGTGAGAGAACATTACTCAAGGCATTAGCATAGAAGCTAAAGGCTATGCGGTTAACATTTTCTCTTTGATTGTACATCAGGTTTTGTGCTAAAGAAATGAGCTTTGAGCATAAAGGTTACAAGACTTACCAGACATTTTGTTGTAGTTCAGAACAACTGAATGAATAATATTAACTACAGGCTACATTTTAGAATATATTTAGTTGGAGGAGAATCTTTAAAATGAAAGATGCAACTAACATTATCATACGGAATAGTGTTTCTATGTCATGTTAGACTGAGAAGAAATTTAATGTCGGCCAAGCCACAGTTGATTTTGAAACAGCTTCTTTGGTTTCAAAGTTCAGAATTCATTTATAAGTCATTCAGATTTACAGTTGACTTTTTGTATTTACCTTAGGCTTTCTGTTTTTTTCTTTCTGTTTATCTCTGTTAAGGTACCTAACGTGTTGGCTTGTCTACAGTTAAAATGTAGATCCACTGTATATGATCATCACCAGATTAGATGTTTGATTATGACCAATGGAACTGAAATATAATTAGAGATGCACCCATCCAATTCTGGGATCTACAAAGTTTTGCAGGATCAAAACTGCAAACAAGCAGTTTACGGTGGAAAAAGAGCCATTAAACTTGTTTTTAGTGGATCTGGCCACACACTTGCGACACGCCAAGTGACTTCAGGCAAACTGATGGTAACGAAATCAAGAAGTCATTTTAATGAAAAGAACAATCCTTTACAGAGGCGCTGTTGCTTGGGATTCTCTGTATACCAACAACAAATCAATCACAAATAGACCCCTTTTTAAAAAGAAAATTAAACTTTTTTTTTTTTTATAAATAGTAACATGTCCGAACAGTGATGCAGGGTGAATTTTTATCAACTTTAAAATGTAGGGGAAAGTGGGTGAGTTGTGCCAGCAGGGAAGTTGTGCCACCCCTGTTTCTACAGAACCATAGAAGAAATTGGTCATGTGACCACACATTATTGAAGGTTTAGCCATTTTACTCATCCTGTAAAGATGGGAGGCTGATTGCATGAGAAATAAGGGCATTTAAGTAGAAAAAACATTTTTTTGCCCTTCAAAGTAAAATTTCTATGATCAAGGTTTTTTGACTGTTGCATCTGAACAGTTATAGACAAGTTTGTAATATATCACACATGTGTTAGTGCTTTGGTAAGCTACATTTTGAATCTATAAAGCTGGCATGATGTGAGCTCAAATCTGACAGATGATGCATTTTTTCCAAAATGGTGGGCCTGGGGTGATTTGTGCCAAAGAGCCTGGGGTAAGTTGTGCCACTGACACCCCATCAATGAATAATTGAAAAAATATAATTTTTTGGTAATTGTGTCATTTTATCACTAAAGCAATCTAATTCTTCATTTTACACCAAACACAGGTGGAAAAATTAGGAAATAAGACCAAAATTCAAGGAAATTGGACTTATCAATCAATCAAGTTTGGCGTTTAATTCTGGGCAGACATGTGCATGTTGTGCTTGGACTTTTTTCTCTTTAATGTTAAATAACTTTATGTTTAATCTAAAATGTAAGTGGAAAATGCATAATGAGTTTAACCTGCAGAAGATATCTGTTTCTGAAATTAAAATATACTATTTTACTGTAATAATAAATGACACAATTGACCCCAGTGCAATCTGTCCAAAGGCACAACTTCCCCCAAAGCACCAGGGGCAAGTTGTGCCACATGACAACTTTTTTTCAGAAAGCCGTATTTCTTAAATACTGTACTTCAGATAAAAATGATTATTTCCAAAGATGCACCACATCCTGAAATATTGTTCATGTTCAAAGAATAAAAGTATCGATCCATGATATCGGTCCAATCAATATCCTGTTGTGCCTTCATTTACACATAATGAGACTTAATACTCTCATAATATTTGAAATTTTATTCACATAACGTTGTTACGTTCGCCTCTACAATAAATAACAGCTATTTACTATACAACACATTTTCTTATGTTTTGAGAAGAAAAAATAAGTTATTTCAGTGCCTACACTACCATTTGTTGGTATCATTACTTTATGCAAAAGTATCAAAGTTGGTATCTGAACTGAAACAGCTGGATTGGTGCATCTCTAATTTTAATATTATTTCAACCATTCTTGATCAAATTAATTCAACATTATTGCCATTGATAACATTGATTAATATTTTTTTTTAAATCGCTGAATACTTCACTACATTTATAACAATACATTTGTCGTTTTCCAAGGGGGTTTATCCCTTTTTATCATCTAAAAACATAAACATAAGTTTTTGGCTCACTTACCTACTGCATTCTGAGCCTTCTACTTATTCACTCCAATAGATCAACTTTTATCAGCTTTTAATATTACCTCATGCTCGAGGACTTGCTCATAGTTTAACACTCATTTTACAGATAAATATAATTCTGCTAACAATAAGCTAAGGTGCACTTCATCCTGTTGACACCCTGTACGTCGCACCTGTATGACGAGGCTCTTCCCTGATTGGCCGTGGGTGAAAGAGGGGGCGTGGTCGTTCTCGTCCAGCACGGTGATGAAGCGGTCCCGGTGGCGCTGCGAGCCGGGGAGCCTCCGTCCTGGACCAGAACCAGGAGCTGATACGTGGACTGCTGCTCCCGGTCCAGAGAGGTCCTGGTGCTCACCTCTCCTGTGGACAGAGGACAGGATCAATCACAATATAAGTCAATGTTATGTGCAAATGGTATGAGGTGTATTTAGTGACCAAGTTTTACAAAAGTCTTCATATTTTAGAGCTGATAATTGCATTTTCTAGTGTTTACCGTTTCTGAATTTTGCTCACAGTGCTAGAGAAACATTACATAGAGATGGCTAAACACAGTTGTCCAGAGCCGGCTCGTATATAGGCAAATGCTAAGGGCGCAGAGTGAGGAGGGGCGCCAGCCGATGCCCTGCTCTGACAGCACAGGACAGTCCTGAGTCAGTCTCCTAAAAGCTCAGTTTTACATAGGTGGAGCTAAGGGGGCATCTGGGACTGGGCCCTTATATCTGGCCTCTTAGGGGATCTCCCCTTTTGATTTTTTATTTAACTGCCTAATGTCTTTTTATTATAGTAAAATTACATCTAATATTAAAAATATCACATCTAAAACTCACCAAAATGCTGGAAATGGCACAGAATTTTAAAAAAATTCTCCTGGGGGAGAATTCCCCCAGACCCCCCTGAATTACATGAAAACCTTGTTATATTGACATTTATTTGTATTTAACGGCTTATGGCACTAAGGGTCTGTTTGTAAATAGAATTTAAATAAAAATGTATTTTGGAAAGGGGAAGTAGAGGGCTACAACCCACTAGAATTTATATCTATCAGGGGCGCTATTTGAAATCTCGCTAAGGGCGCCAAAAGGGCTAGAGCCAGCACTGCAGTTGTCCTGTATCAACTGGAACTGGAGCCAGCAATTTCATCTATGCATCTCATTATCAGTAAATACCAGGCTTGGCTTCAGAACGCAGCGTTGCACTGAGCATGTGTTCTACATACACTCTGTGAAGGATAAATAACTCAAAATAGCTACAAATTTAATTTCATATAAGCAACTTTAAACTTTATGCAAAATCAGCTTCAAATAGTTTTAGCCTTTCTAAATGCAATGTTGCCTCTTTATCATTGGTTTCCTAAAGTGTGTAGTTTGAGTGATTGCTGTATGTTAGAGTAATCCTGAACTCCTGTTCCAAGCACACTTTGAGAGACATATAAATTATTATGAAAAGGGTACAATTCTGGGCCCCTAAGACCCTGGGTTCAGGACAATAGACCTCTGTCCACAGTACACTGTACGACAGCAGCGGTAGTGAAGATGGCGTTTGCAACTGAACAAGCTTTGCAAATTATAAAAAAAAACATAAATAAATAAAAGATGAGCATTTTGAAGAGTTGTCAAAAACTCCATTTTGACAGAAACATAGTCTTCTGCAGATTTACAGACCAGAAGTGACTCAGGACTTATTATCACCAAATTCTAGGCCCCTGATACAAACTTTGTTGATGGGCCCCTATTACAATCTTGTGTTTCAATTATCTGTCTTTATTTTTCTATTCATTTGTGTTTCCTTTTCTTTAGCATATTCATACAGCCTATTGATTTAGTTTCTACATTCCACATAATTTGTGGTGCTATGAGGGTTTTTTGCAGGCTTTAGTAGATCAAGTTAAGCATCAAATTGCTTTATGATGCTAACTTCCAAGAGTGGTCTTGTTATATCCAACTTTTTTGTGTCAACAAGCAACATTTTCGACACATTAAAATATTGCTGGATTCACTGATCGCTGATCATTTTATGTCAACGCTGACTATTTGTTCACTGAAATCTGCAAAGTATTGAATATAATATTATAATCTCTAGCTATTATTTCAGGCAATGTCAATTTGCTTTAGAGGAACAATCTTCTCACAAGCAAAGATGATATGATTTTGGGGGCACCTTCTTGCCCTGGGTCCTGGGGAAACTACCATTTACCCGCCTAGTTCAAAATCTTGGCTTATTATATTAATTAAGCTACAAATGTACTTTGGCATTGACTTGTTTAATGAAACCATTGCCTAAAAATAATCCCATTTTTTTTTCCAATTGCCTAATGGTGATTTCAGATTTAGCACAAGGTTAAAGCAATAATTTGCAGATGTTTGAAAACAATCCTATGTCATGTACAAAAACTTTTCTCATGATCACTGTGTTTAAATTTCCTGACAATAAAACTTTTTCTGATTCTGATAAAGCAAATTTGTGTCACAAAACGCCCACTAATGTTAAATTGGAATTCTTTTTGTACTGTTATTTGCAGCAGTCTTCGATCATGGCTAAAAAATCATCTTTTAAACACAGTCACATCCCTTCTATATCTAAATCATTTCTTCAGATCCACACACTCTTACATGACACCAGCAGACTTTGATCACCGCTCAGCTAACCCTCGTGCACGGCGCGCAGATGTCCCGGTCACGCACAATAACACACGCACAGATATCAAGACCCGCAGCCCTGCGACCGAACGCGCCCCGCCACCGCCTCAAATCTCAGCGGGCCAATTAGAGCGCGGCGAGATGTTTAGTTCGCCTGTCACCGTCCTTTGACTAATTCATGACGGTACAAAATCTGGGATGCGCGGTTTGACGAGATCTGCAAATTGGATGAACTCTACTGACAAATTCTTCTAAACTGCAGGGATTTGGAGTTTTGTTTTGGATTTGAAGTGAAGTTTTGATCCGTGAGACTCTGTGGGGAAGAAAAACAAGTGAGTAAAGTCATCTTTGACTTGTGTACTAGTGTTTTTTTGAGTGCTTTCGGTCCTCTGAGAGTGAATTTTTAGAAAGCAGTTTGTTGTGGGCACTAAGTGGAACACAGCAGGGCTCCGTCTGCTCTCTTCCTCTCAGGCAAGCTTTCTCACATTCTTCACAAATTTCTCTGGTAATGTCTAAAGTCCGGTAAACACAACAGGATTTATGAGACTTGAGCAAGTTTTATGTATGAAATAAAAAGGCGTTGACCACAGACAGGATGAGTATCAGATGAGATTTTCTGAGTTTGATTTTCTGAGCCTACAAGTTGTAGAAAAAGTTTGACGCTCAACAGTCCAAAAGCACTGATTCCATAACATATTCCCATAACAATTTAGAAAAACGAAATATTCAGGATTTGAAGGCATGTTGCAGGCTAGCCAGCCATAGCGAGATTAAAAACACATATAAAACCTTGGCAACAAGTTCTAATAACTTTCAAGATTCAGAGACATTTTTTTTTTTAAATTGCAGGTCTTACACTTATAACTTGCCACAAACTCAAAGAACATCGCCAACATACAAATAATAATAAATCCCAATCAAATCAATAACAGTACACGGTCGTAGCAAATGGTTTCGGTACAGCACACTCAGTTCAGTGCATGTGAGTACCATTTCAATAGCCATTATGTAAATAACATGTTTCGGTAACACTTTATATTAACTACATCTTGATTAGCCTTAATACACTCTTAATAAAGCATGAATAATGGATTAATTCTTAATGAACAAAATAGGCTATTAAGGCTTAGTAACGACTTAATTACTACAAGCCTTACCCTCAACCCAAAATCCTAATCTTAGCTCCTTTATTGAGCAGTTACTAAGCCTTAATAAACACGTCCATTCATTAATTGATGATTTGTCCATTAATTGTTACCTCTTTATTCATGCTTTAATAAGGCTTTAGTAAGGCTAAATAAGGTATAATTATTGCGACGAGTTGGCCACTGTACAGGGTGTTCCCCGCCTAAGGCCCAAAGTCACTGGGATAGGCTCCAGTCACCCGCGACCCCTAACGGGATTAAGCGGTAGAAAATGAATGAATGAATGAAAGGTATAATTAATATAAAGTGATACCCATGTTCCTACAGGGACACTATTAAGCAATGCGCTAGTTTATGTTTAGACTAATGGATTCTTTATATCAGGGGTGTCAAACTCAGAAGATATCATGTGGCCCCTGAGCATGATTTCAGATTATTATTGATAGTGGCCCCTTATATTGCTGAGATGTAACTATTAAATGTAATATGCTGCAAAAAGCATACAATCTGTCCAAAGTTTTCTTGCAACGAATATATGTGCAATATAATGTAATGTAACATAATGTAATGTGACACAATATAATTCTGGATTAATGTGTTATATTAGCTTTAAACAGCCCTATTGCCATATTTGACCTATATTTTAAAATGCGGCCCTCGACCAACTCTGACTCTGATCGATTTGGCCAAGCACCATTTGAGTTTGACACCGTTGCTTTATATTATCTGGATACGGCACTATTAGCTTGTAGTTGTTGTAAATCAGCCGTTAGTACTGCAGCGGGAAAATCCCTCTAAAGTATTTTTTTCCTTAGAGCACAATGCAAACACAAACTGCTCATGTTCAGCAGAAACATCTACAGCTTTACGAACGGTCGGATTTTGTGGCAATTCTGACCTATTTTCACATCATGAACTTTTTTTCTGGTTCAAAAGTTCTAAATTTTGTGTAAAACGGCTTTTTAAGCTTTACTTTTGGCTTTCGCTGCTTGCTCTATAACTTCTGCTCTGATTGGTCAGAACGATCACATCTGCGCATGTTCCATAGCATGTAGTGCACCTAGCAAAAGGCTAAAGCTAACGGCCTATATAGAAACAAAAGCCACTGAGCAAAAGCCATTGACACACAGCACCCGCCATCTTTGATCACGGGGCTTGTTTGGACTTTTAATATCTACTTCATTAGGCTATTATTCATCTGTGCTACTTTCTTGGTGCTGCATGAATATTTCTGATGCATTTACATGACTCAGCTCTTGTAAACACTTCAGAATAATCATCTTTTAACATGTCACACTGAGAGCCTCAATACAACCTTTTCAATAAAACATATTATAATTTAGTATGACTGTTGTTATAAGCCTAATTTATCCTTTTTTTCATTCATTTTCTATCGCTTAATCCCGTTTGGGGTCGCGAGTGAATGGAGCCTATAGGCGGAGGAACACCCTGAACAGTGGCCAACTCATCGCTGGGTTAGACAGACAAACATTCAGCCTCACATTCATTCAATAGTGGACTTTTACAGTGATGCCCAATGAACCTAAACATGCATGTTTTAGGAGGTGGGAGAAAACCTGAGTGCCCGGAGAAAACCCACGGTGACACGGGAAGAACATGCAAACTCCACCCAGAGAGATTGTGAGATTTTGATGTGGTCCGACCTGGGAATCGAACCCACGACCTCCTTATTGGGAAGCCAGAGCTCTAACCACTCTGCTCAATTGAACCTATAATCAATAAAATCTATTAATATTATTATTTACTATGACTAAGGATGTAACTATTGACTGCAAAGAGAATTACATATGTATTTGCTAGCATAGCAAACGAGCAAACGGATGACTTTAAGAATGTTCAGAACCAGTTTAATGAATATGGACTTGAAAACTGTCCAAAAACTCTTGGCGCTTCTCTTACTGTGTAACATCACACATCTTGGAAATTCAAAATAGAGTATTTTTGACAGATTGTGAAGAAATAAAAATTATTTGGTTCTAAAAGCATCTACAGCACACTATGTCTGAAATATAATTCATAAACCTACCTGTGTGCGGGTTGATCTGGAAGTGTTTATCCGGATGCATGAGTCGGTAGCTCAGGCGTCCGTTAGCACCGCTGTCCCGGTCCGAAGCAGTCACATGACCAAACCCTGTCCCGGCCGGTAGGTTCTCCCTCACCGCCATAAAGACTCTCTCCTGGGTGAACTTGGCGAATTATCGTTCTCATCCATCACCGATATCCTCACCGTGGCGCTTCCAGTTTCTTCATTGCCCATGCCCGGCGCTAGCTAGCACGGTTAGCAAGTACATATCCTTAGCTTCCCTATCTACAGCGCTTTTGACAAACAACCACCCGCTGTCCGCCGCTATTCCAAACCCAGCCGCATCTCCATCTGGCCGCAAGTGGTACGACAACGGGCTGTAGAAACCAGAGCTTGGACTTTCGCGGTTTAGCGCTCTGACTTGCAAAAAGCGAGTGTTGATTGGCGTTCCTTCTCTTAGCTCTACACGGTAAGTTAGCGTGTCAAAAACTGGTCCGTGATCGTTCTCCGCTTGCACGTGGACTAGTAGCATGAAAGTTGCGCTAAGCTGTGGTGCACCGCTGTCCTTAGCAACCACTTGAAGATCGTAACGTGGGATAGTGTCGAAGTTAAGATTTCCAACCAGTCGGATTTCACCAGTCCCGCGATCTAAGCTAAAAGTTCTTTGTATTCCGATTGGCGATGTTAGTTCGAAAGTGACATGCCCGTTAGCATCGGAATCTATATCTTCTGCTAGAACGCGGTACACCACAGATCCGATTTCGGTGTGTTCCGGGAGGAGTAGAGATTCGGAGGAAGAGGGAAGGAATGTGGGAGGGTTGTCGTTGACGTCGGAGATGGTGACGTGGACTCGCGTTTGGCCAAAGGCGGGAGGGTTGCCGCTGCGTGCCTGGATTTCGAGGTCCAAAGATGGCTGTGCTTCGTGGTCCAAAGAGCGGTTGGTCCTCAGAGCTCCGGAGCCAGGGTCCACGGTGAAGTAGCCAGCGGGATCTCCGGTGCTTATGGTGTAGGAGATGTCTTGGGAGGTACCTGGAAAAGAAACATCAAGTGTGAAGCATTTATAATATATTGTATGTATATGTATATATATATATATTTTTTTTGCCAAAAATCTAATGTGAAAAAGATATACGTATATCTATTTAGTTCTCCACAAACCATTGTCACATTATTAATATTCACATTTCAGTGCATGACTTTAGATCAGCTTTTATAAAAAGTTAGAGTGAATCGCCAAAGTGAAGTCAATACTAGTGCTGCCCATCGGTAATTTCTTTACAAAGTTGACGAGTTGCGATACTAAAACTGGCATCGATACTTGATACTCATTGGAACAAGTATTGATAATTCTTTAAACTTCATCGGCGCCGCTTCTCCTTTCAGACAGTGCAGCAGAAAGAGGATTTAGTCTAGTTCCTTTACACACGCGCAGAGTAAAGTGTGAGCTCTCTGTCTGTGAATCATGTTTCTAGTATTCAGATCTCAGAAACTAAGCATGTTGGACCTGGGCAGTACTTGGATGGGAGACCGCTGGAAGAACCTCAGGAGCCACAGTGGGAGAACAGAGGAGAAACTCATTGTTGTGTCCTTAGGCAAGAAACTTCACCCACATTGCCTAGTCTGGATCTGGTGTGAGTGTGAATGGTTGGTGGTGGTCGGAGGGACAGATGGCACAAAATGGCAACCTCACTTCCATCAGTCTGTCCAGGAACTGTGGCTATAATAGGAGCTTACCACTACTCAGAATGGAATGAATGATTAATGCAGAATGAGAAGCGTGAACCCAGTGCATTTATGATCGCGGAGAAACGTCAGGTTAAGTTCTTAAAAACATACTTGTGTTTACTTTGAAGTCACTCGTGAACACCTGCGATAAATAATCTGAAAGCAAACGTCATGTCTTTGCCACTAATTGGCTTTTAGTCATTATTATTTAATGTAGTTTATCTCAAGTCTGACGCAGATATATTGTTGAGATATGACTGTAAAACTTCCAAAATGCTAGTGCCTTTTTTTTAGAATACAGCAAATGACAAACTTTTCCTGGTTACCCAATTTTATTCAAATTAATCATAAACTTATACTCCATTAATAGTAATAACTTCAAAAAGACAAAAACAATTAAAAATCAATAAAGAAACAAGCAAACATTCTATGCTACTTTAAAAAACTTTGATATGGTAAGTATCAAATTGGTATCAAACATCTAAGATTGTTTTAAGTATCGAATCAAAGTGTGTTAGCTCTCTATAGAGATTTTAAGATAAGATTATTTTCAAATCAACTGACAAATGTATTTTTGGGTTCCAAAGCTATTTAATGTACTTTTAATGTACTTTCCAAAAAACACAGCAACATTCATCAACACTGGTCACTTTTGGAGTTGATTTCCGACCTCTATGGATAGAAGTCTGAATTATGTTTTCAGTCAAGCAGCCAAACTTTTTACAAGGTGGTAAAAACTTTGAGAACCACTCAAATAAACCGTATCCCGAGCCATCACAAGCATGGCCGTTCTCCTCATTTCAACTCCCCCCAAAACTGCTTCGAGACCAATATTTGAACGTAAAATATCACGCACGCCTGCTTTAAACATATCAAAAGGACACGGAACCGTAATATAAGCTGTTACCAAGTCGTGACCATAATTTATTTTTCAATAAAAGTCCAAACTGAATATGTAAACATGGCCGCGGAGTGGAGTGGAGTTTATAATGGCTGAGCAAAATGTGTACTATGGCACGCTGCCTATTTGGACAAGTGGTGCTGCGAGGGGAAGAAATCGGAATTTTACTACGATCTGGTGTGACTGATTAATGCACGTTCAACTATTTAGTGCGGGCAGGTTTCCAGTGAAGGATTTTTGAGAGGCAGACTTGTAAAACTATCAGCGTAGAAGGAAAAATAAGGATTTGTCTGTTGGTTTTTGGAGCTATATCTCGTTTTCGATTTCTATTAGTGAGAATTCTGGGTTTTGGCAAGCAGGAGTGGATTTTAATAACGTGGTCATGTTTGATGTCTGGCTGCAGGGCAAATGAAGGTAAAGGCTAAAGGATGAGACGGCGATGTCATTTCTATAGAAGTCAGAAAAATATGATTCATGAATGAGAGCTTGAGGAAGGTAATGTTTTGTTTGTTTTTTCCCATTTTAGCTCAATTTAATGTCCTTTTTTTGGACAGCATGGCAAAAAGATAGAAAAAACTGAAGATATAGCAGTTGGTGTAGTTTGAAATTTTAGCCTTTATGTCACTTTTTAATCCCGCTTTCACAGAATGACCTGCCTTTAAAAATCTATTCAATATTTGACCTGCATTACCTGTCTTGGTAATGCCCTGACAAAGACCTATTCTTAGTTGAAGCGTGTTGGGGTCCTTCTGAAATAAAGGATTATAATTAAACTCAATGAGTGCCCCAGACCTCGAGTCAACCCATCCAACAGTAAGTACTTTTGCAGGGCTGCAGCAAGTTATTAACTTAAGGGTCTTTCACACCAAGCCGAGAGTCACTCATCTGAACCGGTCTGGCAATTTTTGAAGACAGGCGGCTCATTGGTGTGAATAAAGCAGGGGCCAAAGAAGAGCGGAGCAAGTCGTGGAGGCGAGGTTTTGAAGATTTTCTTGCAGAATCAGCGTCGCCAGTGGTTGCCAGTTGCTACACAGGCAGTTGTTTGTTTTGGTCAGTGGCTTGCCTGACCAGCCATATTTTGACAGACACTTTACAAACCGTGAGGGTCTGGGATCAGAGCACCGGGTTTCAATTTCGAGAGCAAGTTTTCCGAGTGTGATACGTTAATTGTTCCAAACCGAAGCAAGAGCCCAATCTGCTACGTTTGCCATCTTAAATGTTTTGAAATGGGGCTTGAAAGCAACTTCCGACTTTTTAGTGTCACGAGACAGAATCGCTGTGCTTGATTGAATCATCCTAACATTGGACGGAGAAATTATTGGCCGAGGCTTCGGTTTCAGACCCTTCTGCATTCAACCAGAATGTAACAGAATGTAGGGGCTGACTGGTCAGGCAAGTCAGTGGCTACAGGAGAACCAGCAAATCAGTGAGCGGAAAACCGAAAATTACGGAAAAACAGTATTTAGCCAAGCATGGATTGTTATTTACATAGTTTCAAACAGGACTTAAGTACGTAGGAGAATTGCTAATATTTGGTCCAAGGAAAACATAGACGGACTGTAGCGGGAAATAGAAGTTGAGCTAAATCCGTGTTTTTCGTCAGTAGGGATGTCACGATTTAAAATGTTAGTATTGTGATTATTGTGATGCAAAATATCACGATTTAGCGATTATTTACTATCGCCACAACCAAACAACAAACAACAATCATTTTCATTGTCTCACATGATTTTATTAGATTAAACTTTCTGAATGAAACAATCCTAATGTGACGAAACATTGTGTTGCAGACTTTTGCTTCTAAAATGGCCAGATTTATAGTTAGATTTGTGTGTGTTTTTGCCAACATCAATATTTCTTACTCACCATCAGATATTTGCACATTTTAGCCACAAGTCACAAAATCACAAATTTACTTACTTAAACACATCTCTAGTCTTTTTCTCTATATTCAATGTTTTATCCGTCATATAGCTTCAGATTTTTCAACTATCATGCATAAACAACGGTTGAGCAAAAAGTGGAATTTGAAAGATGTCACAATTTCAGTTTTAAAAGTCGTGCCATTCTTTTATTCTTACTTTTTTCTCTTGCGGCTGGAGGACTTTGGATTTTTCTTTGAAGTAAGTTACTGTTGTCTGCTGTTTGTAGAAAATGTTTGAACTTGCAATTGCTCAAAACACTTCTGACAGAAATATTAACCAAAAAAAAACATGCTTTTTGTTTCTTTTTCTACAATTTATAGACCTTAATCTAGAAACTGATGTATGGGAGACTTTCAGTGATTGAGGTATTTTTTTTTAAGAATTTCCTCAATGCTCTGCTAATTACCATGTTTTAGTGACTTTTCTGTTGCTGGCCAGACTGAATTCGTTGGACTCATTTGAAGCAGCTTTGAAATTTGGCATTCTAAAAAAATACACTTTTATTCTTCTCACATTTAAGCCCAATTGAGTGTTTGAGTATTTTCAGTTTGTATGTTGTATATTGTATGCACACATGTTGCACTTTCACACCAGACCCTGCAGCGATCACTTTATATGCAGAGAATATGGCATGAATGGTTAATTTGAAATCCACAGTTGATGCAGATGGTGTTCCAACATTCACATTCTGCCAAGACAACTTTAAATACATGTATTACCTGAAGTGTTTCACCTTAAGATTGTTTTGTTACACTGGTTTTATGGATGCGTTGCAAATCTATACATACTAATGTTGATCTTACACAACAGCAACGTGGCCCAAAGACATTTTGAATAACTCAGGTCTAAAGTGGTTAAAATGTATGACATTCAGGTTGGACTGCTGCCCACGGCTACTTGTGTTAGTCGATAAAAAGCTGAGAATTCCCACCAACATACTATCCAATGTTGACCAAAAATATGTTGTTGCTTTTTAGGTACAGAATTTCAGACCTGCAAGTGTTTTTCTACATTATTCCGTTCTCTTTTTATAGACATTTAAAAGTCCTTGTTTTCATTAGATTTCAGCGTTTGACAAGAAACCATTGAGATAACGTTCTTTTTCTAAACCAAACTTCATGTGAGTGTTATTTTCATCAGTTCTACTTTTTGGTGAAAGAATATGAGCCACTACAATGAAATAATATCTCTAGGATAAAAATAGGAGGTTTGCATGACTAAAACAATGGGCGTTTTCACACATGATAGCACCAAGAACTAGTCCCAACATTCCATTAGCCCCTTATTAGTCAGAAGAACTATCCTGTCCCCATGTTTGTGTTCACACAGCAGCAGGTTCTGAAAGTGGGCCTAACTGGCTTTAGCGTTAGCATCTGTATCATCTGGAACATTTAAAGAAGTCACTGGTGTTACGTAAACAAAAGTTGTCTTTTTGGATTCCACACAAAGCTATGATCTACAAAACCTAAAAAGATTACTGAAATTAACAATAAAATTAAAAATGACCAGTATCCTAGTAATAGTAAATAGTTAGGCGACTACTTACAAATTAAATAACTATATTTTGGGAGTTACTGGTTTTAAATATTTTTCTTAAAAATACAGAAAGTTTATCTAAACGTGAGAATGTACAAAAAACATATTTCCAACAAAGTTAGCATTGTAAATGAGCTTGTGTCCTAGTCTGTGTGTGGTCCCACACATCTAAAATGGGGACTGAAACTTAAAAAAAGGACTCGGAACTGAAAATTTCTACAGTGGCAAGAGCCTAATGAGGAGTGTGTTTTTGATTTTTAAACCAACAAAAGCTGTGTTTCCTACTTTCTGGAGCAGATTATAAAAGGCCTTTTCCCACTGTAGGAACTTTTTTCAGTTCCTCGTACTTTATTTGTGAGAAAAAAATATTTAAAAGCAGCACCTCCCAAAAAAATGTTTAAATTTGTAAATGGTAACTATTACTAGGATTTTTTTTTTGTAATTGTTTTGTCACTATAAACAGTAAATAGTCGTCTTTTTGTGTTGATTTCAGTGATGTTGTAGCTTTTGTAAGTCATAATTTACGTAGAAAGGAAAACACTTTTGTTTTCCCAACACAACTTAATGGTGTATTTAAATGTTCTAAAGTGCACAAATGCTTATGTTAAAACTATTTAGCCCCATTTTCACAAGCTGTTGCTGTGTGAAAGCAGACAGAAGGCTAAGGTAGTTCCTCTGACTAAACAGGGGTAAAGGAATGTAGGGACTTAGTTCTTGGTGCTTTTATGTGGGAAAACACCTTCAGATTCAGTCTTTTTCATGGGGCATACTGTAAATTATGTTTAATCCTCCAAACATGAAGAAATACAACAGCTGTACTTACTCTTTTGGCCCACTCAAGGAAGAGTAACTTTGGTTTTCAATCGTACTTTGCTCTAGCTGCCTGAGACTGTTTTCAAACATCGAGCTTTCCATCATTTCAAAAATCAAATATATGCTCTAAAACTAACTCAACAATGTTTTTAGTCCAAGAAAAAATACAACTAATTCCCTAAAAATGTAGTGTTCTGTTTGCATGGTTGATCTTCCAGTGTCCTATTATCCGTTTTTCCTTACCTGTCTTGGTGCTCGCCTGTACGACCCCCACCACGGTCCCCTGAGCACGTCCTCGGACACGCTGAAGTGGTACTGCGCCTGCTGGAACACGGGGGCGCCACCAGACCCGCCACCACGCTGATGTTGACCCGAGCGTGCACGGGGGCCAGCAGACCTCCTCCGTCCTGAGCGGAGATGACCATGGTGATGATGGAGTTGGCCTTCCCGTAGACGGACCGCGACAGGGAGATGACGCCTGCGAGGGGACGTAAACAGGATGTATGTGAGGTCGGGGTACGCGGAGTCAGGGTTGCTATGGAGACATTTGGGAGATCTGAAGTTGTAAAGGGCAGATGTGAGGTGTTATTTATGTTCTTGTCTCATTAACATGTTTATTACTTTGGTGTTTTTTTGTGTATTCGAACTTGGAACTTGGAAAGTGTAATAAAAGTTCTCATATATGGAATTCAGTCAGAGCTTTATCTACTTGTTCAATAAAATGACCTGGGAGAAAAATTAATCGATCATGCAGCTGAAAATGAGTCTAGAGGACATTCATATTAAACTTTGTACAGTGTGTCACTTCCACGTTTTTTCCTCACTTGCCTCATCCGTCCTGACCTCAATTCTTCACTAATTGTGTTTTTTGAAGAAAATGTGTTGACATACTAACATCAGATATAGTGCATTGCAGGGAATTGAAAGATGAGACATTTCCCAGTTGAACATTACCAGTTCCCACTTCAAAGCGTCCAACTAAATGAACTGGTATGTAAACAAATGGCTAAAGTAACCTGTAAAATGTTAAATAAGCTGTAACCGATGTTTACATAGTTTTTGTGGTAGTTAACCCTTCAATTTGTGGTAATTGTTGATCTTGTATGTAAAGTGGGAGTTCCTCGACCAGCCTCCAGTTCACATCAGATATTGAGGATTTAAAGACTTGAAACAGAGATGAAGATCTCAAAGATCTACTGTGAAATATGGACATAACAAATCTGGGACATGACACAATGTCTTGGCTCAGACAGGACAGAATACTATTGTAGCTGTGTTTTTGGCAGAACTCAAAAATGTCAGTTCGTCAAATATGAGTCCTTCACTGCTTACCAGAGAGCGAGTCGGAAGAAAAAAAATTGTTATACCTAAAGGTAAAACAATCTATTAAAGCATAATAGTGTATAACAATTTATAGAGGGATTTTCTGTCACTTTCCGTCTACTGTGCATGCTCCATGCAGAAAGAGACACTCTCCATCTGCTTAGCTGGGGAAACTTCTTTGACTAAAACAACGAAACGGGAAGAGAGCATCTGTTTCAATCAGGTTAGATCCGGTCTCGTATATTTACGTTTTTCACTAACCTGAATGTAACTTTTAAAGGTTGCAAGGTCAAATTGTATTCACTTTTGTTTTTGCACAGTAATAAACTGATGTAGTTAGCTGACTACGGCGCTTCTTCTACTTGTTTCTACTGTTTGTGTCTATGTGCGGCAGCTCCTTTGCATAACGGGTGCACAAGCATCGCGTGTGTTGATAAACAAAAAATCCTTCTATAGTATCACACCATTTTCTGGTAGAATTATTTGTTTATCAACATGGGGGATGTGCACGGCTGGAACACGAGTCAGCGCTGTCCTCAGCTAACTACAAAAGTTTATTGCTGTACAAAAACAAAAGGTATGCAACATTTGTGAATGAAATTCAACCCTACGATCCTAAAAAGTGACATTTAGGTGAGTGAAAAAACAAAAGAAAGATTTGTCTCAAGCTTTAGCAGCCACACGTCCGTCAGACCGGTTCATACCTGATCCAAACAGCCAGCTCTCGTCTTCTTTTGCCAACCAGATGGACAGTGTATCTTTCTGCAGGTGAAATGAGCAGTAGAGCGGAAAGTGGCGTCGACCAATAATCCTCAAAAGGCTAACAGAACTTTGATGGGGATATCATCACAATACTGGTTTCAGATGGGAGTGACATAATGTCAATGCTCAATTTGAAAAACAGTTTATGACATTTGAAGTTTTTTCTTGGATTTAAGCTGCATTAGAAATCAACTTTATGTCTTTAAGCCCGACAGCTTTCTTAGCTGTCTCGCTAAGAAAGCTGTCGGCCTAGCGACCACTGATGACAGCTCTGAAGTCTGCTCATACCTGGCAGCCAAAACATGTCAAGATAAATGTTTCTCGCTAACAAAGTTGTCTGACTAATAGAAATAAAACTTACCTTTTAAAACTTATTTGCAATTAAAACACCTTTGCAGTATTCAAAAAAAAAAAAAAAAAAAAAAATCAGTGGTGAAGAACTGACATTGTGCACTGTATTTTGGTATTTCAAAGGACAATCCTAAATTCCAATGGATACATAATTGTGACTCACCTGTGTCTTTGTTGAGAGTGAAGTACGGCGAGGCCCCTCCTGGTACTGTCCTGTAGGTGACCCGTCCGTGCTCTCCTGAATCGGGATCGTGCGCCGTCACTTTCACCACAGAGGTCCCCGGGGTGCTCTGCGTGCTCAGGCTCACCGCGTACGTCAGGGGGTAGAAGTTCGGAGCATTGTCATTGATGTCGTCTACGTCCACTCTCACGTAGGCCACCGAGCTCAGTCCTCCCTGGAAACAAACCAAAATGCTCATATGCATTTTTGTAGAGATGCAGAGGGTTATCCGAGGAAAAAAAAAATATAGCTGTCAAGCATTGTTTTTATTAATATATTATAAGCAACTGGTATCTGTAAAAAGTCTCCAAAAGTACTGTGCCAGAAGTCTTGATACTGACCCATCTCAAGAAAAAGCAGCAGATTTAAACGTATTGTACTTTCAGAGTCATTTGATTAAAAGTCGCATCAACTAAATTTAAAAAAAAAAAAAAAAAGACATACATTGGCCACAACTATTGATAAACCACAGACCCATGTTCTGCTGGAGTGCTCGTGTCCCGACTGACAAGACAGTGTGTCCGCTCACAGTGTATGGACCTACACAGAATATCTGCTGGACTTGTGGGTAAACCTTCAGGATCGGGAGGTTTTTATGTTGCCGTATGCTGGAACGTGCAGTCAGACCATTGTGTTTCAGACCAGACTCTTTTAAAAAGAGAACCAAGTGAGGGACAAATGCCGCTGTTCTGCGGACGCCCATGAGGTGCTGCCTCCGGACTCAGAGGCTGCTCTGTCGGGCCCATTAACTTTCTGAGATGCTAAAGTGTGATTCATGGCACCGGGCTCACACTGCCTCCAATCCAGGTCCAGGTCCAGATCCAGATCCGAATCCGTCTGGGTCTGAAGCCCACTCACACTGTGACCGGATTATGAATGCGAATGTGCGGACACTGCCATCATCACAAGACCATGAGTTCACGCTCAACCTAGGACTTCACTCGATCGCTGACACATGTATATGTAATTTAAAACACTTTTTAAGTTTTGGGCTTTTTTTAATAGGACTATACTTGATTTTGCATCCTTAAATGTAAACAGAAATATTTCATTTTAAATTTCTTACTTTAGTCTACATGATTAGCTCACTTAGCTAATGCATTCTGAGCTTCAGAATTGTTCGTCATAATGTATTTTAATGTTTTTTCACAACTGCTAGCTGCGAGGTGAGTCGGTATGCTATTAACAGTTAGCCACAATGCTAAAAACAACAACAGACAAAGTTGGACACAAATGGGAGACATAGACAGGACTTTGCGGACTAATTTCCTGAATAGATACATTAACAAGATATCAGTGCTAGGGGAAACTGTTGCAAAAAAAATCAAGTAGTCCCTTTAAGTTAGTTCATCTTTTGTTTGATTTTTCGCCACACAAAGGATAAGCACGGGACATTTATTTACATTATCTGTGTTACAAAGTTATGCATATGTCTAGAATTTTGACGTAATTGTAATATGAATAGTGGCGTAATGATTTTATTTTGAAAACCACCAAATGCACTTCACTTGCACTCGCTTGGTTTCCTCTTTGTTGTGTCTTGTTTTCACAACTTCACCAAAAAGGACTCAGGAGGACTCAGGCTTGTCGGACTGGACGGATTGTGTGAGAGAAACGGAAAGCCTCCATATGCCCAACCAGAGTATGGACTGGATGCAGTGTGAGCCAGGTGTGAGAGTGCAGTCTTGTGTGTTACTGCTAATGCATCTTATGTCGGAGACAGTTTTCTATGAACCACACTGGCTTTAAAGTGAGCGAAAAAGGCTTCATTTCACATTGTCTGATTTAGTGATGATTAGTTCTCTTGACCAGGATTGCTAAAAAGGCAAACACTGATGTTTTGACAATCATTGCAGGTGCACTTCCTGATTAATGAGTATCTTAGAACTCTCGCATCAGTAACAGCGCAGAAGAAAACTTTCCTGGGAGGAATGAATGAGGAACTAGGTATTATGCACCGAGATAATAATGTGGACAATTGAAGTTTGATGAAATAAACTGCGAATATGGCAAACACCTGAGATCAGCTTCAGGTAGAAATCATTGCCTCAGTCCCATTGTTGGACGTCAAACGAACACAGTCATTATTACAGATGTTTCAGTGTCACTTAAGAGCTTATTTAGCAATCAATTGACTTTCTATAACCTAAAATCCACAATTCAATTCATTCTTTTCTGAGCACTGCAGCATCACTCTGTATTCATGACAATACAAGGATACTCAAACATGCATGACACATTGTTATAACAAGGCAAAAACTCAGAAGAGTGGATTTTAATTAATAAATCACTTCTAAGCAAAATGTAATCAACATTTGCAATCTCTTTTCAAAGATTATTGTATTAAAAGTTATTTTTTCTGGTAAAAATATTTCTTTCTCTTTTTCCAGGAAGCCATTTGTGCAATTCCATTCAGCTCAAGGTGCACCGTCTCACAGGTATTGTTGTCTGAATTGGTTCTTTTGAAACGGCAGAGTTTGTCATAATGGCAGGACGAAGGCGTATTGGTGACTAATTCTCAAATATTCTACCCTCCAAAGATTTACAAATAAATAAGTCCATTTAGAAAGAAGAAAATGGGTTTAGATTATACGCACTTTTCTTTTCAATTTTAAGCTAAAATATAAATAGTGTTATTCTGATACCATTAAATATTTACTTAAACTTTAATGTAGCCCTTATGCAGCTATTTGGATTTTCAAAACTAATTTAGAATCAAATGTAATAGTCATTAAACATAACTGTTGTATGTATTCTTATTTAATCTCTTTCCACCTCTGTGCGACATAAAAACAACAGTGAGGCCAGTAAAAAGACGCTCATCCTAATGAAATGCAAAATAAACAAAAGTAGACTTAGCATGCTAGCCTGTTAGCGCTGGTAGCTAGTGCTTCTGTTGGACCATTTTTACAGTTACAGTACAGTCCTTCTACTATAAAGGCTAAATGAAACACCACAGAGGTAACACAGACATTTATCTGTTTATATGGGGTATTTTATGTTTTGAAGAGTCTCTACAGAGTCTCTTCCAGCTGCTCTGAGGAGCCGTTAGCCGTAGCCATCTGATTACCATGGCTGTATCAGATCAAAGATTTGGTATGAGTATTCATCGATACCAATACCTGAAAAATATGCCACTTTTTTAGATACTATTATCTGTAACAAAGAACTCTAGTCATCAAATGTTCATTCATATTTACAACAAAACCATCCAATAGTAAGTGATAATTGAGTAATCTTTGTTTAATGCAGCATACTACATAGATGAAAAAATTATAATAAAGTCAGTGCTTTACAAAGTGGATAGGCCATATTACAAACAATTGAGGTTTGGAGTGGCTGCAACTATACTATACAACAACAGCGCCACTAAATGAACAGATACAGATGCAAGCGTATATAACAGCACATAGGAAAACACATTTTTTTACTGTGATGTTTGTATTTTTCATTAAAATACACTATTGTTCAAAAGATTGGGGTCACTTAGAAATTTAAATTTCTAAAAGAAAAGCAATTTTTCTGCAATGAAAATAACTTAAAGCTAATCAGAAATACACTCTATAATTGTTAATATACATGATTAGCAGCAAAACTGTTTTTGGTTCATTATCTAGAGGCCCATTTCCAGCAACTATCATCCAGTGTTCTAATGGTCCACTGTGTTTGCTCATTGTGTCAAAAGGCTAATGAATGATTAGAAAACCCTTGAGCAGTTAGTATCTGTGTGCTTGACTTAACGCTCAAACTGGCAAGAAAAAGAAAGCTTTTATGTGAAACTTGACAGTCGATTCTTGTTCTCAGAAATGAAGTCTATTCCATTCATGGAAAGCACAAAATTGTCTGGGTGACCCTAAACTTTTGATCAAAAGTCTGTTATTTCTGCATTTTCTTTTAGTCAGTTTATTTTAGATCAACAAATGCTTCTTTTACAATAGCCAATTAATGTGGAGTTTTGTCCTAGGAAATATGCAGATGCAATTTTACATTGAAAGTGGAGCCCCAACTACCAAATTAAAGAGGGCCTATCATGTAAAATCAATGATTCAAAAAACACGATAGGGCCCCTTCAAACCAAATTGGGGACAAACAGTTTGAGTGGTAGAACATGTCACTCTTTTCCAAACCGTTTCCAGAGTTAGATTTTTTCGTTCTGTGCTGTGAACGCTCAGGAGCATGTAGACTTGTGTCACTGAGTTCAGCTCATGGAGAACCAGGCAGCTGTGTCTCTCCTGTCACTACATGGATCAGGTCTGAATAACAAGCATTATTTAATTTGTGAATTACGGCCCAGGCGCTCTTTTTAATTACAAGCGCTCATGTGAACAAGCACTGGGATGGGCACTGCTCAGCTGTCTCCAGAGCCCCTGATGCCCTGCCTGATGCACCTGTTGATGGGCAATCCATGTTGAGATGAATTTTGCTGGCAAAGTCACAAACCACATCAATTCAAGTGGGGGTTAAAATTTTTTTAAAAAAAAGGTAACTGCATTGTGTAATAGAACTAATATTCAATAGTAATGATATTAGTTTTAATAATAATGTATTAATATATGTACAATAAATATAAGCTAAAGACAAAATAAGCTTAAGTAGCTTCTGGGGAGTTCCCTAATACAAAAACGAGTCTGTTCTGTGAAATGTTCTTGTTTTGTAAAAAAGATGATGGAGGATTGATTGATTGTTTGTCAGACACTGCCAATTTGTAACATTTTTTACATGAAACTTGGTCAGTTGTTCTAAACTTGCGCAGCAAGTTGACTTCCTGTGGTATTTGTGGGTTTACAAATCCACAAAAGGGATCCCAATGGTTCAAACCAAGTGTTGTATTCTTCTACCAGTCAGATTTACAGATGTGACGACAATATTTCCGAGCGCTGAGTCAACCAACCACAGAAACTCGGAAAATACACTGAAACAGCAACACACTAAACCGGATGAAACCATGAGCCGAAGAAAATAATCTATCAGCTACGTCCGCCATCTTGAATGTTTTGAAACAGTTAGAATTTTTTTTTTTTAATCGGCGAGGGGTGGATGTGGGGACCGGCTGTTTGAGATTGGATCGTCCTAATTTTGGACAATTCAGTGTTTGGCTGGCTCCAGAACCTTCTGCATTCTAACAGAATGTAAGAGGTGCTGGCTGGTCAGGCAAAGATACAGGTGTTGTAGCTAAGACTGTTCAATCAGTTTGAACAAAATTCTAACAATTTATTTTTTGAAAAAAAACAGCAAGGAAACCCTTTGTGCTTTTGTGAATTGGAAAGACGGTGGTGTATACTTTCCAACTGGATTTGGCAAGAGCCTTATTTATGATTCTGTACTGTGATTGGCTAAAACATCGCTAAGGTTGGGTGTGCACTTCGTCCAATCAGATCAACATATTCTGCTAAAAGTTCCTCCCTATCCCAACTGCTTTTGACAAGAGTAGAACTAAATTCAGAGTAACGCACATATCCATCTGGAGTGAGCCATGTTACATTTGTTCAGTTTGTACTAAAATTAACAAAAATTACTCAGAACAGTAGGTGAAGTTATTTAAACACAATGTCACAGTAAATGCCATTATAAAGTTGTTTTAGTGTTTACTGTAGCTTAATTTAATCAATTAAAGAACACAAGCATTGTATGGTTGTCTTACCCCGTCCTGCGCTGTGACTGTGAGGTCGTAGCTGCTGGGTCCTTGGTCTCGGTCCAGCGGGGCCGTGGTGCAGATCTGACCTGTCCCAGTGTGGATGCTGAAGAGCGGAGAGCTGGAGCTGAGAGAGTAGGACAGAGATCCAAAAGAACCGGTGTCTGCGTCTGTGGCTGTCACCTGCAGAAACAGAGACGAGCGACACATTAGAATCTACTCAGTGAAGAAAGTCAGAACGGAGAAGAGACTAAGACCGAGTACAACGAGATCAAATTCAGTCATTGTCATCTTTTAGATTTTTAATGTCTTACTCTCACAGTAGCATGTGCTGTATACAGTATACCAGTGTTTTTACCAAACTGTCTTAAATTATCCAGAAATGAAGTCAAACAAAGTGTTCTGTACAAAGACTGTTTCCCAGTTTTGAAGCCTCAGCCACAGTTTAATGCTGCGCTCCAGGCAACTGGGAATGGGATATTTCCCACTTGAAAAATACCAGTTCCCAGTTCAAAGCGTTCCAACCTTATAAACTTGTATGTGAACATTATGGCTAATGCTAACCATTAGGCTAAACAAAAGTAATGGTAAATAACAGGTAACCATTATTTACAGTTTTGTGTCAGTTAAACCCTCCAAATAAATTTATGGTGGTGATTGATTGCTCGTATGTGAAGTGGGACTTTCTCGACCAGTTCACAAGTTGTATTTACCAGTTTGAGTGGCGTTCCAGCGCATTTGTACAAGTGGGAATTGGGAAATATCCCAGATCCCCGTTGCCTGGAGCGCACCATTATTCCTGCTTCTACACAACTTTCACCTGAACATAACAAAAGCAAAAAGGAAGTATTTTGAGTTCTAAAAAGCACCAAAGTCACCAAAGACCGTTTGTACACAACCTGCACAGTTTCCACTGAGTTTGAACAACCATTTAGCAAGATATTGCCATTTGTCAAATTATAACTAACTTTTAATATGGTTGCTAGGTAACAGCTGCAGAATGGCCTCAACATGTCATATTTGCCAGTCAAAAAAACTATTTAAAGCTTCATCAAACTAGTCAAAAACAAGCAAAATGGTGATTGAAATCTTAAAAACAGTCAGTGTCAAACTTGTCGTACACATTATAAACAGCAGAATTTCCACAAATTACCAAGCAATAAGCACTGTCCATTGTGTGCTCTGATCTGCTTTCATATGTTCGGTTATTGCATTTGGTTTGTCTTGGCTCAGTCCTGCTTTTGTTTATGTGACAATGTAAATTAATATTGGATTATATTTACTTCTGCCAAATAACAGATTTCTGTTGAAAAGTGCCAGAGGTAAGGATGCTGGATGTTAGACATAAAATCAAATTGTGCTGCAGTGTTTTAGTCCTGCACTCTCTAATTTTGTTTGACTGAAAACATACTTGACTAGGTTGTTGAGCATGCAGACTATCAGCCATAAGTTGTATATATCTTTTCTTTGCTTCCACTTCCTTCAGATTGTGCTTTTATAATATGGTTTTGATGATGTAAACAATCTGAAACACACACACACATACAGCGTTTGTTTATCTTTCAACAAAAGCTGCGTGTTTGAAGAGCACATCTCCATTACTGATGTTTTAAGGTTCATAGCATTCAAACTTTCTAAAGGATTTTTCATGTCATAGTTTATTTCTAGTATAATTTTCAAACTATAAGCTGCTACTTTTTCACAAGACAGACGAGACAAAACCAAAAAAACATGAGAGACAAACAAAAACCAATGAACGACAAGGCAGAAACAAAACCAAAACACACTGAGGGCAAGACAGAGACAAAACCAAAAGACACTGAACGTCAAGACTAAACCAAGATCATGAGGGTCAAGACTGATTGTGTCAGACTCCAAGACCAACAAAAGACCAAATCCAAGGTCCACAGGACCATTACAAGTCGAGTTCAAGCATCCACGTGGCCAAGACAGACAAAGTCCAAACACCCTCAAGACAAGACAAGACCGAGTCAAAATGTTCTGGAGACCAAGACAGACCGAATCCAATGGAGACCAAGACAAGACCGAATCCAAGTGCCCACAAGACCAAGATGAGACCGCCATAAGACCAAGATGAGACTGAATCTAAGAGTTCATAAGACCAAGACATGACCGAATTGAAGCGTCCACAAGACCAAGACAAGAAAAAATCAAAGCACCCACAAGACCAAGACAAGACTGAATCGAAGCGTTCACAAGACCAAGACAAGACTAATCGAAGCGTCCACAAGACCAAGACAAGACTAAATCCAGGTGTTCACAAAACTAAGACAAGACTTAATCCAAGCATTTACAAGACCAAGTCAAGACTAAATCCAAGAGTTCACAAGACAAACTAGACTAAATCCAAACGCCCACAGGACCAATACAAGACCGAATCCAAGCGCCAACAAGACCAAGACAAGACTAACTCCAAGCATCCACAAGACCAAGACAAGACTAAATCTAAGTGTTCACAAGATTAAGACAAGACTTAATCCAAGCATTACAAGACCAAGACAAGACTAAGTCCAAGAGTTCACAAGACAAAGACAAGACTAAATCTAAACGCCCACAAGACCAATACAAGACCGAATCCAAGTGCCAACAAGACCAAGAAAAGACTAAATCCAATCGTCCACAAGACAAGACTAAATCCAAGCATCCACAAGACCAAGACAAGACTAAATCTAAGTGTTCACAAGACTAAGACAAGAACGAATCCAAGCGCCAACAAGACCAGACAAGACTAAATCCAAGCGTCCACAAGACAAGACTAACTCCAAGCATCCACAAGACCAAGACAAGACTAAATCTAAGTGTTCACAAGACTAAGACAAGAACGAATCCAAGCGCCAACAAGACAAGACTAAATCTAAGCGCCCACAGGACCAATACAAGACCGAATCAAAATGCACACAAAACCAAGACAAGACCGAATCCAAGCACCAACCAGATGAAGACAAGACTAAATCCAAGTGTCCACAAGACAAGACTAAATCCAAGCGTCCACAAGACCAAGACAAGACTAAATCTAAGCCTCCACAAGACCCAGACAAGACTAAATCTAAGCGCCCACAGGACCAATACAAGACCGAATCTAAACGCACACAAGACCAAGACAAGACTGAGCTCAAGCACTACTACACTATTCTAAACATTACAGTAAAAACATTAAAAAAAACAACCACATGCACACAGAATGTCTCCTTTAATATGTTTTCATCTTCTGTGATTAATTCAAATTTCTCCACTGGTTTGTTTCATTTTACCTACTTTCCCCCAATTTTCATTGCATTTGATCACAAACTTTTAAAAGCTCTACAAAGTCTATCCAACTTTTGTATTATACGGACTATAAACACTCTGTTCCTACTTCAAACCGCTGAACTTACACAACCTTTTTCTACTTTACAGTCGACGCGACATCTCTCACACCGCCTCATAGGTTTCCATAGGGACCCACCGCTGTACTTCCACTAATACCAAGAGTTTCAAGCTTCATTTTCTCCCAATTACCACTTTCGCACAACAATTTATAAAAAAAAAAGATGTCGGAAAATTCTCATCCACTTGTGAGGTTTACCCTGACACTAATCTGTGCCAAGCAGCCGGGCCAGAACACTTGCAAACCATTACATCGCTGGTACCCGGGGGGCGCTGGCTGCTGATTGGCTGGTTCCGAGCGTGCTGATTGGTTGGGTTCGTCCTGGGAGATGCAGGAGTAATTGAAGGCTCGGAGCTGCTCCATCGGTTCGGTTATGATTAAAAGCAGCGCTGATGGAGATGTTACATTGGGGTGAAAGTGTGGGAAGCAGAGGTGCATTATGGGTACGGTCGAAAAGTTGAAATCTGTCTGAGTGGGATTTTGTTGAAGTTCTGATTCAAATTGTCTGAGCAGGTTGACTATTTGGACAATTCGTCAAAGAAATCTGGGTTCAGGAAGTCTTACAAATAGGGTAAAACAGAAGAATTTGAATCAATAATGTACAACAAAAGAGCCAATACTGCTGAGTCACCTAATAAGCATTACTTTTGGACTAATTAGACAAACTGATACAGAAAAGTTGAGAGTTGTAACTTGTATAAGTTTCCCAGACATCCAGTTTTATAAGACGTAGGCTTTGATTATAAAAGTGTTGTTGTTTTTTTAAGCCAAGTTCTCAACCCCCAAAATAACAACTCTAAGCATTCGTGACCCCTAAACACAAAATGTAGGCTGCCCTTCAAGGGAAAACTAGTCTTCAGTCTTATTTTTGATTTGATTTTGAAGACATAAAACTAAATAGACTCCATCTATCACTACATTTGAAAGGTGTCAAACCTTGTTTACGAGAGTTATGGTGTGCTGTGCAACTTTTTGATCAAAAATAGTCTTGAATAACAGCATGTTTTCTAGGGATGCAAAAGTAGATGTGTAATATACACAATACAATAATAGCAATGATCTTTGAAGAAACAAAGTGTGAACTTGTGCAAGACCTGACTGAATGTGCTTTATTATGTTGCATTAATGACTGGTGGGTGGACATAAATATGGACATTAAAGATTATTGTTTTACTGTTCAAGATCAAGTGTTTATTGTTGACTTAAAGGTGGGGTAGCTGATTTTTACACTGCAAACACAATTTAGGTTTTAAATATGACAACTTTCTCTCTGAAAGCCTCCAACACATGGTTAAAGAGAAGCTCACCCCCTAAACTCCACCCACAAACACATTTCAAACACAGCAAACTCTTGAAAAGCTTTGGGAGAAGGGCAAAGGAGGGCTCAGAGAGAACAGCAGCAGTGTGATTGGATTGACAGCAGGTGTCTGCAATTAGTGCTTCATTTTGAATGGACAATACACGCTGAGGTCACAGAGACCTGGAGCTGACATGAAAGACTATTTTGACCTGGAACCTGCTAATTCGATCAGTTTGAACTGAAAATGCCAAAAAAAAAAAGACTCAGAACAGTAGACAATGCTATTTAAACACCATATACATAGTTTACCAGCCAAAAATTTACAAAAATGTCACAAAATGCTGCACTTATTGAATACCATCAATGGAAAACACAACTTTTAGTACTTTGCTACTAAAAATGTACGTTATTCTAACTTTAAATGTGCTAGGCCCAGGGCTTAATTTGAGCCGGACAAGCCGGAATAAGATCCGGGAACTCTCGTGGGGCATTCCGGCAACAGTTTTGTCTGCTCCGGTAACGCATTCTAATAAGCTTTTTGTCTTTCTTCTACGAGACGCGGCTCTGCTCCTCTCCCGTCTCTCATTCACTCAAACAGAGAACAGGCTAATTTGTGGAGAAGACGGATTCACAGACTGTAATTGGTTAAAAGTGAAACTGACAGGAAATTTGACCAATCAGAAGCAGCGCAGGCGGGTTTAAGACTTTTCATTGGTTCCAGGCGAGCCCCGCTCTTGTATCTTCTTCTAAAACAGAAAATATAAGAGGATTTTGTGAATTTTTGAACTCATTTTGATGGATTAAAGGCAGCAGGAGTGCCACATGTGTTTGGAGAGTACGGGACGATAAAGAGGTCAGAACCAGCGCGGATGTAGCGGTCGCAGTTTCTTGTAAGTGCAACTAACTTTACCATATGTCTATGAACTTTACTGTGTTACTTTAACGTGTATTTTAGCGTCACGTTTGATGTATGAGAACCGTGTAAAGGCTGTTTGTGACCTGTGTCTTCTGTGTAAAAGCTGTTTGTCCTGCGTTGTTGTTGTGACTTGTGGAGAGGCTGATATGATGCGGAGGCAGTGCGCTGAGGTGCAGGACGAGGAGGAGCGTGTGTGGGAGGGCAACTTGTTGCTGTGGATCAGATTTAGCGGCAGGTGGCTGATTTCTGTCAGAATTAATGAAAATCTCTGTGTGACGTGTAAAAAAAAAAACGTGTAACACAGACAAAATTACTTTTATATCGTTTAACATCGAGTAGGATGGACAGTTGGGTTGTATTTTAGCATTTCTAAGCCTTTATGTTCGCTTATTGTGTGCGCCCTGGTAAAGGTTCGACCTTGTCTGAACCCCGGTCCAAAACCCACATTTTGTTCCGGCAACGTTTGAGTTACAAATTAAGCACTGGCTAGGCCTAAGTTTATTTAAACAAAACTTAAGAGTTTCAAAAGTCCAAAAGTTGTTTGGAAGAAATCTGGCTCTATTATAAGTGCAGATACGTGTGTAAAAACACATGTCAGCAAAAGTACATTTCTACACAAAGTAGCCTACTAGCAGTTTTAAAACTGTATTAGGAAAAAAAAAAAAAAAAAAGATATTTGAATATAGTTTAACAACGTTTGACTTCTGTGCATGTGGTTCATTACTGTCATCACTGGAAAAAAATAGCAATACTGTATATAATAGTGCTCTATTTAAATACTAAACTCTGATTTTAACTCTCCATGGTATGTAAATGAATTGAAGCGATGATTCAATGACCTTTAAACCAATTTAGATTTCTTTAAACATGCCAAAACAAAATGTCTCATAGCCATTCATTCTAAAAGTCAAAATGTGCATAGTAAAGCTAATTAAACCCTTCCTGGCTTCGTTCGCATGCTAGCTGGTTCACGCTAACGCTGGAGCCGTGCTAACAGCAGGAGTTGTGGTGGTTCTCCCACTGTGACGCACAAGTGATTAGGGCCTGCGCCAAGTCAAATGAGGCAACCTATGTTTATCATCAGCCGCTAGTTTAACTCCAGCCTCATGGAAATCAATCATACGTGCCAGTGATGAAAGCTAAGCTAGCATTACAGAGAGCAGGCTAACATTCAGCATGCCCCACAATCAGAGACAACTACAGTTATTTCAGAAGTATTATAGAAGAATGACTTAGGCTGTTTGATTAAAGGGTTTGTATTTCTGTATTACTGTGTTATTGTGTTCAATTATTACTCATCAAAGAAGTACTGGAGCTGTGTTTTG
Organism: Mugilogobius chulae; assembly: GCA_038363315.1. Lineage (NCBI taxonomy): Eukaryota > Metazoa > Chordata > Actinopteri > Gobiiformes > Gobiidae > Mugilogobius > Mugilogobius chulae. The sequence continues at coordinate 18,520,792 of CM076406.1, read as the reverse complement.
TTTCGTTCACATGTTGATAAGACAAATACTACATTTTTAAGCTGAATGAAAACGCTCTATTCTACCTTATGATGTCATTATGTAGTATTTTAAAGTCCTCAAGGGTTTATATAATAATAGGGGATTTTGTGGGCAATACCCAGAAAGCATGCATGTTGTTATTTAGAACATTGTAAAAAAAAGAAAAGAATAGCCTTGTCGCTGAAGCTAAAAAGCTTAATATTTTAGCCTTTAGTTGTTGAATAAAGTTTTCATTGTTTCTTAGCTCACTTACATGGATTGATATGGAACTATGAGTTATTTATTTTTTTATATTTTGACTTATGATTACTTATATCATGAGATAAGCCCCAATGACTTATGATTGAGTAACAAAAGTTTAATCTTTTGTTGTTGTTGGCCTTGCTAAAAGCTGAACTAGCTCCAAACAACTAAACACGACTAAACTTCAGACAGTTTTGATGGAATTTACAGATCAGGCTGTGAAACTGCAACAGTAAAGCATATATAAATATAAATATTCCTCAGTAAATGTTGTATGCATAAGCACAACACCTTCGAACAGTGACAAACACAATGCATTTGTGAGGCTAGCATGATGATTAGCATCACACTTAGCATATGCATTGCAGCTAGTTAGCATATGAATAGTGCACCAAAAACATGCTAACTGTGACATATTAACTTAAAAACAGTATCTCAAGTGCTGATGACTTTTTGCTATAAAATACTTACAGTCAGTGCATTAAAAACGCCAAAAAGGAAAGACAGGAGTGAGAAGCTGCCATCTTGGAGAAGCATGGCTGAAAAACAGCTTCCTGTCTAGCGTTCTTCTTCTACTGACATTGAAGTGTAACTGAAAATGATCACTAGGTGGTAAAGCTTAGCTTTTTAAACATAAAAAGGAACAAAGTAAACATTATGAAAACCAGAAATGTATATGTAGTATGCACTTTAAAGATAAAACATTTGAAGCATGTGGAACTTGAGCATTGTGTTTGTTAGTTACTCTCAGATTATAGTGAGCTTCACTGACAAGCTAACAGGCCAAGAGCTAATAACGCAGCAGTTCATGCATGTAAGTTGTATTAGTTTCAAGTTCAAATGCCCAAAGTTGCAAGTATTGAATCACAGTCAGTTTGCGATTGCCCGGATGTGCGAAGAAGGTTGATAACAAGTGCTGTCTAAAAGGTAAAACGTGAGGAAGATTGATGCAGGCCAAGACGACTAGCAATCGGACATGCTTTTGACAAATGGAGACTTCTTTGAACTCTGCTGGGGATCAATAGGATGCTCATCTGGCGCTTATACATATTGAAGTACTGTATACGCACATATCTTTAGTAATAAGACTGGTGCTGTGTCACTAAATGACAGATGGCCACTCACGCAATGCACATTTGAGATGTCTATAAAGCTATTTTCAGCTTAAACCGACGACTAAAAATACATGACAATACAACTCATAATGCTTTTGTAAATTGTCTAACCCGGAGTAAAAGTCTTTGTCTTCTTTGATTCTCTTCAATTGTAACCACACGGCTTTACTGAACACACAGCTTACAAAGTTTCCAGGGACAGAGGATTTGGTCTGTACTTTTAATTTCCACGATCCATGCTTTTCATAATTACAATACTTCTCCCATTGCTCCTACTTTAGCTTTTCAGATACAGGCTCCATATGTTCCATTCATCTGGCGTAAGGAAGAGTACTTTAAAACAACTCTATAGCTGCATATGTCCGATTATAGAAAAAGAAAAAACTATCTCCAGCAATCAGCTTTAATAAAGCAAAGAGGCTTCTCAGTCCCACAGCTCATTTCGAGGTTAATTGCAACAGATCTTCAAACCACACAATAGTTCTTCAGTCTTCGGCGTTGGCTATAGTTTCCATTTTATGCTCCAGGGAGGCTGCATTTCTTTGCGTTGCATAACTTAAACGATGTACATATAGTGTATGAAAAAACCTTATGTCACTGGTTAATCGCATACAGTGAATCAAAGCTGGAGTCAGAATCGCTCTTTCATTAGTACATTGTAAAAGGAAAGTAAGTTAACTTTGTGTTTCTAAATTAATAATCATGACCAGGGCCGCTGCTGGCTATTTTGGTGCCCTATGCAAGATTTCAAAAAGGTTAGAATAAAGTTAGAATATATATTATCACACAAACAATTTACCAAGTTCACAGCAAATGGAAACCAAAGACTCTTGACACATTTTGGAACCCAGAAACATGTTCCATATCTAATACGCTCTCAGCCAGACTTTGTTTCAGGTAAATCTGTTGTTTATACTGTACTTTGAGTTAGAAGCAAAAACGGCTGATGAACGAACACTATACAGCGAATTTAAATGTGCGGTGAAGCGTAAAGCATTTCCACTCAAAGTTTGACAATGTTCAGACTCAAGTTTGTCTGTCTTTGTGAGCCAGAACGTGCTTTGTGTGTGTGCGTGAGTGCGAGCTTCATGTGTGTATGTGCTGTGGAGCAGAGGAGATGTCAGGAGGAGAAAAGCTCTGAGCTGTGTCAGAACCATGTTGTGACTAAAACTAATAGCCTACTACTGGAAAAGATATATGAGAGGTGGAGTAGAGAATAGGGTTAAAAGAGAAAAAAACAAAAAAAAAAAAACCATCAAGATAAACGTGCTCAGATTATACTACCTTTGTAATTAAATTTTATGACTTTCAAAAGACACAAAATCAGGTGTAATCTCCAAAAACATGTTAATATTGCTTCTTTTAAAAATCATTTTAAATACAAAACAAAACTATGTTTGGCTCTTGACATGATTAAACCCCAAGGGAAACATCTTCTAATTTTGGCCCACCAAGGAAATAAGCTTGGGCACCCCTGATCTAAATTGTTCCAATCATACAGCAGGGCTATTCAAATGGAAGTTCTGTTGGCTAAATGTGGCCACATAACATCTATGCTATTATACTGTATGTTTATGACCATGAAATGGACCTACAACCTGTTATTCAGTAAAAGTATATATATATATATTTTTTTTTAATTGTTGTCTTTTTATTGTTGTCGCCATTATTTATTTATTTATTTGGTAATGGCAAAAGGGGATTTAAGACTTTTCAAGTGTTTTTAACAAAAAAGTTTCTCATGCAACAAATTCAACATTAAATTTAAAAACATAATGGTAATGTCAGAAAAGAAAAAAAAAAGTGTGAGTCGATAATACAAACCACTGGAAAGTGTGAAACGCAAGTGACAAAGACACAACTATACATTTAAGTTAAAGTGTCTTACAGCTACACATAAAGCTTGTGATAAATGCTTGATCGAATGCATCAACCTAAAAAGAAAGAAAGAAATTGAGTACGCCACGTGAAGATTTCCACCTCTGAGAACGAGATAAGAGTTTATTTAACCCACTCCATGATCCGCCCCCGACATGTCAAACCAAACACACTCTCTGATCTACGGGAGCGACGCAGACATGGCCGCCCTGCTTCACCCTGACGTTTCCCTCAGAACTCGCACTCTCTCTTCTGTTTAGTGAAAGATCCAGTTTAAACGGAGAGGTAACGTCAGCCGATCTGTGGCCAGCGGCGATCTCATGCACTCTGAGGCTGAGTGAGGCTGAGCGAGGCTGAGTGATGCATGATGGGAGCTGGCCTCGTCGTGGGGGAAAGCCAACTGTCAGGGTTAGTAAGTAAAACTGGCGCAGAGGAGGTACGGATGGACAGAAAAGGGAAAAGTTCAATGGAGGATTGTCTGTTTTGCTCTCTCCTTTTCTGCCTCACTTATTCTTAGTCTCCCTCTTTTCTCTCTCTCTTTCTCTGTCTTCATCTCTCATTTCTGATTGGATTGAGAGGTTAATTATACACAATTCAGAATTTTTTGGCCTAAAAAAACTAGGGCTTCCCTGAAATACACTGAAAAACACTGATTAACCACAAACATCAGGATAATTCTTCATCCAAACCACCACCATCATGCCATGATCCAGTGAAATCTGTCTGGAGTGGGAATCTGTCCAGCTGGCTGTTGCGTCTCATCCAGACAGCGAACAAAATGATGGGTGTACAGGAGCATCTGCCCTTGCAGAGTATTTACGAGAAGGCAGTGTTGTGCCAGGTTTATAAGATCCTGACAGACCCTTCATATGCTCTGTTCTCTGCTTTTACCTTCTGGGAGAAGATTCAGGGTCCAACCATGTGACAAGAACAAACTTTAAAACTCTTTTGTGCCAGTGTCTGTTAAACTATTGAATATGAACTGATAGGTTTTTTTTTTAATGTATATTTATGAAATGTGATTTTTATCAAACTGCACAGTATTGAAGGCAACATTGTTGATTGCCCCCCAAGACAAAATTCCCATTCTTGGGACATTAAAGTTAGTCTTGAATCTTGAACCACTCACTTTTAACTTTACTTTAAACTTTTAACATGTACTTTTATACTTTTACCTAAGATCATAGATCTATTATCATATCTGGATGTTGTATTGCTAGTTTGTAGTTGTTGCAAATCAGTGTCAGGGCCTGCATCAGCCCAGTCTCCAGAGAAAACGTAACAAAATGACAACATACAATAAGCACATTTTCTTGCCTTTTTTTTTCCGTCATTATGTTACGTGAAGCCAAAAGATAATTTTGGTTGAAGCCACATGGCGACATTTTTATGGGTTTAACTCTTGACCTACTCTAAGCCCTACACTGTAAAAAATATAAGACAGTTTAACTTAAAAATCTAAGTACAATTTCTGCCTTAAAGTTTTATGTTCGTTAAACTCATGCATGTGAGTTGTCTGATATTCTCTCTCTCTTGCGCTCTCTCTCACCCCTTTCTTTCTCCTCTCCCTCTCTCTCCTTTCTTCTCTCTCTGTCTCTCCTCTCTTTTGCTCTCCCCATCTCTCTCATCCCCTTTTCTCTCTCTCCTCTCTTTCTCCATCTCTCACTCATTTCTCCCTCTCCTCTCTCTTTCCTTCTCATTTTTTCCTCTTTCTCTTTTTGACTCTCCCCTCCTCTCTCTTTCTCCCCCTCTCTCTATCTCTCATCCCTTTCTTCTCTCTCTGTCTCTCTTTGACTCTGTCTCTTTCCCTCTCTTTGGCATCCCTTTCTCCCTTTCCTTTCTCTCTCTCTCTTTCTGTCTCTCTCTGTCCTCTCTCTCTTTCTCCCTCCCTCTATTTCTCTCTCTCTCTTTCTGTCTCTCTCTGTTCTCTCTCATTCTTTCTCTCTGTGTCCTTCACTCTCTTTCTCTTTCTGTCTCTCTCCTCTCTTTCTCCCTGTCTCTCTCTCTCTTTTTTCTCTCTTTCTGCCTCTCTCTGTCCTCTCTCTCTTTCTCTCCCTCCCTCTATTTCTTTCTCTTTCCCTCTATTTTTTTCTCTCCTCTTCTCTCTTTCTGTCTCTCTCTCTCTCTTTTCTCTCTCTTTCTCTCTCTGTCCTCTCTCTCTTTCTCTCTCTCATAACGTAAAAGTCTAAGTTGAAAATCTGTGACTCACATTGTCGAGTTATATCAACATAAAGATTTAAGCTCATTTAACTTATAGGCCCTAATATTTTTTACAGTGTAGCCCTAAACTTACCCATTTTAGTAACTTGACACCTAAACTTAAGACACGGGGAGAACATGCAAACTCCACATAGAGAGCCCCTGAATCGACTGGGAATCGAAACCAGGACCTTCTTGCTATGAGGCCAGAGCGTTAACCTCTGCGCCACCATAAGTCGAAGGATTTGCATGGGAAAGAAAAAAGTAAATACTTCTTCCACAACTGTGTGAAAGTTAATCATCAGTGAACCAAAATTCCAAAAAGTTAACAAACCACATCTTTACTTTGCCGTTTTCTTCCGAATCCCTCTTTCCTTTGCACTCATGTGACTCCTGTTTAAACCTCACTGTCCATCTCCTCTGAATTCCATCCAGGCCTGCTCCCTCAAACAAAGTACATTATATAGTCTGGCTTTGCTCTTTCTCCAAACTGTTACACTGACAATTAACTCCTGCGGTTTCCCAATTCTCCTACCTAAGCATCATTTTCCACGAAATTCCGATTGCCAATTGCGAATGCTTCTTTTTCCATTTGTCAGTGAAAGGTGGATGTGTAGTTTTTAATAACGTTGGACATTTTGGGAAGTGTTCGGGCAGACGGACAGCTCACGTACTGTTGTGGTGGTAGAAGACGGTCAGGGGAGCGTAAGTGCCAGGATAAATGATGGAGGGAAGCAGAGGGAGGAGAGAGGGAAGAGATCGTGTTTGGGTTATTAATGGGAAATCGGTGGAAAAAAGAACCATGGTAGGATCAGAGAAGAAGGAAAAAGATTGGGGATTATAGTAAAAGTTGTGGGAAGTATCTGGAACTTTTTTGGATGAAAGAAAAGAGTGAGAAGCACAACAGTACAGAGAAGAGAGAGTAGTGACAAACAAAGGGGGAAAATGTGAGAGAGAAAGATAAGTAAAGCAGCGTTCAGACCAGATAGCGTCGAAATGTCAATTTTGCGCGTTGAAGCAGAATATTTTCAAAGATGATGCCCCAACAGGCGTCAGGGAACAAGGACACTTTTTACACGCCCTTGTTTTAGGCAGATCACGTTGAGAGAGAGAAGGAAGGGGAGAGAAAGATGCTGTCTTTATAAAACGGAGCACAACTTTCTCCTCCTTCAGGCAGTTCTTTTGCTGTCTCTGTTCTCTTGTCGTACAGCGGTGGTTTAAACATCACAATGAGCGTTTAATCAATCCAAGTGAGCTCATTGTCAGTCCACATCATGCCCTGTATTGTTTGTTTTGTCAAGTCAAGGTTGCCAGATTTTCAGCGATCAACAAGCGATCAAGTCTTTGAAAAAAGCCCCCAAACAATCGACTTTGAAGTTATTAAAAGGAATTTAGTAAACAGTCCTTCTTTTTCTTTGATATGAGAGGAGAACAGCATATCTCTATGTCACAGGGGAGCAGTGTCTGATTGGTGGATGCGGGCGTTTGGCACTTGAAAGTTCAGCAGTGCTCAAATCGGACGTCGACGTCTGATGAGACGACCAAAGTTTTTGCCGCAGGTTACGCCTCCGTGCACAGACTGCGAGGCGAGTTCAGTTCGAGACATGTCAGAGTTTCTTGTACACCAGCAGCAGTCCACGAGTCCGTTATTGCCCAAAGCTACGCAGATTCACTTGGATTACTGCGAGAATGCTCATATTGTGACCTGAAAGTCACATCAGACCGCTGCGACCTGCGGCAAAAATAGACTCTTTACGGATTCTGTCCAGACACTCGCCGACTCTCTGACGTCCACTCACACTGCTCCGAGGTCTGTGTACAAGGGCACATTGGGTTTAAGCACTTTCTAAGTCTTGTGATAGTCTTGCGAGTCCCGCTTCGCACTAAACTCGCACCCACGGCAGGGGTTAGAGCGTCTACTTTGCAAGATTTCGCTGGACGCCTCCAGAAGCAACTTTACTTTGACTTAACATGTAAATTTGACACTTTTGCTGCTTCAACGCTGACCAGTCTGAACGAAGCATTAGCGGAGAGAAAGAGAGTTGGGAAAAAAAGAGACAGTGAGAAAAACATAAATTATACGAAGAATATACAATAACAAAGAGATAGCATAAAAAGGGAGAGATAGATAGTGTAGGAAGAAAGAGCCAAAGTAGAGATGGCGAGAAGGTAGAGAAAGTGAGGTTAAAAGATAGTGATAAACAGAGTACACAGTGAATAAGAGAGAAAAAGAGAGAGAGGGAGTAGAGAAGTAGAGGAATATGTAGATAGAGAAAGAAATAAAGAGATAAGGAGGGACAGAAAAATTATAGAAAGCAAAAATGCACTTAAAGCAAATGATACTTATCTTAACCATTATGACTACACAACATTATACCGATGCATGAAAATGGAACTTCCCACTAACATCCAACCTTCCATCCGAGAAGTAAACAGGTGAACCCTCCCTAAGGCGCCAACATAAACACGATAGCTTCTGACAAACCGGCCCGAGCTAAACCTTGGACCGTCCTTCTGATGAGTCCGAGTGTCCGTGACGTTCCGAGGTCTTCAGGTCCCAGGACGGCAGATGCAGCTCCTCCTTGGACACTTCTGGAACGCTTGGACTCGGAACACAGGAGGGATTTGGAGAAGGATTTGGAGACACGGATCAGTGGATGTGTTTGTGTCGGAGGAATTTGCAGACTGGTTCTTCAGAATGTTAACCTCTGTTTATTCCTAACCCTTTTTCTTGAAACACCTGACTGAAATCGTTTTAAATTTGAATTGTTTCTGTAGTGAACTTGGGGTTTTAAACTTTTGTCTTTAATCATGTGTGACGAGTTCTGCACAGAAGAAAAACAGAATATAATTTCCACCTGAATGTTTTTTTGGTAAATATGCAGAGTGGTAAGTGGGATTTGTGGTTAGGGCCTGAAACACATTTAAAATGTGTTTTTACCCAAATATTGAGGTTTAAAAGCTAGTCATATGCTTTTGAGGTACAAGTAAGTGAAGGTTACGCTATAACTTTGTCAGTTAAACTGTGTACTTAGTGTTTGAATAACGTTGCCTGTTATTCTGAGTCATTCTGAGGTACTATTAAGAAACTGTCAGCAGTCACCTTCACTCTCTCTCTCTCTCTCTCTCTCTAAAACCTTCAAAGTTAGAAATGTAAGAGTAATAATAGACTCAACTTGAACTTTAACAGCTACATCGAGTCAATAACAGCAGCTTTTTCTTAAAACATTGCCAAAATCAAAAGCAAGTCAGACTTGGTGATTTCTTGTAATTTTCCATGAGTTTCGTGTTATAAAATGTCACAATCTTGCTCGCCTCACTCAGACCTACAATTTTGAACTTTAAATGTTTCACTCAGAATTCTAATTTTTGATAATAACAACTAAATACAGACACGTGGGCGGGGATAGGTGGTACGTGAAGACAAGGATTTTCTGAGCACTGGAGCTGCAGAACAATACAAGATGACTCAAATGTGCATAAATCAATCCAAATACTACTTTGAGTAAACTAATGATGAGAGAGCACTGCTGTAACATGGTTCAAACTCGATTTTACATCATAGGCCCCCAGTTTGACAGAGCCTTACACAAATATGTAATTATCACAAGCAAATATTTAAAGGTTGTATGGAGGATTTTCAAAAATAGTGTGTTGTCAGTCTTGGTCAAAAACAGTTGCATAGATTTGTAACAGTCTTGAACTTATACTAAAAAAAAAAAATAAATATATCAACTGTGGACATGATGAGGCCAGTAAAACGTTGACCAATAACCTGCTAACTGTCAAGCAAACCCTCAGTGTTTCTAAGTAACTCATTGCCCAATTAGCATGAAGGGCGTGGCCCTGCTGTAAAAACAGCAAGCAGTTGTTGGATTTGAAAAATCCTCCATACAACCTTTAACAACCAAAAGTTAAAAGAATTTGTTCACAAATACAGTATAGTTAGCTGCACAAATCACATTAGCCCGAACAAATGTGACGTCATCAGCAGTTTTGTTTAAATATATTGAAACTCGTGTCAGTATTTATTATTTCTCATCTTCATTTTTGTGTGTAGGAAAAAAAATACTCGCACGAGATTATGTGCTTTTGTAATGCAAAAGTTTCATATAGAGTATATGTATGCAAAAAAACAACAACAAAAAACTGTAAGCTGTAAACCTCACCACACGTCACTGGACTTGCATGCCTTTGTCTCCAGTAGTTAGACTATTGTAACGGCCTGCTCACCGGCCTATCCAAACGAGCTGTAAAACAGCGGCAGTACATCCAGAACGCTGCTGCTTCCTGGTTCCTGACCAGAACCAGGAAGTACGATCACATTAGTCCTGTGCTTTTCCCTGACTTCTGTGGTCAGAGAATAGATTTTAAAACAGCTCAGCTTGTGTTCAAGTCTCTGTCATGCAGCTCAAAGTTCAAATTTAGGCTTTTAACATTTCAACTTGTCTGTGCTCATTTATGTTTAAAGACAATGTTATGATGACTATATTTTAATATAAACATTTAGTATTATGACCTTCATGTAAATGGTCTTGCTCTGTAAAACACTTTGACTTACATTGCGTACAATTTGTGCTTTACAAATAAACTTGAATTATTTTATTGGTCATTCTTAGTCCAAGTTTTAGGTCAAAATCTTCTGTGTCTAGCTGCAAAGGTCAATGTAATTTCTGGTATAGTTATGACATCAGGTAGAGTTGCATGATTTATGGACTTACAAAAGGTGTGGTTCGTATTTATATCACATTTTTGGCACGACAAAGGCTGACCAATAGGAGAACTGAACAGGAAAAGTCTCTAAGTGAACAGGCAGCAGCACAAAACAGAAAGATGAATCACAATAGGACGATTTCACCAGAAGATTCACTATCAGAAAGTCTATTATGACATAGATCTGGGACATTCACAACAGTATTTTCTGAGGCTCAGTGGTGAAAGAACAGACAAAACTCCAGCTGTGTTTTTGATAAGTCATTAAACTGTCAAATAAAAAGTCAACTTTGCATAACATACGTCTTCCAATAAGTTGCTTTTTTAGTTTCGCGCTCAACGGTTTCGCCACGTCCACCATTTCTCCTGCAAATTAACAACTGAGGAGAATCAATCAAAACTGCAGCAACTGTTATTGGACCCAAATCCCAAGAACCATTAGAATTCTGCTCTAATCAATAATAAACCCCCAAAAGTTTGAGTTCAGACTCGTCTCGTTAAACATTGACAAAGACGTTGTATTTTCTCCGTAGACTCATTTCACTTCGCATCTGCTTGAACGGAGCTCAGCTGGCATCGGAGCGCCATTATTTATACTTGTGACTAGTCGAGATGTTTTTAGTGTCTTTCTATGACTTCATCAGGCAACAATCAAGGCCAGACTTTCGCATATTTACTCAAAACAGCTGACTTTTCAAATGCTTTATTGCTTAGTCTTGGGAGAGTTAACTTCTTACATAAACAATAGGTTCTGCCGATGACATTAGGTGAGTAATGATAGTCACTTGTGAGAGCTCAAAACATGATTGAAATGTTTAAACAAGTTTGACATCTTTTTGAAAAGAAGGAAGTAAACACTAGTAGAACACGGTAAACAATAGGAACACTGACTTACATTCGCACAGTTAAACTCACTATTCTGAGTCTGAGTGTCGGAAAATGTCTAATCTCAACTCTATAAACTGTAATACATAGCTTTGCATAGTCGGAACAACAACAGAGAAACTTGATTAGCAATTTACAATTTACAATATAAAGTCAATTTGAGCATTATGCAAGGCTACTAATTAGCAACATGAATAGATGTCTGGTAACATATGGCACTTTTGATGTTGCACAGTCACTCAATCCCTGACCTGTCAAATTTTCAGCTCTTTTGACCAAACATATTAAAAATCTGGCAACAGAACCACTGAAAAACAGTGAATAAGTAACTAAAATAACTACTAAAATGAAGTAAAATTAAACTAACATGGCGATTTAGAAGTAATTCAAAGTAATGCATTCAGACAGTTTAGTCATTCTATGTCAAAAATGTCATACATTGCTCCCAATGTCCAAAATCAAAGATATGAAACATTGTCCATCGACACAACAGATACTTCTCTCAAATATAGTTGACAAATATGTCTAAGTGTGGTTAGTGAGCCCTTCTCCTTGCACATATGGCATATCAAAATACAGATTATACAGCATGAACAGTGCACAGACTGTGGCCTTACACTGGCCACAATAAAAGGACACCAAAGGTTTCAGTTTTACAAAGTAAAATGACACAAATGTGTGTAATGCCAGCCTGAGCTGTTGGTGTGCATTTAAAGAGAAGCTAAACCCCAAAACAACTTTTTGTTGTTGTTGTTGTTAAACTGTGTTTATTGTGTTTAAATTGAATTGTCCATTTAGAGTCATTTTCTGTCATTTTCAGTGCAAATTAAGCAAATTTACAAGTTTCAGGTCAAAATAGTCACAAACTGGCTGTGTCTCTCATGTCATAGACTCTCTGTGACATCAGTATGTATTTTCTACTCAAAATTGAGCCCTAATTGTATACACCTGTTGTCAATCCAATCACACTGCTGCTCTCCACTCTAAGGTCCTCCTTTGCCTTCTTCCCAATGCTTTTCACTGAGTTTGTTGTGTTTGAAATGTGTTTGTGGGTGGAGTTTAGGGAGTGAGCTTCAATTTATGTTCATAGGGCTGACCAGTTAGTCAAAAAATAAAATCTCTTGCACATTCTGTCTCAAGCAGTTTTTCACAAATCTGACAGTTGAACTGGATGTGCTCTAGTTTTGTTCAGCGAACTCAATCCAAAGAGCTACTCATGGATCAGGAGTCAGCCAGGCTAACATCTTAAAGGACAAAGGCATAAAAGCAATAGAACTATTTATTATTATGGGCACTCAGCGAGATGTGGAAGAGAATTCTTTGAACAAGTGCTTGAGTGAGCCAGAGAAAAAGCTAGAATTGTAGAAAAGCTTTTCTTTCCTCCAACCACAAAACAACATAATTTCGCTTCATATATCTGATCTTTTACTTGTTCTCTTTGCAATGTTTATTTACAAAATGCTATAACATATCTAGTTCAGCTTATTTATTTAATGAAACACTATATTAATGCATGACAGCAAACTACTTATCCATATTGACAGTTCTATTTTCAAATCTCACAGGAACACAGCTCGCACGCTCAATAAAGCCCACAGTCACATGTAAATAATCTATAACATTTTTCTAACGCACACATCCTATTGGCTCATTTAGCTCAATATCTCACATTTTCTTTGGCCTTCCCCTTTTACATACAACATGCATGGATGCACTAGAAATAATGACTGTTTTATGGGTTAAATAGGCAAGAAGCAGCTATTAATCATACAACTGTCGATATGAAGTCCAAATGAGCTTGAACCATATTGGTAAAACCCTCAGAGTAGAAAAGTCATATTTCTTAAAGCAAATTTTCCTGAATATTACACTGTTCTGCTTGATTGGAGGAGTTTAAACCTGAAACTACATAATCTGTGCATAAACATGTTTTTAAAAAGCCTATTGTAACGACTGAAACGACCCTAACCTATGACCAAAGCTAAAAGAGATCTTATAAACAAACAATATACCAATATATTCCTTAAGGCGTGTCTTATGTGAGAGCCTACTGTTATTATCATTTGTGAGAACAATATTATCCTAATATTTGCTGATCACTGCTGAGTACCTGATTAGCATATGAGTTCTCAGGAGGGATCAGTCAGTCAAGGCAATGAGACATCTTAAAACAAGCTTATGAATAGGTTAGGGCAGTTTCAATCATAACAGTAGGCCTTTTCAAAACAAGTGTAAAATAGGTTCGGCAATTTCAGTCCTAACAGTAGGCCTTTTCAAAACAGGTTAGGGCAGTTTTAGTTGTACAATATGCCTTTTCAAAACGTTAGGGCAGTTTCAGTCATAACAATAGGCCTTTTCAAACAGCTTAGGGCAGTTCAGTCATAACATAGGCCTTTTCAAAACAAGTGTAAAATTGGTTAGGCAATTTCAGTCATAACAATAGGTCTATTCAAAACAGGTTAGGGCAGTTTCAGTCATAACAACAGGTCTTTCAAAACAAGTTACGCCAGTTTCAATTATACAATAGGCCTTTTCAAAACAGCTTAGGGCAGTTTCAGTCATAACAATAGGCCTTTTCAAAACAGCTTAGTGCAGTTTCAGTCATAACAATAGGCCTTTTCAAAACAGCTTAGGGCAGTTTCAGTCATAACAATAGGCCTTTTCAAAACAAGTGTAAAAATAGGTTAGGGCAGTTTCAGTCATAACAATAGGCCTATTCAAAACAGGTTAGGGCAGTTTCAGTCATAACAATAGGCCTATTCAAAACAGGTTAGGGCAGTTTCATTCATAACAGTAGGCCTTTTCAAAACAAGTGTAAATAGGTAGGGCATTTCAGTCATAACAATAGCCTATTCAAAACAGGTTAGGGCAGTTTCAGTCATAACAACAGGTCTTTCAAACAGGTTAGGGAAGTTTCAGTCATTACAATAGGCCTTTTCAAAACAGGTTAGGGCAGTTTCAGTCATAACAACAGGCCTTTCAAAACAAGTTAGGCCAATTTCAATTATAGCAATAGGCCTTTTCAAAAACAGATTAGGGTAGTTTTAGTCATAACAATAGACCTTTACAAAACAAGTTAGGGCAGTTTCAGTTAAAGCAATAGACATTTTCTTAAACAGATTAGGGTAGCTTCAGTCATAACAATAGGCCTTTACAAAACAGGTTAAGGCAGTTTCAGTTATAGCAATAGGCCTTTTCAAAAACAGATTTCTGAATATTTTACTGCACTTTCAAGCTGAAACTCCTCCAACATGGCAAATCGAGCTCAGAACAATCTAAAATACAGACTCTCAGCCCACTTCCATCAGATTGAAGATGACTTTTGGAAGAATGTCAAAATAAGTCTTGAATTTTTAAAACTCTGTTCAGACCACAACCTTTGAAGTCATTTTTCTTTTCATACAACATGTAAACGGGTAAAAAAGTCCACCCAAAACTCATGATCTGCAAAAGAATGTGTTGTATTTTATAATGGTGTAAGTGCCTATTGTACTGTATTGTAAGTTTGGTGCCTTTTCTGAAGTGAGTCGTGACGGATTCTGGGTCCCAAGCCGGAGAAGGATCGCTCACACAGACTGTTTAAGACTTTTAACTGTGCGAGACAAAGCCGTATACATTTCAAAAGCAACAACAGAGAGAAACCAGAAGAGTCTTTGTGTTTCATGTGCGTCGTCCTGACGTTCCCCCAGAGTCGGGCTGAGGGCAGTGGGTTACGGAGAAGGGACTTTCCAAAACTCTGCTCGTTTTTTTCATAGGACTAGTTCATTCTAAGTTGTTTGTAGCGTTCCAAAGGTATTGCTCACTCTCTCACGCATTCTGGTTATTGGGATTTTATATTGTCGAAGTTGTTTTTTTGTTTTCAGAGGCCATAGTGGGGTATAATGCAGAGATGGAAAATTTGAAAATCGTTCGATGTATGCAGCGATTGAATCAAAAGGCCAGAATCGATCTGTTTAGCTCATGCAGCCACATACACACTGTAGTTGTATAATACTCACAACAATACAATAATAACCACAATGTCTGAAGAAACAAATTAAGCGTGAACTTGTGCAAATCTGTGCAAAACCCGAACTTGTGTGCCTCTGTCCTGGACTTTACAAGAGATTTTTGAGGAGACAGTGGTGAAACTGGGTCAGAAAATGGCAGCTGATCCTACTCACATTCTGTATAAGGAGTTTGAATTGTTGCCGTCTAATAAACGATATAGAGTGCCAAACTGTGAGATGAACAGATAAAAACACTCAATGGTCCCCATGTCAATCTCTCTTCGAAATCGTAAGAAATTGTTGTGAAGGCTGTCTCCTTATTGACATGTTGGACTTATGTTTTGGTGCAGTAGTTTGGCTAACACTTGCACTGTGTTGCTTGACAAAGTGAGATGTATTTTGAACATGTGCTGGGCAAGGCATGGTTCTGTCTGGAATCAAGACTGAGCCTCAGACTAAATGTTCTTGTCTTGATTATTTAAAAATGTATGGACTTGGTCAGGTTTTTTTTTTTTTTTTTCTGTATGGTGACTGTCGAATGTTGTGAGTATGGATAGTTGTATGTCTCTCTGTGAGTCTCTGTGCCCATTGGTTGATTGTCCAAAGTGAATTTCTCCTTATGGAGATAATAAAGGATACTAACTGACTAACTAAGACCTGACTGAATGTGCATTATTACGTTGCATTAACAACTGATGGGTGGAACTTAATACATGGACACTAAATACGACTGTTTACTGTTCAAATGTTTATAAAAGTATATACGATAAGATCTGGGGACTAAAAATAGTTAATATACATGTAGATAACTAACAAACTACTAACTAACTAACAAACTAACTAACAAAATCGAACAAAATGGAAAATCATGGCTGCAAAATCAAAATCTGAATCAACTTAAGAGCATCGTTCAATCCATAATAGCGATGAATTATGTTCAGACTAACTCTGTAGCATAATTGTCTGTGATTGGTTCCTCACAGTCATGAATACATTATTTGACCTTTACTTAATCAAGAAAGTCCTACTGATATTCAAAATCTCTTTTGGGGGAGGAATAATGGACATGTTTTTAGTGGTAGGAGAAACTGGAATATCGGGGGAAACTTACACAGACTTGGGGAGAACATGTAAACCCATATAGAAAGGCCCTTGGACAGATTGGGAATTGAACTCAGTACCTTCTTGCGAGCGTTAATCATGTTCACGATTAAAGAACTCCTGTATAATTCGTGCTCATGACTGACATTTCCTCACATTTGCAGCTCAGTTGTTCTGATTGGTCAGTTTGAGCTAACCCCTGACCCTGCACTGTGAATGCACATGGTTTCTTTGAGAAAATCCAGGGTTAACTGATCAAGTTGTGAACTTGTTTGTACAACTTATCCAGAGTAGCTCATGTCTGGGTTTGATTACTCAGGTAAGAGAAACTAATCCAGGACCAGTTCAGCGACTTTCATAGTACTGTATAGGGCTTTGGTCTCCAAAAGTTTAATAACACCTGCTGCTGAAAAGTGTCTTATTGCTGCACATCACCAGTATCAGCCGTTTAAAGCGTTTGAGCTAGCATGCTTACATCTTAACCCAACTCTACGAATGAAGCTTCACTTTATGTATTTATAACACAGTGCTGATAGTGTTATTCTCTGTGATATTCAAAGCTTCTAAACAGCGCTCCAGTTTAAAGTTTGATTCACAAGGCTTCAACCTCTCCATCTGCAGTTTTTTCCTTGACTTGTCCTCGATCCCTCCCAGCTCCTTCCCCCACATGTGTGATGTCGCACCAGAAGTGCTGGGCCTGTATGTTTATCCGTGTCTGTCCACTGGGCTCTCACTGCAGTCATCAGAGCAGGAAAAACACTTCACAACAGTGGACTGACGGCTTCAGACTCAGAGGTCAAAGGTCACCGTAAGTCACCAGGGGAAGGAGCTGGTGTAATGTGTTTCAAAGACTCACACATAGATGGCCCATTGTAGTCCGGCTACAGATTCAAAAAGGCTGTAAAGAGTAGTATAATGTCCTTTATTCAGTGTAGGGTTGCTGTTTTTGCAGAATATATCCAAATCTATAGAAACTTTGTATGTTTGCAAACATTTTGTAGAGTTCTGTGGCGTTGCGTCTATGTAAACCAGTGTTAACTATCATGTTTTTGGAGGGATTTTTAAACACAAAAGTAAAAAAAAAATACATACCGTAATTTCTGGATTATAAGTTTTTAAGTTACTTTTTTCTTGAGCTTTGAACTATGCGGCTTATAAGGCAATGCAGCAAAATTATAGATTCTCATAGACTTACTATTAACAAGTGCGGCCTATATATGTACTTTATCATTTTTCTTACTTAAATCTAGTGGGAGCGGCTTATATTCAGGTGCGCTCAATAGGGCAGAAATTACAGTATTCTGTTCATAGCTGTCAGAATATGTACCATGCCTTTACTCTGTGGGACCTGACACAGACTTTGGTAACTTACTTCTGGTGGATGGAAGCAATAGTCTGAGCTTGTTTGGCTCATCAGAGGATCTGAATCTGCAGTTTCCCGTCGCCGAAGAGGGGATTTTTACATTTGTTTCAGGTCTGTGTCACATTGATAGACCCAGTAGTAGAGATCGACCAATCGATATCATCATATCAATACCGATATTTCCAAATGTTGTCACCCAATGCCAATATCAATGGCCAATTTTTGAGTCCGAGTTTTAAAATATAGCTAGGGTGAGAAAGTATAACCAAAACAACCTTCAACATTAAGCTGTTATTCACCATTGTACATGTGCGTCTCTTTCACACAATGTATTGACGCTTGATTGTATTTTGGCCCAAAAAACAATAATTTCAATAAATTGTTCATGTTGACAAACATAATAAATGATGATTAAAACTTAAAGACATGTTAATGGTAAAAATCAAAATTGCAGAGTTAGGAAGGGAGAGAGGTAAAAGATCAGCCTATCTCTACCCAGTAGTGGACAGAATACAGTCCTTTAACAGTTCATTCATGTCTTTTAGTTAAGTTATTCATGCTAAATATGCTTATGTCTGCACCTCCCATTAGTGCTTCAGAGGCGACACATTTCCTAGTGATTTTTTTATTAGTAACACAGTTTTGTTTGACTGGGGTCGCCATTTTGGACTTTTTGTCCAAGGCTGCTTGTAGCTCTGAAAATCGGTTAACTTTGGTCAAAGACTTTGCTAAAGAAGGAAATATTGGTCTTGTGTACAAAAGTGGAATGATTGCCAACAGTTTTAGCTGAAATTCTAAATAAAACAGAACAGTTTGAACATGAAACTGCACTTGCTTAACTGGGTAAGGCCATACTAACCTTAGACATCTATGTCTGCGTTACAGCTCTTAGCAAAACTGCATTTTAATAACGATAAATCCTCAAACTTTTAATGCGTCAGCTATGAGCTTTCGTTACTTCAAAAGACAGATAGACCTCTTAGCTGTTGTGCATTAATTGGCTGAAAAGGTAAAGAGGAGTAGATTGAGAAGCTTAGTCTATGTTCTGCTGCTGCGACTCCGACTATACAATGAGCTGGAACTATACGGCAAAACATTTTTTACTTTAACACGACATCGCACACGGTCACGGCCCCGTAACCTTCACCCTACCCGCCTAATCAAATCTCACAGCTCCACAGATTGGATTTCTGTGTTACCTATTGTGCCCAAATCAAATCGTGCAATTATGCTAGTTTATGCAGACATGTTGTGAAGGCTCAAGGTGACTTTGTTAGAACACACTGCTGTTCCGGGGCAGATTCACAGATAACAAACTCATGTGATTATTCTGCACTGTTGGAAGCTCACAAACACACACACACACACACACACACTTTGTTGTTTTTGCTTTCTGCTTTAGCGCACAAACTTACATTACCTGGTTTGCTCTACAAGACATAAAGAGGAAAGAATACAGAGGTGCTCACAAGGAGGAGGTCAAAGTTGTAGGATCTTTGTAGGGTTTTCCTGCTGTGTCCAAACTGCAGCCTCTCATTAGGTGTTTTGGAGGTTGGGGTGCTTAAGGACATGTCCTCAGTGTGAGCAATCATTTTAGGTTTCACAACTTTTTAAGGAAGATCTGTTGAGTTGTGTTCAGACCAGACATAATTTTAGTGACGAAGCGTCAAGTTTACATGTTAAAACTCCTTATCATTCCGACGTCTCTTCAGAGGGCCGTCACAGTTTTTCTTGACACCTGGAAATGCTTCACTTAGAGTCAAATCAGCCATTCTGGGATGAATCAGACTCTGTTTCTACTCAAAAGTTACAAATAAAAACTTCCCAACTTCCCATTTCCCAAAATTCCAAAATTTTAATTGGACTTTTGTATATGCTCCGCTTAAACTCGACACAAGTGTTTTTTGTTTACCAGTATTTCCTATATATGCGCTGAATGCGCATGAACTCTCAAGTAGAATGAAAAGTCGTGGTTTTCACTTGCCTGACCAGTCAGCAACTCCTACATTCTGATTCATTCTGTCTGAATGCAGAAGGGTCTGAAACCAGAGCCTCGGCCAATAATTTCTCCGTCCAACGTCAGGATGATCCAATCAAGCACGGCAATTCTGACACGTGACACTAAAAAGTCAGAAGTTGCTTGCAAGTCCCATTTCAAAACATTCAAGAAAGCGAATGTAGCTGATTCGGCTCATGCTTCGGTTTTGAACAATGAATGTATCAATTCCTTAACACCCGAGCAGCAAAATGCGAAGCTTCATACTGAAAAAATCCTTGCGCTATATATTTACAATAACATCCGGTTTAGCATGTCAAGTTTTCTGTGATTGGCAGACTCGACGCTCAGAAAGCCCGCCCTCCAAATTGAAACCCTGATCCCAGACCCTCACGGTTTGTAAAGTGTCTGTCAAAGCGTGTAGGGTCCGGCTGGTCAGGCAAAGGCAGATCTGGATTAGGAATTGGTTTCGGACTGGCGGCAATATGAACCCGGTGTTAGGTTTCAACTTTGCCTGTAAATTTACTTAGAAACAGGCAGGTTTTTGACAAAGATTCCAAAGTTGTAACAGAGAGCTTTTGCCCCTAATCCATGGCATAGTAAGCGTTCCCCCAAAGAGTGCAGTAATATGTGCAAAGGGTCAATACATTGGGCTGGGTACAGTTTTTTCTATACCAGTAATTTAATGGTGCTTTAAGTATCACTTTCACTTTCTACAAATGAGGCACAATGCATCAAGGTGCGACACATTTGCTTCGGACACTTTCATTATGTTTTGTTCATCTGAGGCAGGACAAAATATAAAAGACGGGATTGTTGCTGAGCTGTGCAAATTTGGAACATTTTCCCTTGGTTCTAGTATTTCCCAACCCTTTTCAGTCAGCCCTAATCATACCTTCTCCTATCATTTGAAACCATCACCCAAAATGACCCGCACCACTGTATTCTTCCCTTTCAATCTCACTTTCTTCCTCCACGTTTTGCCATAATGTAGCTCCAAGTAAGTGTGGTCTCCAGGTCTATAGTAGCTCCACATCGGAATCATCTTACAGAATCTGAAATAACATATGTTCTTTAATGCCTCTGCTGCTAACTGCTAGCTTCAGCTCTCTCTCCTCACGATGCTTGGGCCTAATCACTACCAGATGCCTACACGTGCAGATGAAAGACAGACACATGATTGGTGGGAAAAAAGATTGGAAAAGTCTAGGCCACCTATAAAACAGCGACTGAAACTTGTCGCTTGTTTTTATAGCTTTGGGAGTTGCGTTTAGTAAGTTACGTTTGTGCGGCAGAATTGACTTCTTGAGTTTTTAATCTTGTTTCTAACATTGCTTTCTCGTCAAAAGCTGGAGTTTTGTTTGTGACATACTATTCTTTCTCTTCTGAGCCTTAGAAACACTATTCAAATGTTTAGATCTGTAACGTCATAGGGAGATTTCAGACATGACACCACAACACTCCAAATGTTGGAACTGAGTGGCAAAAATAGAGAATCAGTGGATAGAAAAGACGTTTCCAGCTGAAACAGGAAAAAGACACCACAATCTGAAAAAAACCAACCCATCACAACTCTGCTAATACTGGGTTTGTAACGGACAAGTACAAAGAGAAAAATCAGGTAAACAGTGTCAGAAAAGCAGATAAACAACAAGACTTTAGCTTCTGTCACAGACACTGAGATCACACACACAGTTGAACTTCTTCCCTTTTTTCTTTAAAAAATATGTTTTTGAGTCGGTTTGATGCAGTTAAAATGTGCACACAAGCTTATAGCAAAGCAGTTGTTGCCATGACAACAGAACGAAGTACATTTTTTCTACAGTGTTGCCTGTAGTTTTGCCGCTCATTCTGAATGTTGAAGAGCTCTTTTAAAATAAAAGAATGTCCATGCATGACCTCTAAAGCTTAAGGCATTCTTCATTATCATCTGCTCTGGAATACAGTAATATTGCTCAAAGAACAAGCTTTCCATAGAAACAAACAAGAGGAGGCTCTGACTAGGACAATGGTTCTCAGCCTGGGTGGACTAGAGACCTGCATTGAGGAATTCCTGCGAAACCTGCAGGACCCGCGAGCAAACCCAGTGTATTATTTCCATCTTCGTGTCACACAAAAAAAAAGTCTGATCCTGATGGGGTTTCTCGGGCGAGCAGGCACACGGGGGGCATCAGGATTGAGCAGGAACAGTCATGGAAGCTTTGGGACTGTGCGGTTCCAGGTCTCTAGGACCTCCATGGGGGTCGTAAAATGATTTCTGGGGGTCCTTTAATCATATGTGAGAGCAGAGATTTCTATTTTCTGGTCTAGAGAAAGATCTGAAAAAAGAGAACATAAGCCAAGTTGTCTTGGCTCATGACTTCAAAGTAAAACCAAACATAAGACTAAAGAGACATCCCTTTGTAGCCAACATTTTGTCTTTGGGGGTCCTGAATTTGTTATTATGGAGGTTGCGAATGAAAAAGTATGAGAACCACTGCTTTAGGCAGTATCTATAAATCATAGGGCCGGGCCAAAAGGTGAGCCACGAGTACCTTCCTGAGGGTCACATTATCAGAAAAATACTATATTTAATATTAGGACACTAGATGTCTTTGTTCAGGCTTTGAGGTCAAAAAGGTGAAGAACCTCTGCTGCTATTCAATATTTTTTCCCGCGGGCCATATTTGTTGGAGCGCTATAGTTAGAGGGCCCTACTACAAATGTATTTTACACCCATTATCCACAAACAACTCGCACAGGTACCATTTAGAAAAACTACTGAAATAAACAGGACAAAGCCAAAACAAAGCCATATTAATTATCATCAATAAGCAGTGGGACTAGACCAAGTTTGCAAACCAAGACCAGAGGTAAATCTTATCTTGAACAAAACTAGACCACAGAAGCAACGGGACTAAATCAGGACTATAAGGTCTCAACCATTTAAAATCCATCACAAAATCTGGGTCGAATGATGCAACAGTAAGATACAAGATATGTTTCATGTTGGGCCGAAACATACTGCTTAGCCCTGTGGTACACCTTTAAATCAACTTTTTAGAGTCACTTTTTTGATTGACACACCTCCCACACAAATTATGACCAACTCAAGCCATTTAGGAAATTCCATACATTATACTTTTATTGGCAATTGGAAAGACAAATACTAGATCTTTAAGGAGACAAACAAGCTCTCAAAACCTTCAACAATAAAAAAAAAATGAAGTACAAATATTATTCTAACATAATGAACCTTACTGTCAGAACTGCTTCCGATAAGTTCCACATCCCACACTAATTAAATACATTAAATCCTTCTCATTAACTAACTCTCGGCTTCACATCCACCTACTCCTCCGTTTGATTGACAGCTCCATTTACATACAATTCTATCATCGCACGCCTCTGCTCCTTCAAATATCAACCTCGGATTAAAGACAGCGTTATTATTCCGCTTTATTAACTTCATCAACAGTCTGCCGGTGTGAACAACAGAACAGACGGAGCTTTAAGCGTGCCGCGGTCTCTGGGGTCAGAGGTCAGGTCTGCTCACTTAGGCCCACGCCCCCTAGAGACGCAGCACTGTTTGTTTTTGCTCTCAAACCGAAGTCGAGCTGGAGGATTGGGGCTGAGCTAAAGGTTAGTTGGGTTATTTTGACCCAGAGCATAAAAAAAGGTAAATTGTGGTTTATTGATAGCAGGGGTGTCCAAACTTTTTTCCACAGGCGACCATAATTTGAAACAGAAATGGAACAGATGCATAGAAATGAGTGTGAGCGCCAATAAAAATAGTTTAAGAGTTGCATTTGGCCCCTACATTTAGATTCAGGTAAGAAAAAATGCGAGGTGAAGAAAATACATGTTGTAAAAAGTCAATTTGTCCACTAAATCCATCCATTCACACTATGAAAACAGACAATAGAATCCAAACTTTGCCGTAGCAGCTCCTGCTCATCGCTTCAACCAAAATTCAAGGTTATTATACGTTTAGGCTTTATGGAACATTTGGCATAAAAAAGACAAGAAAATGTGCTTGTTGTACATTTTGTCGTTTTGTTATTGTATATCTCCATTTTCTCTGGAGACTGGGCTGCACAAACAGCAGTGGGCCTCCCCTGCGCCGTAGCACACTCTCCAGCATCCTCACGCTTGACTTGAAACCTTTGCCAGAATAGCTACATGTTTTATGTGACTTCTATAGAGGGTTTATTGGTCGACGTCACTTTCTGCTCTACTGCGCATTCTCCATACAGAAAGAGCCGCTGTCCATCGGGTTAGATGAGGAAATTTCTTTGATTAAAACAACAAAATGGGACGAGAGCAGCAGTTTCAATCAGGTATGAACCAGTCTGACAGACGTCTGTCTCCTGAAGCTTGAGACAGTGTTTTTCTTGCTGTTTTTTTTCACTTCTTGAATATAACTTTTAAGTAGTGCTGGGCGATTTAGCCAAAAATCCTAATTGCGATTTTTTCCAGGAAATATTGCGATTGCGATTTTTTGCGATTTTCTCCCACAGCATAAAAACATGAGCAAAAGTAACACAAATCAACAGTTTATTATAGGAATTTTTACATTTTGCTAGAAATGTACCTGTGAAATGATTTTTGACTAAATTAGATCCAGTGTTGGGTGTAACTTAGTTACTGTAATTACATGTTGGAGTAGTTACTGTTACTGAATTTGAATCCAAGCAACTCTTTTGTTGTTTGCCTTTGTTTAAATGCCAATGATACAATTTTAAATCCCATTTTTGATTGATGTTTGCAATAATGCACACAAAGTAATCCAAAAGTAATAACTAAGTTACTCTCTTGAGGCAATAACTAAGTAGTGTAACTAATCACATTTTCAAAAAGTAAAAAGTACCTAATAAGTAACTAATTACTTTTTCAATACATTACCCCCAACACTGATTAGGCTAGATCAACAAGATTAATTAACTAATTTAATTATGAAGGTGGATAAAACTATATAGGCTATAGCCTAACCATCTGCTTTTTACAGACATGAACCAGTTATACTGAACTTGTGCAAATTCATTCACTGTTCATTTTTATTTAAGTTCAAATAAGTGATATCTGTAACTTATATTTCATTCCAGAGCTACTCAGTGTAAATATGCTTTCATATTAAGCTAAGTGTGTTCCCCTTTAACTTTACGCACACGGCTCTCGGCTGCTGCTGCTGCTGCTTCTCCCCCCTCCGTCTCAACTACTCGCTCATCCCCCGCTCCACAGACAGGACAGAAGGCGGGATGATTACCTGTCCCTGTCCACGCAGAGAACCATAGAGCTCCGTGTTTGGAATTAAATAGTTTATCCTCCGCGGACCACTTCATGTTACAGCGCGGACTCGTAACGCGGTGGGATTTCGAAGTCAGAGGCACACGCACATACGCGCAAAAAGGCAAAGAGAAGCGATAGAAATCCACCTGAAACAGCTATTATGTCTTTGTTTCGTGTCACTAATGAAGAGAGTCCGCGGAGTGAGTGAAGAAAAGAGAGAAAGAAGGCAGTACAGCACTGGCTCCGGGCTCACCTCGTTCACCGCCGCTTTAAGCCTAAATCCTTTGCTGTAGTTTTGACAAGACCACAGTTTTACACCGGTGAGCCTGGTATTGTCATTACATGTCGTCGATCTCATGAGCACACGAATTACAGAGAGAAAAGTGAAGCACAAGTCACGGAGGTGTCGGTGGAGCGTAACATGAAGCTACAGACCGGAGGCGCTGCAGTCACACGGCCGCACTTACACGCAGCGCTTCAATTACTTCCAAAACAAAACGCACATGGCCAATAATCGCACGTCTCTGCGATTACATAATCGCGTCTTGTCATATCGCGATATAATCGCAAATGCGATTAATCGCCCAGCCCTACTTTTAAGGGTTGTAGGGTCGAATGTCGTTCACAATTGTTGATTTAGCAGAAGAACTTTGTTTTCATGCAGTGAAACTCTAGTTGACAACGATGTTGACTCACCTTGTTTCTACGGCTTGTGTCAAAAAGTGCCAGCTCATTCTGCATACTGGTTGTGCACGCATGGTGTTGATAAACATAAACAATAATCCCTATAAGATTACACTTCCCGTACACAGACTGCGAGGAGAGTTCGGCCCAGAGACGTGTCAGAGTTTCTTGTGATGTGCCTTGTACACCAGCTCCAGTCCACTGTGGTTCGTTATTGCCCAAAGCCACGCGGATTCACTTGGATTACCGTGAGAATGCTCGTATTATGACTGGAAAGTCGCATCAGGACCGCTGCGACCTCCGACAAAAATAGACTCTCTGCAGATTCTTTACACACACTCGCGCGACTCTCGAACGTGCACTCACACTGCACTGTGTACAAGGAAGCACTGGTTTTAAGCACTAACTTAGGACTCAGACTCAGTGTACGGCAGGGGTTAGGCATTGCAAACATAAAGTTCATCAGATATTTGTGGTCGTAACTCAGTAAATACGTGTTCTTTTGCTATGGTTGTGTAATTTCATTGACAAACACTCAAAACTACTCATGCAAAAATGTTAAACTAATAGCATAGATGATTTAAGTAGATGTTAATGTTACTTAACACGTTTGATTTGTGAAAATGCATCTTTTTGACTTGTGCCTAATGATTTTCTTTTAAATAACAATATTTGGCAAAATGTCACTATAAAAACTGTATTCTATTTAAGTTTAGTCGACATTATTCCAAACTCCTGCTAAACTTCCTACACACAGATAATAAAAAGTCACTAAACGCTCCGTCCTCAGACCTTTCACACACTGTTTGACGTACTGGATCTGTGCTTGGACATTTGAGATTCTCAGAAACCATAATTGCACCGCGAGAACACTACATTATTTGATTTTCTTCGGCCGAGATATGTTAACGCTTCCCGTCCATTAAAAGGTCGTGTATCTATAGTATATCTGAACGTGAATGCATCGTTATTAGCACGACCGTTCTCCGACGCATTGATGAAACGTTAATAATGCATGAGTAAGTGAACGGCGCTCCTATTGTAATGTATGTAAATGTGGTGGACCGGCAGTGCAGCTCGTGGGCTTGTTTTTGTACGTTAGAGAGTTTGATGACCTCTGGAAGAATATGAGCCCACTGTTGTCATTAGCAACGCTGTTTAGACAAGTCAGAAGAACCAGTGATTTTTAACCTAGCGTGCAGGGTTAGGGTTAGGTCAGAGAAAAGAGTTGCCAGATTTTTAGAAAAGCAAAAAGTGACCAAGCCCTTGACACAAACTTACAAAAAGGTGAACAAAACAGTCAGTTAGTTAAACAACTCAGAAGGAATGTTAATGGTTTTAATAGTGAAATAGTAAGACTGTACTTATCGAGAACCCAGAGTCTCAAGAGCAAGACAAGACCAAAACCAATGAAGGCCGAGACCAGACAAGACCGAGAACAAATCAAGAACATCTATGTACTTTTATACAATTATCAGTGTCTATATGATCTCATTGTGCAGGGCTTATTACAAACTGTGTGGGACAGGTAACCGTGCTTCTGGTGCAAGTTGGCAGAGTCTGGTGGTAGTGAAATGTGGTCTTGGTGTTCAAGACAAGACAGAGTCCAAATCAGTTTGAGTCCAAGATTAGATAGAGTCCAAGACAAAACCGAGTTGAAATGAGCTTAAGTTTGAGACAAGACCAAGACCTTAAAAAAGCAATGTTAAAAACTAAGTTACGGCATAAATAATAAGAAATCTATGCTTCAGTGATACTTGAAGAGGAAGGTCCAGGTTTAGTCCTGACTCTGACACCAGCAGGAGGCTGGTCCCCAAGATCCTCATGAGTCTGAGGTGGTTCATCATATCAGAGATATAATTTGGTGCCAGGTAGGGTTGTCAAAAAATCGATTCCCCAATATTAATCAATACTAAAACCAATATCAATACTGGATACTCATGTGACTACAACACTACAACAAAATGTGATTAAAATTTAAATGTGCTTCTAATGAGTTAGGATGATCTACAGATTTAAAAACAGTGCAGAAGATCTCAGACCTCAAACCTGGAACATTCATAAGACAGAGAAACATTAAGAACAACTCTGCAGTTCCACTTTTAAAGCTATCATACCTGATTGTTTTTACTCCATAGAAGAGGTAGTGTTTAAATCTGTCCAGCTACTTCCTACCTGTATGTAGTTAATATCAACATGCACCTGGCTGGAGATATGTCATAAGAACATGATTTTACAGACAGGAAAGTGAAAATGGACTGGACCAGCCACGCACAGCCAATCAGAGCACTGCATTTGGCTGTCAAAAAGAAGACCTGAGTCATAATTATTTGATTTAGATAGTAGTGGAGACCGGGGCCAATTGTAACACGGGGCAAATGTAACAGAGGCTTCCATGCGTAGCAGAAGAAACCAGAAGCTTAAGTTTTGCACAGAACCTGCTCATTGCATCTCCACCTGCCGTTTGAGTGGAAAGAGATGTGAGATTTCAGGAAACTTTTTACATAAAAAAAACAACAGTTTTTTGAGCAGTAAAGTTACACATCACATGACCTCATGTTTTTCTCCTGGACACAGATGTGATTGAGATGTAACTGTCATTTTTGTATGTTAAAAATAAAAATAGGTTTTGTGGTCTGTATTTGGTAAGTTTTACAACAACAAATAAACATAGAAAAAAATCCCTCCAAACATGGCCGCCCTCATCTGGGGCAAAGGTAACAACTGTTACAACTGCCCCTCGGCCATTTTATGAATTTATTTGGATGGATTTATTTATGTTTTTTGTCCAAAAAAGTTGTGCATCATTTGTTTGACTGATTTTCATCAGAGCCTTAATATTTTTTTCAGAATAATTCTCATTTTAGTTTGAAAAAGACACAAGTAAAGTTAGAGCAGACTGTAAAGTTTTTTTTCCACTGCAGTTTTGTGTTTTATTATAATAATATGACAGAGTTATGGTGGTTTAAATGTGGACAACCTTTCAGTCTGTCAAATG
The DNA here is from genome assembly GCA_038363315.1 of Mugilogobius chulae. Taxonomy (NCBI): domain Eukaryota; kingdom Metazoa; phylum Chordata; class Actinopteri; order Gobiiformes; family Gobiidae; genus Mugilogobius; species Mugilogobius chulae. The sequence continues at coordinate 18,492,339 of CM076406.1, read as the reverse complement.
TATTATCTTTAATAAAGAAAAAATAAATATTATTGTTGTAATTTCATGTATTACAATTGCCCCATGTTGTGTTGCAGTTGTAATACTTGATCTTCTTGTCTTGAAATGATAACAGCTTCAACATAAATAGCTCTAGTGAATCCAGATCTGTTCACATGTCAAGTCAAGATCTGCTGCTTTCATTTCATATAGATTTAGCAGATCTTTAACTAATATGATATGTCCAATTTGGAGAAAAAGTGTTACAATTGTCCCCGGTCTCCCCTACACAATGGACTTATTTTTGCCAGAAAGTACAGAATACTTTTTGGTGGAAAAGACAAAATGTACTTACTCACAATAAGACAGTTATATATGCAAGCTTTAACTGACACACTTAGATCAGCTCCAGATACTAAAAGATTCAGTTTCCAGTCTGTCCAGGGTTTGCTTGGTTTGGTTTGGTTGGTTTGGACCGTGTTTACGACCCGAGCACTGCCCTGTCATTTAACCAGTGCAAACGCTGATTACAACGGACAGACGGGCAAAACAGTCGGAGCATTTTAGCGTTGCAAAATGGTGGAAGTAAACAGGACCAAAAGAGGGAAGACACGGACACTTGTGCAAAGACGGATGAGCTGATTCAATAGATGATTACGTTACACGAGTGCGCCGGGCTCTGGTGTAAATCTGTCCGTTTATGTGACTGGGGTGGAGGAGATAGTCTGGGTAAATATTTTCATTTGGAATCTGGAAGATATAATAGATAAACTGGTTTGAGTTCTGGTTTAGGTGGTTTCATTTTTAATCTGAAGGAGTTTTTCTTATCATTTAAATTTCATGGTGTTCTTGGGGGGATTAATTCAGAAATCACAACGTGAGAGAGCGTTTCAGCTGCGTGTTCATGCCCCAGTTTAATTCTATGTTGGATATAAAAGCAATTCCAAATCTTAATTTTATTCTAAACCGACAGAGACTGACTTGACTTGACTTGATTGGACTGGAGTCACACTTTTCATGACTTGTGACTTACTTACTACATGTGATCCTAAAAGACTTGACGTTTGACTTGAGACTAATGACTTGATATGTATGAAAACTACAAATAATGAAAATGTACAAAGTTCAAGGTAATGCAGAAATCTAAAAAAATATATATTATAATAATAATTGACAGCTTGAATATCAAAGATATTTATAAATAAGTAAGGATTAAACAACACAGATTACATAGATCTAGAGTCAAGAACACCCCGACGTGCATATCGGAAAACTTTATAATACACGTAAAACTCATTCACTAATCTTAATTTATGCTCAGGAAATGTAATTTTTTATAGCTTTTAAAATATTTTTATAGGAGAAGATGGAGGAGGATGCAGTCCCTCATTTTTCAAAGCCTGTGCAGGCGATTCGTCCGACCATTTTGTGTCTCTGTGTTAAAATCACGGTTCACATTCACAAAATGTGTTGTCTGTCCTCTCATGTTAAAACTTGATCCATTCGTTTATCTAAACTAGGAAAAGTTCTGCGTTAGTTGCATTGTCAAAGCTCCGCCAGTTAAAAGTCTCACTTCCTGTGGCTCCTGCACAATAAAAGCCTCAACATAATCCCGCTGAAAGCAGAGTTTAATTATGAAAGAAAGAGTTAGACAGCAACAAGCAAGAGAGATTATTGCTCTTCCTGTTGCTGTGGAGTAGGGATGTCAAGATTAACCGGTTTTTTCAATAATCGTGAATATTTTCCCCCACGGTAGGTTATTCGTGGAATTTTTACAACTCACGGTAAACCGCAAACACGTCCTACGTCTTCTGTGACGTGACCGCCGTGCCGTGCTCGGGCAGCGTGAGACAGAGAACAGCGTGTGTGTCGTCAACTCACCACTAGTTGAAAGGCTGCTGAAGTTAGCGCTTCAGGAGTTGTAGCCATCCAAAGTATCTAGTCGAGGGTTGTTTTTAAGATGACCAGGGCTTTGTGCGGCTGAAGAGTGTCCAAGATGCAAGACGTGCCATTGAAAAGTAGCCGCTAAAAAGCGCTAACACATCCAACATGATCCAGCATCTTCGATACGATCATCCCTCGCTGTTCGTCCAAGTAAAGGTAAAGAAACAAAGTAAATCCTTTAAATGAAGCGCTCCAGAAAGTGTCACGCAGCTCACGACAAAAGTAAAGTATTTATGCTTCGTTTGACTAAACTCCGACCTGAAAGTAAAACTAAAGCAGAGACGCTGCAGACGTCATGACGACGCTGGGAAAACAAAACGTGTGGATGACGTCACCTTCGTGAGTCAAGTGACATCACACATAATAATATTATTAGTAATCGATCTCTCATTGTAAGTATAATGAGAATATTAAAGCAATTAAAGGGACAATAATGTTTTTTTTTTAATGCTTGAATGAAAATTTGTTTAAAACATTATATTATTTTTTTTCAAAGGATAATTATTTAAAATAATTGCATTTATTGTTTTTAATCAAACCTACATATTTATATAATACAATCAGTGTATTGTCACTGTCAGCAAATCAAATGCCAATAATTAGATTTAAAAAATAAATATATGTATATAATGTATTTATTTTGTCTTTATGCTGATAATCGTGAATAATCACAAAATCGTGATTTTTCCTTTTGCTATAATCGTGATTCTAAAATTTGATATCGTGACATCCCTACTGTGGAGACGTGTTAAGCACACTGATATGAAGGTGATTTAACCTGCCGAACTACATGTATACCAAAATAATGCACGTTAGTTAACACTGGAATTCCACTGATCATGGTAAAATTTTATTACAGATTACCGAAGACAGTAACGATTTCTGAATTTCATTTTATTTATTTATATATTTTTTTTTCTGTGGTTTTAAAAATGTACTGATTTGCCATGATTGATTGTCAAAAGCAATGACTTGACTCATCGAGCCCTGATGATTTGCCTGACTTGCGTGGAAAGATGGGAGTGGCCCTGACCATGCTCAGCCCACCCAGCA